>QEPC01007690.1:8683-19679 GCA_003113815.1 Sphenodon punctatus | reverse complement strand
GTTCTATGGAGGTACCTCTCAACTTTACCCACAGCCATTCCCTGTTGATGGAATCGAATGCCTTCTCCAGGTCCATAAACCCCAGATACAACCTACTCTTCCGGGCCACAGTTTTCTGAATCAATGCCGATAGTAAAAGAACGTGATCCAGTGTTGATCTACCTACATGAAAACCAGCCTGCTCAGGTGTGATCTGCCCCGTCTCCTCAATCCAGGTTCTCAGTTTCTCCTTAAGGAGCCTGGCATACAGTTTGCCTATCACACTGAGCAGGTTGATTGGGTGATAATTTGCTGGCAGATGGGGATCACCCTTCTTAAAAATGGGTAACAATATACTCCAAAGCCAAGAGGCAGGAACCCGACCTGTCTCATTGACCTCGGAGAAGAGGGGGGCCAGAAGGTTTGCCCACCAGTCTGGGAAGGATTTCAGCAAAAGAGCCGAGATCCCATCTGGGCCAGGAGCTTTGCCCAGTTTTAAAGCCTGGATAAGTGTCTTGATTTCATCAGGGGAGACTGGAGGCCAGTAATCAAATCGATTACAGGGCTCCGTGATAATACCACCACCGTCCACTGGCGCAGCTGCATACAAGGCACCATAAGAGTTCCCAGTCCTGCATCGAAACCTGGTGAATAGGAACAGCATTCCCTCTCTTTCCCAGGGACCGAATCAGGTGCCAAAATTTCCTTATAGCCTTCCTCAAAGCTGCCATGTGTAACGTCTGCCAAAGGAATTTGCTATAGGCAGCCCTCTTTTGGATAAGCAGCCGTCTATACTGCCTCCTCATCCCCTGAACCTGGTGAAGATGATAGGCTGAAGGACACGCCCCAAGTCTCTTTGTTAGTCTCCTGAGTTTGGAGCCAGCAAGAGCCGTCCCACCGGGGAGGTGGGGGGGGGGAGAGACTCCTAGATCTACCAGGGCAACTGCCTGCTGGGAGTGGAGCGGCACCATGGCTCCTCCCATTAGGCAGACAGCAGCTTCACTTTTGGTCAGTGCCCTGGGTTTGACTGGCCNTCAGACTGCACCACTGATGTTCCCTTTGTAGTGCCTTTCACAGCATACTCAAACAGGTGGAAGAAAAATCTTGCTGTCCTAATCTTTCAGTTTTAGGAGTAGATGGAACTGTGTAAACTACAGACTAACAGCTCATCTCCACTATGGATTGTAATCTTTTGCTGTGGTGCTGTGTAACCTAGTGGGTATTTTTAAATTAACAAGGTGGACAGGGGGACCTGTGACAGCTGAGTGGCACGACTGCAGGGGCGTTCACACACGTGAGGTGTAAAGGGAGAGCTTTACACAGGCAGGCAACTCCTGGCATGGCTACCCCAGCCGTGGAGGCAGCCTCCACACATGTGGCTGACCTTGCATGGAGCATTCCCAATTTTTCAGAGATGCTTTGTGTGGGGCCAGCCACGGAGGCAGCCTCCCACACATTTGGCTGGCCCCACATCGAGCGCTGCCAATTTCTCTGAGGTGCTCCGTGCAAGGACATGAGTGACCGCTGAGTGGTTCACACACAGCACCTTCACACAAGCAGTTGGATGTACGGTTAGTGGGGAGGCCATGCATGGATGCGTCTCATTTAAAAACACCCACAGATTGTTTCAGTGGTTGTGCTGTGTAACAGGGGAAACATCTGTTTTAGTAGCAGGGTCTAAATCATTTTAACAATAACCAATAGTGTTGATTTTAGGCCACCGTTTTATTTCATTTTTTTAGATTTCTAACCTGCCCTGTCCCAAAGGCTCAAGGCACATAACAACATATGAAACATGTACAAGTATACATGAAATAAATCCCATAGAAACATATACTGTATCAAAATATTAAATTCCCTTAAAAACCACTCTCCAGGTTCTATCCCCACCTGCAAAATGCCTGGCCAAATAAATAGGTTTTACATGGCCTCTAAAGTTTGTCAGACTTGGTTTTAGAGCTGTGGGGCAGCCACCAGGAATCCCTCTCTATGCACCCCTGCTGTATGGACTTGGTGCATTGATGAGATTTGCAAAAGGGTGCCCTGACTGACTGTAGGATCAAGACTTAACATAGGTGAGGAGGCAGTCTTTTAAATACGCAGGGACCAAGCCAGTGACAGTTTGGAAAAGAGCTGCACATGCTCAGAAATGGCCCTGGCAGTCATCTTGGTGGGCATGCACAGTGGTGGGTTTTTTTTATTTTTTGCCTCCTCCTCAGAGACTTCCCCACTGCCCCCGCAGAGAAGTTGAGCAGGGAGAGATNCCTCCTGTTGATTAATTAGATCCTTAAAAGCCACAACCAGCTCGCTGGGACCCTTCCTACAGCTTCTGAACCTGCCCTCATGGCCTCCCACGGTACCACCGCCTAGCCCAGGATGGTTCACAATCTCCCTGCCATCTAGCTTGAATACCAGCAGGATCGGGAGGTGAGTAGTATCAGATCTTAAGATCACCTCCATCCATCTAATAGATATAAAATCGGTAGGAAGTATAAAAAAATAGTCAACTACACTAGAGCCATTAGGCGGATGGAGGATAAAATTCCCCTCCAGGTCACCTAGGACCCGCCCGTTGACTACCCATAGATCGAACTCATCCAACAACCACATCATTTGATCTCTCTTAAAGCTCATATGCTCATCCTTAGAGGCTCGGGGGGGGGGGACCATCGAGTCCCAACCAGCGTCAGTCAAGCCTCTCTCACCACTGGAACCCGCTGGCTTACCTAACCTAGTATTGAAGTCACCAGCCATATAGATAGGGACCTCAGGATACTTGGACAATGCCTCTGTCAGTATAGCTGTCATACCTTGCCAGATAGATACTGAGTAGTAGCTCGAGTCTAGCGGGGGAACATAGACACTCCCCAAAAGAAACTTCATACCATTTGGGGGTGAACAATAATATAAAACAAAATTAGATTTACATGAACCAATTACCTTTATTTGAATATTCAAATCTTCAGCTGCCAACAGGGCCAAGCCCCCACTAGGCCTCCCCTGTATGGGAGAGGGGGTAGCTCCCAAACTAAATATCACTGGGATCCCCTACTTCCCAAGTCTCTTGCAAGAGGATCAGATCAAATTGGCCCAAGAATAACAAAAAATCAAAATCAAGGCAACGAACCTTCCAGTCTGCTATATTCCAGGACAGAATGGCAAGATCTCCTTGAGAGTCCACTCTTAGTCAAGCATCAGAGGAGGGGACTTGAGTAGATGATGACAACTGGCTCAGATTCCTATTTGGACTTGATACTACTAGTGGGGCTCCCATTGGGGTCAACTGCTGGAACCACAATGGGACTGACTACCTTCCAGGGAAGGGTCCACAATGAACCCTGACTATCATGCCCCCCTACCTCGGGGCAGGATAAAGTCCCATAGGTATCTGGNGATGATCTCCTCCACCAGATCCTCCCTCTGGCACCATACCCATGGCCTTTGCTCCTGCAGCTGCTGTGCCGGGGGCATGGGTTCAGCTGGTGGGGCCTCTGCCTGTTGCCCTGTTGGGGAAATGCTTGGTGATGGTTGGTTGGGCTTTGTCACATACCACCTGTCCCGGAGATGTCCTGGGGGTGGCCACAGTGCCCCCTCCCCCAGCATGTAGGCGGGTGCGGTCCTCCCCCTGTGGGGCACCTGTGCCTCACCCATCCCTCCGTCCTGCCCCAGGTCACAGGACGTGCCATACCAGGGGGAGGTCGGTGTCTTACCCATCCTTCTGTGCCCTCAGTGCACCCCCACTAGGTGATGTCCCCTGCCCTTGTAGCTCACCTTGGTCCACCTGCTGCTGCTGCGTCTGGTCCCCGCATCCCCCCTTGCCTGGCTGACCCACATGTCAGGGCGTGTGTGCACCTGTTGGGGAACAGAGGGGGGGTGCATTACCCTTGCATGGTTCAGGTCCCCATCCCACCATGGCCCCTGACCTCTGGCACTGGGGGGTGGTGCCTCCCGGTCAGCTGTGCTTGCCCCCCCTGTTGTGTGTCTGGGCAGGCCCCCCTGCACCTCAACCCCCTTCCTGTGTTCCCTGGTTCCTGGGGGCCACGGGGATGGACCCACACCCTGTGGGGACCCTCTACGCCTGGGCGTGCCCCCTATGGTCCGTGTGCCCTCCCAACCACTTGCCTACCCTCTATCACCATCTCAGAGCCCCCTGAGGCTGGCTCCACTGTGCTCCCCCTGGGTCCACTGGCTCAGGATGACCAGTGTGCTGGCCTCAGATCTGCCCGAGTCAGACTGCAGCCATGGGCTTCCAGTGTTGGTTCACGAGGGGGGCTTGCTGCTCCCCAAGATCCCAGGGTGTTCCTCAGGAGGGGCTGGGTCCTGGGGGTCAGTGCCTGCNGGGGGAGCTAGTGTTGGGAGAGGGAGACAACAGTGGCCTGATGAAGGGAACAATTTCTCAGGCCGCTCTCAACAGCTCTGGGCCTGTAAAATTTAATGAGTGCCTTGCTAAGAGAAATAAATGCATTATGATGTTATCGTATTGGCACATGGGGGAGGCCAGTTTCCACAGGTTCAAAAAATGACTCTTCATTTTGATTTCAGTCTTAAAATAAATTTTCCAATTTTCCCCCCAAATTTTGTGCATTCTCATCTCTCTTGAAACCCAGTTATTCAGCTGTGTGTACACTGTCTAATACAAAGGCTAATTGCAAAACTGGCGTCTCGGAATTCCATATGTCATTACCAAAATACACTGAGAGCAACATCGCAGCAAACACAGTTCCTTGCATTAAGGTTTTACTCAGTGCATGTTGCCTACACTTGTTCATTGGTTAAATTAGAGTGGGAGGGAAAGGAACGACCCACAGCTGATATTTCCTAAACCACACAGCCTAAAAAGGACTCTATTAAGTTAGAATCCTTTTTCTTCCATGAACAAAGGTGCTTTTGTTATCATCCTGCCTGAGAAATAGGTGGAGCATGAAAGGCAAGGAGATAGGCAAATGTTCCCAGACCTGCAGTATGACCACTGCTTTATAATGCATGCATTTCTCTATGCACTAAGCAAAAGAACAAAGAAGAGCTGTTCTGCAAAAGTGTGTTGCGAGATCTTCTACAGTCCCACCTGTTATGCTTCTACCCACCCAGTGCAAAATGGGCACTGTCAGACTACACATACTTTCATTCCCGATTATGCAAAACAACACAAGAAATGACACAAGGAAAGATCCCAGAAGACAGCACAGAGTGTGTGTCTTATATGTTACAATCTGAAAGTGACTCTCTACTGGAGCTGAAATGGATAGCCCCAAATTAATCTGCAGTTAATATCCGGTGTTCCAGAAAGCTTGGCAGTTATTTGTTAACAGTCTGGTACACAGGGGTTAACTGCCAAAATGCAATACCAAATATTACTGATTACAGTTTACTGAATTATCATTTACCACATTACTGTTTACCACATTAGCACATAACCAAACTAATCCAACTGGAGGGAGTCAAATAAAAAAGGTCAAATAGTAACGGTAAAGCAATAAATGGTTATCTGGATATCCACCAAATACTAAAATGGATACCACTGACATCCGAGCAGATACTAGAAATCATGGCTACTCAAAGTGTTGGTTTTGACCTCTAAAGACTTACACGGCCTGGGCCCTGCTTATCTGTGAGATANCACCCTTTACTTTGAGGGACCTCAGTTGCCTTTGGACCGCTTCCAGTCTCTCTACCAACATGACTGGAGTGGTATGGGGAGATTGTACCACTAAGGGAGTAGAGTTTCTAGAGGCTTGTACCTCAAGGGTCATCTTCCTTTTGCTCATGACCTCAACCTCCATGGTGTATGCCCCATGAAGCATCGCGAGATGTTCCTGCTGAGTCTCCCTAGCCCATTTACTCCCCCCAAGGGGGGGGGGACATGCAACAGATGTTGTTCCTCAGGTCCTAGCTACACAGACCTCCAGAAGAACTACGGCTTGACTGAACTGGCATAACCCCTCCTCTCAGGGGCAGCTGAAACACATAAGATACAAAAATACCCCAACTTTCCAACACTGACCTTTGTGCCAAGATAGTCCTAATCAATGGGACTATATGGAAAGTCACCATTTAAGTCTGTCTACCCTTGACTGCTGGCAGTTGGTCTACTGAGACAAAGTCACATCTGGTGATTCTTGATTTCAAAAGAATCCTTTTAGTGGTTTTATTCATTGTTTTAAGTCCCACCTCACGACACGCTGGCAGTCCATTTGGGATGAGGGTCAGATGGCTAAGCTGCATGACATAAAGTCTATGATTCAGCTGTGGCAGAGTTGTTATCATTGAAATCATCAGAAGGAATTGGCCCTGGCCAGGCTGCATCTCAGCCATGGGCTGCCACACTTCAACACCTGCTTCTGTGGGAAGCTGTGCCTCTGTGTGGTCCTTGCAATGGGTGTTTTTAGACTAATGCAGAGGCAGCTTACCCCCAAAGCTACTCTGCAGGTGTGCCCCGCATCCAGCCCCACCTGCACCAGCTTTATGTGGACCTGCCAGGTTCTCCCGCCCATGGCCCACCTGTGAGGTGTCCCACCCCCATCCCCCCACACACATGCACACACCATAAAGTTGAGGCGATCACCAAATGCTCTAAGCTAGCACCCAAAACTCTGGCTATTTTTAGATAAGACGCGCCCACTCACGTCAACCCAGGGGACATGTGTCCAAACGCCCATCTAAAAGTGGCATTGTGCGGACACACGCTCCTGCAACCCATGCACCTCCACCCATCCCCACCCATCTCCCTGTACAGACTCAGCAGAGGGGCAGGTCGGTGGGGGGTTGAGTAGAGCAACCATGTACCGCCTGCCCAAAGGATGGTGGGATGGGCGGGGATGGGTTTTCACCCCTCATCAGTCCATGTGAAAAGGGAAGCACATGCACCCATGGGACAGGTCCACCAACAACATGGAGAAAAGGTCACGCTAGGACTAGAGTGCCACAACACCCAGCGGCTAACCAACACCCCCTCTTGTGATATATCCCCAGCCTGACCAGCAGCCCTTAAATGACATGTGTGGGAAGAGTTGGGCACTCTGGCTCAAACACCACCCATTGTCCCACCCCAAAAAAGGAAAAGAGCCAGTACCATGAAAGGAAACACCAGCTCTGGTCAGCATGGATGCCAGTGACCCTAACTTCATGGTGCATCACCATATGCTTGCACGGGGATACCAGAGGAGCATGTTTGCTTGGTCTATCTGTGCTGAGGGGGCTGCCTTTCCAACCCCCACTCCTACTCCCCCCGTGGCACTAGCTCATCCCTGCTTTAGACCGGCTGTGTGTCTATTTATTTATTAATTTAAAATGTATATCCCGCCCCTCCTACCCACAGGGCAACCCGGGACAGCGAACAACATTCAATGAATTTTTTTTTAAAAAAAACACAATTTAAACAATTTAAAACAATTTAAAATACAATACAATGTGAGGAAACCCCCCACCCCCACCCTTACCCCTCGCCAAAAGCCTGACAGAACAGCCACGTACATGCTGAAACAGCAGGAGAGTGGGAGCCAACTGAGCCTCCTCCGGGAGGGTATTCCACAGCACAGGGGCGGCCACCAAAAAGATCTAACATCGGTGGCCACTCGCCTCACCCGGGGAACCTCCAAAAAGGCTCCCACGGACGATCTCAAGGGTCGCACGGGCACAGGGGGAATGAGGCAATCNGGACTGGAATCCCCTCCAAAGACTAACTGTTAGGACTGGAATCCCCTCCAAAGACCTCTATGTTAGGACTGGAATCCCCTCCAAAGTCTAACCTGCACCTCACTGTGGTGGGAGGAATGTGAAACTTGAAAAAGTGCCCAGTTATTGCAGGCAGAGATGTCACCAAAAGGTAGCAACCCACTCAATGGATTTTCCAATTGCTATAGAAACAGTGACCAGAACAATATCCCCCCCGCCCCAATAATGCTTGTGAATGGAAGACATTTACAATATCTTATCTTCTCTCTTTCTGGACAAAACAGGATACGCTGTCAACATACAATACAAAAGATATCCCTTGGCATTTGCAGAGAACAGTGGGTCCATGGATGCTGCAGATAGAAGGCCTTGCTACATCAACCTCTTAGAGAGCGCTCCCAGCCACACACAACATCTGAAGTGTTTGAACTTGAGCAATTAGAACAAGTTGTCAGGGACACAAGAAGCTCTTCAGAAGAACAGAGAAGCAGTCCGTATGCTATCCACCAATGTCAGGTACCTCCAGAGCCTAGTTAGCAGGGTATAAATTTAAAACAAACAAAACAAAAAAACTTACATGCCAACCCTATTTCAGCAAACTGGGATTTTTTTTTCTGTATTAAATCTTCTTCCCTGCAGCTTTAACTTCTGTCTCTAAGTTCTTTTTTATTCTCTAACCTCTACATTTTCTGGGTATTTTTTCCATATATTTCTTAGCTTCCCCCCCATCCTCACTTTTTTTCCTCTTCATTCCTCTCTCTCCACTGCTCCTTCCTTATCTTCATCCACTTTCTATTCCTTCTTCCTGTATCCTTTTCCAGGAACAGTTCCCATTCTCCCTTTCCTGGTCTTTGCCCTGCTTTCTCCCCCACTGGGTATGCTCTCAGCCACTCCTCTTAATCTTAAATTTTGAAGGTCTGTGTACTGCAGGAAGAGTGGTTTTATTTTTCATTCAGTTCTTATCTGAGTTATTGTTTATTTAAATTTTTAGCCCACCCTTTATCAAGGGTTCAGAATGGGTTACACTTACAACATGTAAAAATATATTTTTTTTTTAAGTACACATAAATAAAACCAATTTAAAATCCTCTATCCCAAAAGAAATACAAGAATGGAAAAAAGTGAAATGTTCATGGTTTGGGAGGTTGATGTTTCTCCTCAAATTGTTTTTATTTATGATTATCCCAATTGAACTTCCTGTAACATTACTTAGGAGTTGGCAAAGAAAGATGGAACAGTTTATAGGGGAAAAGAAAAGGAATAGGTTACCTTCTTTAGTTTTACAGAGCAGGAAAGAAGAGGGGGGATTAAATATGCCTAAACTGTTAAGATACTACAAGGCAGCAAGTCTTTTGTCACTTCCCCTTTTGTATAGGAAATGGAAGGATTGGCAATATTTAGAATTGGGTAAGGAACGTTTTGAAGAAATAGTATGGCTATCAAAGAATATCCGCAAAGATATACAAAATAATCTAATTTTAGGCCCTTAATTTAAGATCTGGCTTGTAGTAAGAAGAAAGCTATGCCCAGGAATATCACCAATTCAGTTGGTGGTAGCATATGAAGAATTTAATCTACATGGGGAATTAGGAGATTTTGGCAATTGGATTTCCCATGAAATATACAGGTTTCAAGATTTTGTAAAGGGAGTCAATATTGTGTCTTTAGCAGAAATAAGGCTTAGTTATCCGGATTTCTCGCCTCTATTGTATCAATAGGTGAAAACAGACATGACGCTAACCACCCTTTAACCACCCTTGGTGGTTATTTATGCACGTTGCAGGGCTGTATTGGTGTCCTATGCAGCCCTGAAACATGCATAAATGACCACCAAGGGTGGTTAAAGGGTGGTTAGCGTCATGTCTGTTTTCATCCATTATCTTCAGTTGAGGCATTTTGTACAGCAGAAGTTGGGTACTCCAATAGAAATTAGGGGAAAAACTGAATTAGAATGATTTTTGGTGTATAAAAATGGAATTAAAGGTATGTTGAAGTGTATGTATAGGTTGTTGTTAAATGAGGAACTAGGAAATTCAAGACCTGGATATGTTTTAACATGGGGAAAAGAATTGAAGGATGTAAAACCTGAGGAGTGGAAATGAGTTTGGGATTGTATGTATAAATATACATTAGCAACTTATCTGAATGAAAATGTGTATAAGGTTGTTGCTAGATGGTATCTCACTCCAATAAGGATTGTGAAAATGAATGGTAGTTCCGATAAGTGTTGGAAATGTAATTAAAAAAAGGTGGGATATTTACTGTTGGTGGAAATGTAAAGAGATTGCTAAATTTTGGGAATAAGTATTGGGTATTTGTGCTAAAATATGTGGTTATGATTTAAGGGGCTCACCTAAATGTGTATTGTTGGGTATGATGGAGGGGGAAGTCCTCCAAGAAGATCAGGAAATGGTGTTTTAATCTTTTGACAGCAGCTAAAATAGTTCTAGCGAGGCATTGGATAAGAGTGGGCAGTTGAAGATAATGGAATGGAAAGATTTGACCAGGGAGGTGTTTAATATGATTAAACTGACAGATATAGTTCGTATAAGGGAAGGGAGGTTTAGAGGTAAGGAGCTGGAGCATAGATGGGGAAAATTTCGGAGGTATATGTTTGAGTGAATGGATTAATTGTGGAATAATGTATAGTAGATTATAAAGATTTATGAACTTGAAATAATAATAATAAATAAATAAATAAATAAAATCCTCTATCCCAGACATCCCCAAACCCTATCCCTGCCTGTCAAAGAGAAATATCTTATTTTGCCTCCAGAAGATGAGTAAGCTTGGACTTAGATGAAACTCCAGAGGAAGGAAGTTCTGTAGTTGTTGGGCAGCCACTGAGAATACCTCTTTACCTTGCTGTGGCTGTACAAACTTGATGGACAGATGGCACATGTACGAGGGTCTCCCCAACTGAAGTCAGGGTCTGTGATTGGACATGGGAGGGGGCGGTCTTTGAGTTATGTGGTGCCCAGACTGCTTAGGACTTTATAGGTCAAAATCAGCACGATTGTGTCTGGAAAGCTATAATGAATTTATAGCATTCCTTCCCCCATATTTATTGCCTTGCTATTTTATTTTATTTATTATTTATTATTTATTAAAATGTATACACCACCCTCCTCTAAAGGCTCATAGTGGTTTACAAAAACAAAAACACAGGGGAAAAAATGATAAAAATACAATACAGTACAATAAAATCCCCTGAAAATCCCTACTCTTGCCCCCAAATCCCACCGACCCACCCTCTATTCCCTTCTGCCAAATGCTTTGTCAAAAAGTAGAGTTTTTACACCACCTCTAGAAAATGCTCGGGCTCAGGCTCTGGCAGACATCTGGG
>QEPC01007689.1:136256-154001 GCA_003113815.1 Sphenodon punctatus | reverse complement strand
CAAGGCCTCTGGAGAGCTAACACATAACTTGCCCCAGTACCTCAACAGCGATACTCTCGCCTGATGTTCCACCGAGGGAACATCTAGCTCTGCCCTAATCACTGCACCAGGCATGCTGCTCCCCACTTTAAGAACTCTTCTAAGAAAATAATTTTGTACCCTCTCCAGTATCAGGGTGTCTGGGAGCACTGTGCACTCTATTCCAAAGATCAACATCGGTATTATCTTTACCCAAAACACCTCCAATATCATAGGGATGGGTAACCCATACGAAAGAGTATAGGCCTTCAAATTGGCCTTAACTGTAGTCAGTGCAAGCCTGGCTCTATTACTTAGATGATGGTTCCAAGTGCCCCTAGAGGTGAATAAAGTACACAAGTACATAAATTTGCTTACCACCTCTATTGCCAAATTCGAGACTGACCAGACTATCTTCCTTTGAGGCTTCCCCCCAACAATCATAATCTTGGTTTTTTAAGCATTTAATTCCAACCCATTCAAGCTTGAATATTTCAATAACCCAGTAATTGCGGCCCTCAGGCCCTTCTCAGTCTGGGCAAACACAGCCAGGTCGTCAGCATACTGCAATGCGTACACCTGATAACTCAAAATTTTGGGGGAATGTAAATTATATTCCCTGAGGGTACCGAACAAATCTGCCATATATAAGTTAAATAAAAGAGGGGCCAACGGACAACCCTGATGGACCCCTCTTTGAATCGCAAATGAACCACTGGCAGCATTCTGAGATCTGCCCTTCACCCTGGCTTCATTATGTCCATGAATTGCTATCAGAATATTAAGCAAAGCTGGTTCTATGCCATAGGCCCTAAGTTTATTCCACAGCCTTTGCCTGGGAACTGAATCAAAAGCCTTCGTGTAATCCACGAAGGCGATAAAAAGTTTCCCTGACCTAATCTTCGAATATTTTGCAATTAAATGGAGCATAATGAATGTACAGTCCAGAGTCGAACCCTTGGCCATAAAGCCATATTGTTTTGTAAGCAATTATTTTTCCTCATCCCATTCCCTAAGATGTTGACCAACCATGGACGAAAATAATTTGCCCACTACCGGCAGGAGACTTATCGGTCTGTAGGAAGAAGGATCTCACCGATCACCCTGTTTAAAAATGGGCATGATCCAGCTCCTGCCCCAAGATGGGGGAACCCTACCACTCCTTACAATAGCCCCAAAGAGAATACCAAGGGTCCGGGCCCACCACTGAGGTGCTGACTTCAGCACCTCCGCTGCAATACAATCTGGCCCGGGAGCTTTACCGTTCCTGAGGGCCATAGTTTGTTTTTCAATATCCCCTCTATGGAACTCCATATCCCCTTGAGTAATCTGAGTTATTTTACTGGGACCCTCATTTATACTATCCTTTCTTGTTGCAAATAAACCCCCAAAGAACTGCTCCCAAACCTTACTTAGTACCAAGACCGGGCCCGTATCTCTGGATTTCTTTATTATACTATTTAGAATTTGCCAAAACTTTTTACTATCTCCCCAAGTCGAAACCATCAACAGTTCAGCCCACCGATTATTATAATACTGGGACCTTTTTAATTGTAATAGGCGTTTATACTCGTTCTTTAAGGCTTGAAATCGTTGCAACTCCAGGGCTGAATATGAACTAACCCATGCTCTCTTTGCCTTTAGCAGGGCAGACTTCTGAGCTCTACATTCCTTGTTAANAGGTACTAGGTTCCTGCTCCTGGGCATGCTGAAGGAAGCGCAAAAGGGCATGCCCTTGTGCATGCGGTCCTTCAGCGCGCGGCCTTGGTGCGCACCTATGGCGCTGCCAAAGGCGGCTCACAGTTTATGTTGAGCTCGGCATGCAGGTTCCACTCCAAAACTCCCAGCTGTCAATTAGCTGCCGCTCACTGTTCACAGGTTCTCCTATCCCGGCACCGTCCCCACCACGCTGCCGAAAGCGGCTCACAGTTTATGTTGAGCTCGGCGTGCAGGCTCCACCCCAAAACTCCCAGCTGTCAATTAGCTGCCGCTCACTGTCCACAGGTTCTCCTATCATCGGGTGCCAGGTAACCTGTGCAGAACTTTTTCCCCTGCTCTACCACCCACCACACACACCCCTCACTCACCACCGATGAAAGGAACAGGGTAAACAGTGCCATGTGTGGGGTGAGGAAGGGTCTGGGTCCCAGGGGCACAAGGGAAGAAGGAACCATATTCACGCAACAACAAGGAGGGAAACTAACAACCCAGGAAGGGGAAGTGGGGCAGACTTACACCAGCACATACCACACACTCTCGACTCATTCCATTTGCCTATAATTTTTTTTTATGAATCCAAACACTCAAGGGGTTAGCAAAAGCATTTTTAGCAAATACAATCAACCCCCAATAGAACAAACTCTGCTTAGAACAAACCCCTGTTTACATCCATTTCAATTTCAAGACCCATTTTGTTCCATTTAAAATAGTCTGAGTACAATGCATCCTCTGGCAGGACAGGATTGACCCATATAGAATGAAGCTGGACTGGTGGTTTATTAGTGATATCTGGATCCTCTGAGGGCCTGCTGAGTGTTTAGCCTGCACATTTTGTACTGATTAACAAGGCAGAAACAGCATGCCTTGAGGAAACACAAAAGAAGCAATCTACACTGGCCATTTAAAAAGAGATAGGCTATGTAACTACCCCACTGTCTTCAGCATTCAAGTGTACATTTTTTGCTTTTTCATATCCTTATCATTTAAGTGCTGATAAATGTAATGGAGTCCTCATTAAAATAAAGACTATTAGTGTTCAAAATCAGGCAGGTCTTCATTATTTTGATGCAGTAGATTTCCAAGACCTGTTAAGTTGATGCAGCAAATTGCCAAACACACAACTGTAGTGCACTTTCCCCCTAGCTCCATATGGTTTTGTAATACTGAGGATTCACAGCACAATAAGAATTAAAAATATACAGCATGGCTAACAGTGATAAGAGGGAAATATACCTGATGATGACCGCTATCTGAAGGGTGGTCTGGAGAGACAGTGAGGTAGAGGTGGTAACAAGCAAACAAATGGAATTAAAGAAAAATGTAAGTCTAACACTGCTTTTAAACGAGGAACGCTGAAGCGCCTCCTCAACGCCGCATTAAAGGAAAGCCGCCGGAAGTGATGTTCTCCCCATTGCCGGTGGCGGCTGGAGAAACGGGGTTTTGGAGCGGCGCGTTCTTAAGACTTCAATTATCAGGCTTAAGAACGTGCCACTCCAAAGCCCCGTGTCGCCAGCCGCCGCCAGCAACGGGGAGAACGTCACTTCCGGCGGCTTTCCTTTAATGCGGCATTGAGGAGGCGCTTCAGCGCTCCTCGTTTAAAAGCAGTGTAAATGTCAGAATTGGATTTCCTCCTAACTGGTGTGTTTCTAGTTATCTCACAAGTGCTTTGAGGGAAGGAATTGTGTCTCTGGGTCTATATTTTGCTTAATACAGTGGGGTCCAGAACTTGATTTGTAGGCCCAGTAACAGAAGTATAATAATTGAGAATTGCTAACTTCATTGTCTGAGATATTCAAAATGACTTTAGAAAATGTGCTCACAATTATCACTGTAAGCTTCACTCTCTAGTCTCCACAAGCCTATAATGTGTTTTATTCAGCTAGACTGAGTATTTTGGGGCAGGGAGCATGGCTTTCCATGGCCCTGTCTACACAACAGCTTTGGCACCAGCATTGAGACTGCACTTGGGCTACCTATCTCCTTGTTAATACAAAAAAGCTCTTCATCTCAAACTTTTATTATTATTATTATTAGCAAACATTTATATAGCGCCAGCAGTGTACCTGGCACTTTACAAAGTAATAAAATAGACACGGTCCCTGCCCCTAGGGCTTACAATCTGAGAGACAGGAGCTGGGGGAGAGACTTAGGAAGGGGAACAGAGGGAGAGACAAGGGGTCTAACATTCATGAAGATGCGAGGTCTCAAGTGCACGTACTTGGCTTGGTTATGATGAGAATGACAGGTTTCAGGTTTCAAATTCTCAGGTTTCAGTTTGCAAGCTTACTCCAGTTTCAGAGTTTGAGTTAAGATCCTCTTAATGGTCATTAGTCCACGCTAAATAGTGTGTGTACATAACGTTACCACTAGGGCTGTACCAAATAGTACTTCTGAGTACTTGGTCTGAATACCGAAGTTCTGCATAGTAGGGCCGAATACTCGGTACGCCTTCAGCACTGTTTCCAACGTTTCAGAATTCGGATTTGGAATTCTGGACCTCGTAAACTTCGGAAAGTTGCTGCAAAGTTCTTGAACCCACAGCCAAAGGATTACCCAGAAAAGCAGGCTAGCAAGAGTGGGAAAATCACCCCAGAAGACAACCTCAGAAAAGTGCAACTGTGTGCAAAAATCTCGCCCCCCCCCCAAGTCCAACAGTAGTGTACCCACAGCATGGCACACTATCAGCAGTGAGTGCACCTACTTTATCATTATGCCAACCAAGCAGTGCACAACAATGCAGGCTAGCAAGGGACATTTGCTTAAGAAGAATACAACAGCTTCTGCAAAACAGTCTGGAACTGCATGGAAAAATAAATCCCACCAAAAAAAGCCATCAAGCACAGGCCCCAGAAGCAGTCACAAAATTAAGAAACCAGACATTCAAACCCAGGGGCACCCTCTGCCTTGACATGGCATTGTGGCAATGGTAACTTGAACCAACCAAGCAAACTTGGGAAATGAAGCCAGACAGGGTGTCTTTAGACATAATGCTGTTCAGTGTTCTGAAACACAGTGTGCTACTGTTACAGTGTTTAGACATACCGTCAACACAGTGTTCACCCCAAACACTGATTAAACTGTCAAGACCTGGCAGCATTCACTTCCAGTGTTTGGGGTGAACACTGTGTTGATGGTATGTCTAAGCACAGTAATGGTAGGACACTGTGTTACTGAACACTGAACAGCGTTATGTCTAAAGACACCCACAGAGATCCCAGTCTGACTCTGGTCTCCTGGTGCCAAGCAGCTGGCAGAACAGTAGAAATCACACTTTACAATGAATCAATTAGGCTCTGTTGTGCGCCATGTCACAACCTAGACAACACACACAACCCTGCAAAACAGTCTGCAACCGCATGGAGAAATAAATCCCACCAAAAAAAGCCAGCAAGCACAGGCCCCAGCAGCAGTCACAAACTTAAGAAACCAGACATTCACATCCTTCCCCCTCCAGGGGCACCCTCTTCCTTGGCATGGCATTGGGGCAATGGCATCTTGAACAGACCGAGCAAACTTGGGAGGTGGAGCCAGGTAGAGAGATTCTGCCTTATGGTGCCAAGTGCCAAACAAGCAGCACTTGTTTTTAAGAAAAAACTGCATGGCATGGTGAAGGCTAACACACACAAGCCTGCAATGCCCACCCCCCAGCATTGGCCCTATGGACAGGACAGGCCAAACCACACCACACCATGCCAGTCCAGGTCAGGCACACCTCTCCCCCCACTCCCCAGCCAATTACTTACAGATCCGCACCACTGTAGCATGCAGTGCTGCCAATTTCACCAGAGAATGGACAAAATGGCTACAGTGCAGACACTTTTATTTTGCCCTGTCAGCCAATTCAAAAGCTGACCATCTGACTTGGCCAGCCAATCAAAACCTGCCATCTGACTTACCATCACTCTATTGTCCACTCCCATACCCCCCCTTCCTACCAAATATGGCAGTAAGTTTCATTTCTAGAAGAAGCTCAACTGTCCCCCAGTCCCCCAAGTGTGCAGCAGTTTCTGAAGTTTTCCAAATAATGGCCTTGGTCCTCAGAACCTTGGAATTCAGCCTTTCTGAACTGAATACCTTAATATTCAGCAAATTCTGAAGTTTTCTGAAGACTTCGTTTCAGCTCTTGTTACCACCTTCCTCCAGGCTTTCACTGTGACCACATTGGAAAGATGGGCTGGGCACACTCCTTTCTGATGCAACTGCCTTACAGGGTATGATGATGTCTTGATGCTCTGCAAGGGGAGAGGCCACTTTGGAAAGGGAGCAGGGCAAAGCAAAGAGACTGTCACATCCCTTTCTCATGCATTACAATTCTCCAGAGTCAAGTTGGAAAGAGGTAATACAGTCCCTAAAACCCGCCCCCTTCTGACATGGCTGCCCTCGGTTCTTAGTGGACCCAGAGAAATCAGGGCTTCCTCTGGGTAAAAACGTGGGAGTCTCTGAACAAAACCCAGAGGCGACAACCGTATCTGTACACAACACCGGGTCTACAAGTCTTCTACTGGTGTGAACTTCCCTTTATGTCCCACAGTTCCCAATGGAAACCTTAGAACAGAGAGCTGAGTGCTTAACATGTGACTCACAGGCAAGTGCCCCTTAGACCCTTGGCTGCGACCTGCGCAGATCCTCCATTGTTCTGGGCTGTGCCCACAACTAGATGGTAGTTAAATGAGAAACTTGCTAAATAACAGTGTTTCGTTGGCCCAAACGTTTGGAAACCAAACCACTGAGCTAAATGCTGTCGTTTGGGAAAATAGCCATTTTTAGTAAAGAGTATGGAAAATGTGTAATATTCAGCTCCTATTGTGATGTTCACACTTCATGTTTACATGAAATCCTACAAGGGCTCCCATCCTATGCATGTGCTCACAACACAAGTGAATCCCTGTAGTCCACTCAGTGTCAACAATGATGGAAAAATATCACCCTAAAAAGTTCCACTCTGTAACAACTTACACAAAACTGATACTCCTGCAATGTCAGTCTCCAGTCCAAACTTTCACAAATCCCTGAAAATAGAAATGCTAATGATCTGTTATCACTTGAGCACCAGTGGGTGTCGCTATAATAATATTTATGCGGAAATTGCAATAAACCCTTGTAAAGAAGGTTTTGTCATCTGACAATGCTCAGTATTGAAATCTCTCAGCTGATTTCTTTTGGGAAAAGAATCTTTGGGAAAAGAATCTTTTGGGAAAACAGCTAATACCTTGGGGAAAGGACAACCGGCACCAATAGTAATAAGCCTAAAATAGTCAGGACAGGACATACTGCACCATGCCAAATGGAAGGTTTCAGTATATTCTAACCCTCTGCTCTACTCTCTTTGTTGCAAAACTAAATTGGGGATGGATAGATTAGATTAGATTGATGGCACCCAAAAATGAGACTCTTTGTTTAGACCCAATAAGGCCACACTCCTCCAACTATTTACTCAGTGGGGTTTCTCTGGAGTATGTGGTTTGAGGGCTGCAGCCAAGGTGTACAGCACAAAATGCAGCAGCAGCACACTCTTTGCTTGGCTGCCCTGCCAATGTACTCACTCCATCATTATTTTCAAGGAGTTAAGAGATAAATCAATCTCAAGGGCACATTGCACAGCCTATTTATTTCCCCAGGGGAAGGATAAGGATAGGAAACTGAGTGGACCACAAGGCATATTGGATTTTTGATGGGTTTATCAAGATTTTACAGTTAAACAATCCTTTGGAAATTGGTGTATTTTGTTTTGAGTTTGTTTGTTTGTTTGTTTTGTTAAAGGTGGACATTCCCAGATCTTTATCTAGGTGCCATTTTAGAATCTAGAGATCTAGGCCTTTCATACATTATAGGGAAGGGTTTGTATAGGGAAGAAGGGAGTCACAAAATTTGTTAAAGCCAAGGCTTTTTTGTTTGCAGCTTGCTCATTCCTCGCACATCCGCCATAGGACACTTTCACACCTGCGGGAAAGGGTCGTTAGGAAGCCAGCAGAGCAAACGCAAATGCAAATTAGCTGCATCTCTGATGAGGTGTGAATGCCTGCAGCCAGGTGATTTCTTCAAATATGCATGTTTAGAATGACGATTGACCGAGCTGGATTTTGCCGCTCGATCAATCCGCATTCTAAACATGCATATCAGAGGGAATCACCCGGGTGTCGGCATTCGTATCTCATCAAAGACGCGGCTAATTTGCATACGTGTCTGCTCTGCCGGCTTCCTTGCGACTCTTTCCCGCAGGTGTGAAAGTGCCCTTAGTCTACACCTCAGTTCCCCCAGCAAAAGGCCCAGACACTTGTGGTTCAATTTATTGCTCAAAGGATAATGAAGTCACTTTACACCCAGTCCCTTTTCTCAAGGGAACTCCTTCCTGGCCCTTGTCTTACCTGGTGGCACCTTATTAGCGCACACATCCATTTGCAAGGCTTCCCTAATGGTTTCTCCTCCCCAGCTAAATTCTGGGCTTAAGCAACCTGAGGTTGGCTGGCCTTCAGTTCCAGCTGCACAGTGTCAGCTTTTCTTTTAGAGACAAAAATTCCCTTGAGCTGGAGTTGAATTGGCCAGGAGAAAGGGAGGTGAGCACATTAGCCCCTTCAGAGAAAGCTCACCCTGCTACAGTTTTCAATAATGAAAGGCTCTGTAGTGAATAAAGGTAGTGAAAGGCCTCCTCATTCTGCCAGATTGGGTGTAAAAAGACTGAAGTGGAGGCTTCCAGGTTGCTCCCCCGCATTCACCCACTGGCAGCCCTGCCTGGGTCCACTTTAGAGTGACCCAGCAGTTTCCCCAGTGTGCAGCCTACCTGCACGGCGTCTCCCACACCATAGAGTTGTGGACGATTGATCAACACTCTAGGTCGGCACCCACAACTCTATCTGCTATCGGGGCAACAGTTGGCCAGGGGCCAGGTTGAAGCATGGGTCCACCCAGCAGATGGACAGCAGCTCCACTTCAGGTTGCTGCCCTGGGTTTGGCTGGCCTGCTCCGCTGACAGCGCTCCAGGATGTTCCGGAGCATCAGCAGGCTCAGCCTGCTCCACTTCCACATCTGGCAGAGTGCTTGTAAACAGATGGGCCAGTCTGAGGGTGAAGCAGGCTGCAGTGGTTTTTCTTTAGTGTTTGTAATAAGTTTCTTTGGAAAAAGTCTTAGTCAAGAGTTACAAAGTGTATCTTGGGAGCACCCCCAAACAATGATATACTTGTTCGTCTGGGTGACCATCAGCATACTGACAGCACAAGACTTCAGCATAACTTGATTCTCCCTTAGTTTCTTTCATAGCACATTGATCAATTTTTTCTTTACCTCTAAACCTTAGAAATCTCTTTGGATTTTTCTGATTTCTTTCAAATTTTGCTCAGCTTTCACCGAGAAGTTAATATTCCAAGGGGCTTTGTTTAAATTAGAAGGACTTTCACCACAGCAAGGAAAGAGACAAAGAGAAATTAAAAAGTTCATAAATGATGTGCACAGTGTGGTGAAATATCAGAATTTGCATAGAATGGTGGCAGATACATGACAGCTAAGCCGGTTGCTCTTTCTTATGGTCGGGAGAGATGAATGCTTCTGAACAAAGTACATTTTGATCCAGGTTTAGGTGATAAAATGTTGTTCTAGTTTTCCAACATGCACTTTTCAATGTGTAACATGACTATGCTGTCTGTGTTTTACTTTTGACTTTCCCAGCAATTTCCTTAAAGAATCTGCTACTGTGCTTATCAATCAATTTATGTTAAATGTACTCAGAGCAAAGGTATAGCTATAATAAGGACAGGCTGTACAGCTACACCTTTGGGGCCCTCCCTTCCTGGTGCAGCTGGCTCCTGCTACTGGGAGAGAGGGGAGGCCCATTCCCAGCTAGCTACACCGCTGACTCGCATAGAGGGCAAAATACAGTGCCTACCAATAGCATACTTTAATTTAGTAGCATGCATCTCTTTTGAGAGACAGTTAGGGATACTTGGGTTAACATTTTTTAACCAACTCTGTTGGATCTCTCCTCTCCAAAACTAAGTGCTCTAAGTTTATATCATCAACTTGAATTGCCATTTTGTCTGGTTATCTGACAGGACTGAGTTCTGCCACTGCCACAAGGTCCATCCCCCTGCTAGCGGACAATGTAGAGGAGTAGAGGAGACTGGATTAGAATGTCACCCATGGCTCCTCTTCTAACAAGGAACTGTATAATAGGGAAAAAATGTTATCCCTAAAGCTTCCCTCTCTCCATGACCTTGTATAAACACTTTACAGCAGAGTAGTTAATTCCAGTGGTATTTCCTGACCAGTTATTTATAGACTCTCGGAGATGGAAGAGGAACCCCAAGGTTTAACTAATCTAGCCCCCTAGCATTAAGGAGGATCCACTGGACCTACACCATCCCATTTCCATTCAATATTCCATTTATAGCTCAGCAGAGCATATACACAAACAAAATTAAACTCTTTCCCTCACAGTGTAATGGACTACTCTTACCTTCCGGTGGGACATCTTGGAATATGCTTTTCCCTGCAATAAAAGAGTGGAATGAATGCTGACCTGACACCAGGGCAAGATATGCAGAAACAATAACTGCACAGTTAATTTGGAGCGGAGTTAGGACGCCTGTAAAAATGAGGTGTTAACCCTGCAGTGACAGGAAAACTGTGTGGAGCAAAGCATTTCCACCAACGGGAAAAAAACTTTATTGTGAAGCTAATCGCATTAACTCTCCAATTAATGGAGTTAAGTGTTCATGTATAAAATCCTTTTGTTCACTGTCTAGTTTAGTTTCTGCCATTTTACAGACTCACATTTTGGTAATACACATTTAAAGAAACGGTAAACTCAAACCCACGGATCTGAAATCTCCAAATTTAAGGAGTTTTCAAAATCTCAGTTTAGAAGCTTTGAACTTTATAACTTTAGCTTTTGGGTTCTGAACTTTGTATTTTGCATCCATCTTTAGAAGTTAATCTATTTAGCTCATGGACCATGTCTCTTACTATTTTGTAGCTCCCATCCCATTTATTCTCTAAAAGGTAATTTAAATGTACTTGAAGATTGGTGGGTCAGCATTTGGCCCTTAGGCTGAAGGAATAATGTGCTTCCATTTTTTAGAGCATGCCCTCATAATAGGATGAGATATTTTGGATCATCATGTCCATTATTTAAGTTTATTCCTGTTATTCATGGCTGCCCCCTGGATTCTCTATGCTCCCTTGGTTTCTGGCACTCCATTCTCTACTCATTCTCTTTGTATCTCTTGGACCACTCCTTCAGTGTTTCTCTTGCTAGTACCTCCTCTACATCACTTCCCCTCTCAGTGGGAGTTCCCCAAGGCTCTGTCCTCAGGCCCTCTTCTCCTGTTACACTCTTTCTCTGGATAAACTTATTGAATCTCATGGCTTCCAGAACCACCTATATGCTGATGACACACAACTTTCTCTCTTTCCACTCCTTCATCCAGTCTCATATCACTGACTGTCTCTCTGACATCTCTGCTTGGATGTTTCGCCGCCAACTCAAGCTTAATATGACCGAGTCCGAATTCCTCATCTTTCCCCCCCAAACATTCCTCCCCCCGCTTCCCTCTCAGTTTCCACTGAGGGTGTCACCATCCAGTCTGTCACTCAGGCACGTAGCCTGGGATTTGTTTTTGACTCCTCCCTCTCCTTTAAATCTCAAATCCAGGCTGTTGCCAAAGCATGCTACTCTTTGCCCTGTATAATATTGCTAAAATCTGGCCCTGCCTTACTGTTGCCACTTCAAAAACCCTAGTCCACACTCCAGTTATCTCTCACCTTCACTACTGTAACTTCCTCCTTACTGGTCTCCTCTTCTCTGACCTTACCTCCCTCATCTCCGTTCAATGCTGTGCTGCCAAAGTCATCCACCTTTGCCCATCATTTTGACCATGTTCAGCCCCTTCTCTCTGTCCTACACTGGCTCCCTCTATGGGAAAGCATTCAGCACAAGCGCCTGATTTCCACATTCAAGGCTCTTCACTTTGCAAGGTGGGACAGGGGGTCTCCCGGTAAGTTCCCGGTAGAACCCCTGTTTGGTGAGCTCAGTGATGCAAACAAAGGTCCGCCATCCCCATGTGTGTGTTCTACTAACCCTGTCTCTTTCCCCAACAGTTTCCATAGTAGTGCAGGCCCTTATTGATTCGGGAGCATTGGGTAACTTCCTGGATCAACAGTGGGCAGCACGGTACCATGTTCCTACACAATTACAGGACAGGTCAGAACTGGTACATGCCACTGATGGTTCCCCTCTGATATCGGGCCCCGTTACTAGGCAGATCCAGCTATTGCAGGGTGCTTTGGGAGACCATGTAGAAAACCTCCAATTCGATATTGTGGCCACCCCCATGTTTCCAGTAGTGTTGGGGTTGCCCTGGTTGCAGCTCCATAACCCAGCAATTGACTGGCAGAAAAAACAAGTGATGTTTAGCAGTCCCAAGCATGTGCACTGTATTGTGCCATGGTCTCTCCTGATGTTCACCTCTCCCTCGTCTTCCACTTCCTTGTCTCTCACAGATTGTAAGCTCTTTGGGGAAGGGACTTGGACTTGTACAGTGCCAGGTACATTGCCTGTGCTATATAAATAATAAATAATAATAATTTCACTCACAATACTTTTTCTGCTCTAAGAGCTTTCAGTCAAGTACTTTAGCTTGCAGATCTCAAGAGATTTTTCAAAAAAGGTAGATATTAGTATTCCCATTTTGCAAACAATGAGATTCACTATAGTACTAGGCATTGCAGTAATCCAGCCTCATCACCTCGAGGCTGGATTACTGAAACGCGCTCTATGTGGGGCTGCCCAAGAAGCTGGTTCGGAGGCTGAAGCTGGTGTAGAATGCCACGGCCTGTCTCCTTACCAGGGCGGGCCACAGGGAGCACATGACACCTGTGCTCTGCACTGGCTGCCTATAAAGCACCGGGCCAGGTTCAAGGTGCTGGTTCGGACCTTTAAAGCCCTTCATGGTCTGGGCCCCACTTATCTGTGGGACTGCATCACTCCCCATGTGCCCGTGCGACCCCTGAGATCATCCTGGGCGGGGGGCAGCTTTTTGGAGGTTCCCCAGGCAAGATGGGTGGCCACTTATATGAGATCTTTTTCAGTGACTGCCCCCGTGCTGTGGAACTCACTCCCAGAGGAGGCTTGGTTGACCCCCACCCTCCTGTCATTTTGACGTTTGTGTAAGACCTGGCTGTTCCGCCAGGCTTTTGGCGAGGGAGGGGGTAGGGTGGGTGGATTTATTTATTTTTTTAATGTATATGGGGTTTTTATTTGTGAATTGTTTTAATCTTTTGAGTTGTTGTTCATTGCCCCAAGCTGCCCTGTGGGCTGGTGGGGCGAGATAGAAATCTTTTATAAAATAAAAATAAATAAAATAAATGACTAGCGGTGCAATGCTCATTCATCCAGATGCATAAGAGGGCTGCACATACAAGTTAGTTGGGTGCTGAAGTATTATGCTAGACTTAAGTGGGCACCAAATACTCATTCACAGAGAGAGGCATTGGGTGTCTTTAGATGGACCTGAGGGTGGCCAGCCCCACATCCCACACATGCGGCCTCATCTGTGCTGGGTTTATACAGACCCAGCAGCTGTTGTGACCTGTAGTCCATTTGGGCAGTGCCCCTTCCCACATACCATAGAGTTGTGGGCAGATCGCCCAATGCTCTAGGCCGTCACCTCCTACAGCTCTATGGCATTGTCTGGGGCAACCCCTGGCTGGAAGAAGAGCTGCAGCGACCATCTGCTGAGTAGATGAACCAGCCTGTGACTGGTGCCCCTGATGGGGGCAGCTTGCTCCACTGGCAGTGCTCCAGGATATCCCAGAGCACCGCTAGCAGGGCTGGAGTGGCGCAGGCACCTCCTGCGCATGTGGTGGCCTGGCTTTGTATGGACAGGCTGGAGCAGAGCCATGGGTGTCATTGGTTTAAAAGCACCCATTGTTATTAATCACCCAGTCTAACTTGTGCATCAGCATCACTTCCTCCTCTCTCCCGGGAGCCCAGCACGGTCCCTCTTTGTGCTTAGCACTTCAGAGGGTCTGACTAGTTGTAAATATTTCTCAGAAATCAGGGTGTATTTTGTGCTCCCAGATTACAGGCAGATGGGTGGACTGGGAACTTAAAATGGCCCTGGAAAATATTCTGAAAGTGGCCCATGGTAGGTGGAGACAACCCCAAATTTACACACATGATCCTAATCAATGGAATAGAACAAGCACACAAGGATAGCAGTTCTAGCAAACAACAACAGAGCTTCAGCCAAGTGAGTCCAGAGTGTATGGGGGCAAAAAGCAGTCACAAACCTTTCCTTCCATCCCCACATCTGCCCAGGGTGAAAACAGACAACCCACATCTCTCTCTCTCACACTCACACACACACAAAATAGCCAGGTGAGTTCAGTGTGCGTTGGGGTGGGGGTGCAACCAGATTGTAAGCCCACTGGGCAGGGACGTGTCTCCAATAACCACCAGCAGGCAATGTAATGGCAGGAGTACAGTAGCAGAGAAAACAGAAGTACCTTAACAGCTAGCCCAGATTACAGAAAACACTCAGAATCTAGATAGAAAAGCAGCATTTGAAAATGTTCTTTCAAATTAAACTGCACACGTTATGTAGGCATTTGTGCCTTTTTTCATTAACTTTTCTGCAAATTCTTGTCCAAGCAAATTGTATCTCAGAACCTTCCCTCCGAACCATGCTCCCAGAAGCCCCTTCTCTCAAAACCAGCCCCCAGCAGCCCCTTCCCCCAAAACCCTCTCCCCCCAAATTCTCCCCCAGTGCCCCAGCCCTGGTCCCAGCCCCTTCTCTCTCTCCCCCCAACCCCCAAATCCCCAGGCAGCTTTCAAGTTGCCTTTACTTATCCCATTGGTGATGGCGGGCCTGGTGGCAGTGGTGTGGCAGACTGATGGTTTCTTGCAGTGTGATCATGCTGTTCACCCACTGAGCTCCTTCTGGCCCCTTCCTTTCTGGCCCCTCCCAACAGGGCCTCCCAGAGCAGAGGCCCTGTTGGGAGTGAGGGGCCAGGAAGCAGCCAGGAGCCAGTGAAGAGAGTGCCTGCTCTCTCTCTCTCCAGTTGGGGACTGGGTAGCAGCCTGGGGGGGAGCAAGGAGATTAGACTCCCAGGCAATACCCTGCCCCCCCATGACTGCTCTCTCCAGTGGGGGGGCAGCAGGAAGGTCTTTCACTGCTCCCCCTTCCCCAACAAGAACCTCTGCGGCATCCCAGTCCAGCTCTGGGCGCAGGGCAGGGGAGTCTGAACCACGAGCTTCCGGGCAGCTCCATTTGCCTAGACTGCCCCCCTGACCAGCGGCTTCTTGCACCCCTCCCAACAGGGCTTTCCAGAGTGGCGTGGCCAGATGATGTTGTCCAACCACAGCACTCTTGGAGGCCCTGTTGGGAGGGGCCAGGAAGCAGCCAGAAGGAGCGACTGAAGAACATGCTGCTGCATGGAAGAAGATGCTGCAGTGCTTTTGCCAGAGTAATCATTTCTCAGGCTAGGAAGGGGGGGCGGGGAGGCCACTGGCAGCCCCACACCCACCCAATGCAGCTGGGGAGGAAGCCGGCACATGGCACTGATGGGCCAGCCAGCAGCTGCCCCTGGGCTGGCCTAGCTCAGACGAGCTCCATGGACATGCACTGGCCCCTGCTTGACCTGGACTATTTCCAGAAGCCAGCGGCCCACCAGGATTTTTCTCTGTACTTCCTATGGCCAATCTGCCCCTGCATGCAGAAGCCCAGGAACCATGGGCTTTGTATTGCACAACATGCCTCTCCTTGTGAATGAGGATTTGGTACCCACTTAAGTCTAATGCAGCACGCACACATATGACCCCCGTATGCACCTGGAGAAGCTAGAATTGTGCCCAAACAGCTTAACTGAAGATACAGTATTATAACAGTTGCAGATTCTTGATGCGACAAAACCAGACCAACATGAATTTTGTGTGGAAAAATCATCCCCCTTTATATTTCTGCAAGTATTTACTTAACAAAACTAAGGATGTAATTAAGCTGATGGACATAATTTATGTTTTCTTTTTTTTCTTCAAAAATAACTTTTGATAAGGTTATCATTAGAAGAAAATTATGGAAAATAAATTACCATGGGGTGAAGAGAAAAGTGTAGTGGATTAAAAAGTTGTGGATTAAGAGGAAACAAATAATGGATGGCTGCCTCTCAGTGGAGAGAAGATAATAATGGGATGCCTTGGGAATCTGTGTTACGTTGCATATTTATAGGTAATTTGTAAGCAGGACGGAAATGATAGCAATATGGAATTTGCAGCCCAGCACAGAGAGGCATACAGCAGTTCCTAGAGAAAACTAGGGGGTGAGGATCACAAGTGGGGTTACCACATTGCTAAATGGGGTCCTGACAAAACTGGGTTTGCATAATGAAAGAGAGAAGTTTCCAGGACTTGGGTTCACAAGAAATGTATTTGTCTCAATGAGGTTAGAGCCTGAAAAAGTTTGAGAACAGCTGTTTCAGGTGCTGACTAGACCTTGAATTTCCTCAAATGGACCCTGCATTTGTGTGTCTCATCATGATATTCTGACTCAAGGTAAGAAAAAATTAGCAATAGAAGATCATTGTGATTGGGTTGTAATCGGGAGCCACACCTTATTGGGTTGATTTGGGTACCAGAAATTTGATGAGTTACCTGATTTTGCGGGTACCCTCTTTCAGCTCTAGTCAGGGAACTTCTATGAAATTTGTTCTCAAAAAATGGTTTTGTGAGAAGTCAATGTTTTGTGAAAAAAGTCCCCTGGTACAGTTCTAGACTCCTGGTTTGACGCTGTTGCAGTGCAAAGCACAGCCTGTCCAGCCATTGGTTTAATGTGTCAGGTCTTCCATAGCACATTACCCTCGAAAGGAGGCTTGGCCCAAGACTCGATGAGAAACTTCCCCGTGCTTGTGAGCTTTTAAAAACTGAAAGTAAAGCAGTGAAAGCTCATTTGTCACCCTTTTGCAAGTAAAGGGAGTAAACAAACCCACTCTGATGCTCATACTGGCTTGTTGTCCTTTGCAATATTTGACATGACAAATATAGCAATAGTGAAGTTCAGAAAAGTTGTGAGCTTTACGCAGCATGCAGATGGCTAACTCTACTACAACATTACAGAACTGTAGACCCTGGCCTAAATCAAATCTATTGGCAATCATCACATCAGACATGTCCAACTATACAGCGCATTCAGGACCTTGTCACAGCAGATGCCACCAGAAGAAACTTCTCTTAAGTAATGGAACCAGACACAAGTCTCCTGCCATCACAGTTCAGGCATCACAGCAAGTGCTTCCATTTCCCCTAAAAGGGCTGACTTTTCTCTTCTCCAATCACACCATCATGCACAAGTAAATAAATAAATAAGGCTGATGACCTAGGATATTGGGGAGGGGTAAGCAGGAATCTGTGTTCACTGTGTTTTCCCTATTGCTGCCAATGGGGAACATGCAATGAACACAGGTCCCTGGGTGTAAGCAGGTATGTCTGATCCAGATCCTGCTGCTCTGCTTCCAAAGAATGCACAAGGATTTGCCTGTTTATAGCTGCCATTTATTCACCGTTTATATCCAGAGCCAGTCCAGTCCCTTCAGGGCAACCCCCTTACAGTAACACTCCACTTTTTACAGGATTTTCAGTACTCTTTCGCAGATGCTCAACAAAACCTGCCAGGATAGGCTTGCTGAGTCTTCAACACAACACCAGGGCTCTGATCCAGGCCCTCCAACTAATTGCTGCTCCACCCTAGGTTGCCTTAAGGCTCCACAGCAATCTACACTGCTCCAGGCTCTCAGCACCAGCCTCTTCCTCCATGGGCTTTCCCCTCCACCAGGCTGAAGGTTGAGCCGAAAAGCCCAGTCATTGGGCATTTTTACACACACCTTAATGTTCTGGATTGTTCAGTCTTCTGGGTTTACAAGTCCACAAGTAACACTGCTTTTAAACGAGGGCACGCTGAAGCGCCTCCCAAACGCCGCATTAAAGCAAAGCCGCCGGAAGTGACGTTCTCCCATTGCCGGTGG
>QEPC01007689.1:118262-129485 GCA_003113815.1 Sphenodon punctatus | reverse complement strand
TTTTTAATCCCCCACCTTGTATTTATTTATTATTGTACTCAGCCCTGTTTTATTGACGTATTTTATATTTGTATTTTAATTGTTTTTAACTGTTTTTTATTGTTGTTAGCCGCCCCGAGCTGCATTGCAGGAGGGGGCGGGATAGAAATCCATCCATAAAATAAATAAATGTGTGTGTAAAAACACCCACTGATTATACTCTCCTTGCAGGGTTTTTCCCATAAGTAGTTTCTTCCCAGCTAGGAAGTTGTTATTTCTCCTTTCTCCCAGGGTCTTTTCCGCTGCAGCAATGCTGCCAGTTAGCCCCACCCATGCAGATGGGCACTGGTAGTCCTGTTGCTGTAACTCCATGATTACGGGAGAGGGAAGTCATTACTGGATGGGTTTTGTGGTGGGCTGTGGGTGGGTTGGGTTTTTTTCTAGGCATTTGTTTTATATTTTATTTTATTTGCTTTGCAAACTGCTTGAGCCTTTTTAAAGGAAGGGTGGGATAGAAATACAAATAAATAAATAAATAAATAATTCTTCCCAACATGGGGTACGCAGGTCCCATGACAGAAGGGTTAGTGTGACATTCAGGCCAAAAATCATTTTTGTTCATAAATAGCATGTGCATTTATTTACAGGATTCCCCTCAGCCTCATGCTGCACGAACGGAGCGCAGCTCTCTTCCTTGTTCAGGCAATCTGTTGTCTCTGGTTTGCTTTTTAAAGGTTACTTTCACAAGGAAAAGGGCTAAAAAACTGTCTGTGATAAAAATGAAAGCTGAGCTTCCCCTTTTACATTTCAGGTTTCTCCAAACGGCAGGGACCCGTCTCCTTTGCAGAGCTAGGCCTGAGGAAAGAGTTACTGAAATAACTTCTGTCTAGAGATGATTCCCTTTTTTTCAGACACAACTTCAGACCTCAAGATAATTTTTACTCTCATAAATGGACAATCATCATAACACTAGTTATTGTTCAAAGAAAACAGAAACCTGAGAATGCTGAATCCACCTGACGTACACAAGCCCTACTGTGGCAGGGAGAAGCATAGCAAGGCTGCTGTACCTTTAAGCCAGGAAAGAGTGGAGCTTGGACACGCCTACTCAGGACTATAAGAGGGAAGCCTGCTGAAGCGAGGATCATTCTACTCTTGGATTTGGAGGTGAGAAGAGCTCCCTGGAGACTGAGGTGGGCCTGTGTGAGACTGGGAAGTGTGAGACTGAGAGGTACCTGCTTTAGAAAGAACTGAGCCTGGCCAGAGAAGCCACTGAGTAACTGGGACTGTGAGTAATCAGCCCAGAGACTTGAGACTAGGCCTGGACTGTGATGTGTATTGAGTGAGGTCAGAGGACTGGTACTTGGCCTGATAAGAGACTGTCTATGTGAATAGACCACTGTTACTGCTAATTCCCTGTGTGACAGTGATTTGTTGGTACTGATCCTGACAACAATCACTCATGATACAAGCGTAATCCTGTCACTCCCACATTATCACATGTATTTGGTAATGTAAAGTATGGGTGTAATTTCAGGAAAATTCAGCTGCTCTTCCCTTTCTTTGGAATCTTCGGTAGCAATTAAAGCTGCATTGGGTAGAACATTAGCTACGTGAGGGTAATACCTGCATTTTTAGACAAATCCAGCAGGCACCTGATCCCCCCCATTGGGTACCCAGTGCCTGACAATGCATCTATTACTGGAGCATCCCAGAACACTCTGGGATACCCCAGGACACCAATCCTAGCACCCACGGCTCTCTAGACCCAGGGCTAACTCACCTTACCAGTTGGGCTGCTGCTCCCCTGGATTCCTGTCTGCTCTCTGCTTCTCCCACGTGCCGCTCAGCTGAGCAGGGAACTTCTCCGCTCAGCGAGGAGGCCTCTTCCCATCTGTGTGTTGCCCCCCTAATGGGTCCCCTGTTCCCAGAAGGACCCAAAATGGGGGAGTGCACTGTGGTCCCCTGATATGGCTTCCATTAGGGGGGCACATGCATATGGGGAGAGGCCTCCTTGCTCCCCCTGGTCAGAAAAAGCTGAGTGGGGAAGTTTCCCGCTCAACTGAGTGGCATGAAGGCCAGGGAGCAGCCAGGAGTATGAAGCAGAGGAACAGCAGCCTGGCCGGTGAGGTGAGTTAGCCTGGGCCTGGGGAATCGAGTAGTCCATTGGGTCGCGTTTGGGTACCAGTTGGTGCCCAAATGTGATCGGGGTGAGTTAGTCGCCCCAAATTTGACGTCGTGCCTGACTGGCTGGGTACTCGGCTGCAGCTCTAGTAGCAATGCAAGAGATGGTCAGGGTTGTAGGGGCGGAGGATGAACCAAGGCCTTGGGGGAGAGGGGAAGTCACTCCCCACAGTGGGGGTGGTGGGGAGGCACTCCCAGCTGGACTGGCAGATTCCCATGTGAGATGTCTCTGTCAGGAATCAAAACAAGCATATAAAAAAAGAATCCCTTTTGCAATAATATTTAGCATGTTTTCTACATTAATATTTCAAAGTGGACTGAGAAGAAGCTGACCCTTTTCAAAAATAAAATAACGTTGGAACAGTATTCTTTATTTAAAAGTTACCATGGATGCAAGTTTATTTGATTTCAGTTTTACTTGTGCCTTTGCTAACTGCTAACACAGACACTTCCCACTCAGAGGATCATGCCCTTAATCATATTAATAAAAAGGATGTGATCCTATAACCACTTAATCCAGAATAACCCCATGAAAGTCAATGGAACTACTCCAGAGAAAGTGCTTTGAGGATGGGGGTTGTCACAGAGTTGTGCAGTAGGTATTTTTCAGACATGGTCCTGTGGTATATGATTGCTCCCCCCATAAGAATATCACTGAACAGTATTATTGTGAGTCATGTAGGAACTGTGAAATACGGCAGAAGTATCAGAATTTGCATAGCGTTTTGCCCCGTGCATGTCAGTCTAAGATGTCAGTGGTTTTTATAGTCCAGGCACAGCAGTGTTCCTAGTACTTAAGATTTGAATCACACTTTATCAGACACGAACAGAGTGCAGCGTGAATGTTTTAAGGAGGAGGGGTTACCTGCTTAAAATAAAATCATTTAACCACCCTCCAGTTGCTAAATATTATAAATTCAAATTCCGCTAACTATTAAGTCAAGTCACAAACGTTCAACAATACAAGGTCACTCATTCACTACACTGGACAGGATTTCTGCTCTGTTCCCCTAAGGAATGCTCCTGCTGGTTAGAGGAACACAAAATGTAATAAAATATCTGAAGCAGATAGTCTCTAATGCGCCAGTGGAACAACGAGTTATGTATTGTGGAAATACTATGTATTATTTATGATATCCACAGTGCTACCACATGAGTGCACCATGATTAACAGTATTACAATAGATGCCTATTGAATTAATAATGACAAACTACTGGCTGGGAGGCACAGGAGGAACACATAGGCCTATAAATTTAGAATCCCATATAGGGAATGTAAACAACACACTGAAAACTGGGAGCAGGGGATGTGTGGGGGAGCCAAACAAAAACCAGTGTCAGGATTGGCTATGTAGTGGAATGGAAACACAGTGTATAACAGGGGTGGGAAACCTTTTCTGCCCCGGGGGCCACATTGAAAATTAATATGAGCTCCAAGGGCCACATAGAGGTTGGAGGCGGGGGTGCTTAATGGGCCTTTTCAAGAAAAGGAGGGTCTAGATCATGGATCTGTGCTGTAGATATGTCCCATACCCTTGTGTGCATGCCCTCCTCTCTGCTCCCTTATCATGAGCTCAGTTTTTCAGTGCTTGGGGGTAGAGAATGGAACCAGGGATCAGATCCAGACACTGGAAAGGGGCCACATAAAAACTGTCCAAGAGCTGCATTTAGCCCCTGGGCCTGAGGTTCCCCACCCCTGGTGAGATCATGAGAGAATCCTGAACTGGATTTTGCAATAACAGTTCAAAGAAAAGAGGGAAATCTTTCTAAGGCTTTTTTTTACATGCATGGGGGTGGGTGGAGTGTTCTGGCGTGGTTGCTGGGTGTCTCTTTACCCACCTCAACCCATGGGGCCTCCTCTGACTTTTTGAAGGGCTCCATGAGTGGTGATGGGTGGAGATGGGTGCTGCACCCCCACCCATCGCCTGTGGTGTTCACACTGGCGAACACCCCCGCCATCCGTGTACATGGACACCCCCACTAGCAAAACACTAAACACTGAGCGGGGGGTGGGAGTGGGGTGTCCATGTAAAAACAGCCTATGTGCCATGAGTCCCCCAAGAGAGTCAGGGGGCAATAGACCCAAACAAAACAGGAAGAGGAACTGCTAATTAATGGTGAAGAGCTGGGTACCCATAGGGGGGCACACTGAACAGTATGACTGTGAGTTAGGAACTGTGAAATATGGCAGAAGTATCAGAATTTGCATAGCATTTTGCCCAGTGCCTGTCATTCTAAAGATGCCTGTGCTTTTTTTGGCATGCATGGGTACATAATTAAACAAAAGAGTATTTAATTGGCATGAATGAGATCCAGTAGGGAAAAGATGGGAGTAGGATGAAGGATTTGAAAGTGTCGGTCAACAACCTCAGGTGGGATCACACGATATGCCAACGGTGTCATAGGATTGTATTTAAATCTAAAAATAAGATGTCACACGCAAAGGCTTGGGAACCAGTGGTTTATGCAATATGCCTGTGTTTAGTAGATTTAGGGCAAAGGAAAATAAGAAATAAGATCTACTGTGTCGAACTATTGAGTAAAAACCAGCTGTGAAGCTAAAGAGCAAAGTTTTATTTAAATTCTACACACCCTTATTGCTTTATGTGTTTGATCCTTTACTTTGGTTCAACAGTTAGAGTACTATTGATAATATATTGAAACTATGGAAAATTGGTGTTTTTAGAAGGACAGGAAGCAGACCGGATCCCTGGAGCAAGCACGTGGGTGACCCAAACCAGAGCTGCATGCACCCAGATGGACAGCATGGACAGCAGATCTGCTTTCGGCTGCATTCAGACAGCCCAGCGGGTGGGTGAACCAAGTGCGCAGGCAGCAAACACGCCTTAGCCTTGACTCAGGAACACATAGACAGGCAGACCAACTACATACTCCAGCCCTGTGGCTTGCTCTGGTAACCATGGTAATGGGATGCGGCAGCAGCAGCTGTTCTGGCCATTTGATTCTCTGGCATCAATGATCCAGACAGGACTTTTTGTCCAGGGCTCATGGGCCAATTTAGATGGACAGAAGTTCCATGTTTGCCTGTTGCTTCTGGTTTGGCCAGCTCCCTCAGTGAGGTGTGCTCTGGGATCTTTTGGAGTGCTGCCTGAGGGGTTGCCCTGGAGCAGCCGCCGCCTGCTCTGCTTTGCGCATCTGGTGGTCACTCTTCAGATGGACAGGTCAACCTGGGGGTGAAGTGGGCTGGCACAGGCAAAAGCAGAGCTGCTGCCCATCTGTTTACACCCAATGTGAGCAAATTTGATGTGCTAAACATCTTGAATAGGAGTCTGGTGGTGATACCAGCGAGCTCATCCTGTTGATAGATAATTGAACTGAACCAAGTTCAAAATCATCCGGCTGTTTAATTTAAAAAGCTTTACTTGTTTGTTTGTAGTAAAATAAAGCAAAGCATAAAACAAATGGCATCAATGGAAGATAAAAAGGCAAATTTGGTAGAGGGAATGGAGAGCATGCAAAAACTGAATCCTCCATCTATTCTTCATTCTCCCTGGTGCTGTTCAGTGGTTATAACTCAAATTCCATTTTTGTGTATAGTCAGCACTTTAAAAGTCCATTGCCCAGCAGTAATTTACAAGGGGATACCTGCAGAGTGAACTAATAAAATGAATGCTAAATTAGTTTATTAAGAGCATATTCTTGCAGTGCAACCCAACTGAAGTGATTATAGCTGAACTCTTAAAAAAACTTTTGTGCCAAATTATGGCAAGGAAAGACCGACCCCCATGGAGACGCCAGAACCTGAAAAGGGCAGTAATGGCCTGTCTCATATTTAACCTGGTCGCCATAATATGATCTTGGCAGGAGGCAGTGGTGTTATACAGCAATCCTAAATAGCGGTAAGTAGTTACTTGGTCCCCATCAAGGATCCATTTATGGTTGGTCAGGTGCCTACTTGCTACCAGCACCTTAGATTAATCATAATTCAACCTCAGCTTTGACTCTTTACAGAACTGGGCCGTCCCGGGCAGTGTAGTTGGACATAGGCTGCTTTAGGGGAAGGGTTAGGAGGGTTGTCTTCACATTGGCTGAAAGAAGTAAGTAATTTGCAGAGGCAGCACATTAAAACCCCATTTAATCCTCTTGTCATTTATTTACTTCCTGCTAAGGGGATGTATGAGTTTAACTCTAGTTAGTGATAGATAGCTAGATAGACATTTATTTACAGCAAAAACCAAACATACAACATACAACTGAGATAAAATATCAAAAAATGTAAACCACCCATACGATTTAAAATAAGACATTTCCAAAAATTCTCAACTCCAGAGAGCTGCCAGCTATAAATCCACCAAACCATATTTGCTCTAGTACTCATTAGGTACCGGTAAATAACCATTTCCGTTCTTTCCTAGCCTTGACCACAAAACTAGCCAAAGCAAACACCACCGAGGGTGAATTAATTCGGCTGAAGTGCCTAAATTGTTCTTTCCATAGGGGAGAAGAAATCAGCTGAGATCAGGATGTTCTGGGGGTTGTTAGGGCCACTTCTTGTGAACTTGACTTGTGCCCATCCTGGCTGGTCAAGGCCAGCTGGGAGACAGTGGAACTGCTGCTGGCTGGGGTAGTCAATGCCTCCCTATGGGAGGGCAGAATACCAAACTGCCTCAAGGAGGTGGTGGCACAGTCTCTGCTTAAAAAAACATTGCTTGACGTTGACTCCCTGGCCAGCTATTGACCAGTCTCTAATCTTCCCTTTTTAGGGAAGGTTATTGAATGGGTTGTGGGTCAGCAGCTGCAGGAGCATCTGGACTGCATTGGATTCCCAGATCCCTCGCAGTTTGGCTTTTACTTAGGACATGGCACTGAGACTGCGCTTGTGGCATGACCTTAGCTGTGCCATGGATCGGGGGCAGTCGTCTCTCCTGATCCTTTTAGATCTGCCAGCAACCTTTGATACCATTGACCATGAGAAGTTGGTGGCTCATTTGTGGGTCTGAGTCAGGGTGGGTGGGACTGTTCTTCAATGGTTCCACTCTTTCCTGGCTAGAAGAACTCTGTGTGTGGTGCTAGGGGAATGTTTTTCATCCCCTCGTGACCTCATGTGTGGAGTCCTGCAAGGTTCCATTTTGTCCCCTCTCCTGTTCAACATGTATATGCAGCTGCTGGGCGAGATCATGAGAAGGTTTGGTGTTCAGTGTCATCAATATGCTGATGACACCCAGCTATCTCTTATTTTCGTCAGACCCTGGCCCAGCACTCTCGGTGCTTTCCCAGTGTCTGGCAGCTATAAGCTGTAAGGCGAGATGTCTGAGGCTGAATCCTGATAAGGCGGAGGTGATGCTGGTGGGCAGAGGTTTGGGGGGTCATGGATGGGATGCGTCCCCCCACCCATCTCTCAGGTCCGTAGTCTGGGTGTGCTCCTTGATCCCCAGCTCCTCCTGGATGTCCAGGTGGATGCTGTGGCAAGGGCTTGTTTCGCCAATTACATCTGGTGCGTCGACTTCATCTGTATGTCTCAGAGGTGGACCTGGCTCCCATCATCCATGCATTCATTACCTCAAGATCTGACTACTGCAATGTGCACTACGTGGGGCTACCCATGGTGATGGCTCAGAAGCTTGCAGCTGGTGCAGAATGCGATGGTCTGTTTCCTTACTGGGACGGCCAGCCGAGATCACACAACACCAGTGCTCTGGTCTCTACGCTGGCTGCCCATAGTCTTCCGGGCCCAATTCAAGGTGTTGGTGTTGACCTATAAAGACCTACACGGTCTAGGTCCCGCTTACCTGCGAGACTGCCTCACTCCTCAGGCTCTGAATCAACCCCTGAAGTCATCGGGGAGCGCCCTCCTGGAGGTCCCCTGGGTATCTCGGGGGGCCTCAATGGAGAGGGCATTCTCAGTGGTCACACTGCGGCTGTGAAACTGTCTGCTGGTGGAGGTCCAGCTGGCCTTGGGTCTCTCTGTGTTTCGATGGCAGTGTAAGACCTGGTTGTTCGGCCTGGCTTTTGGTGAGGGAGAGGGGTAGGGTGGTGGCTGGAAGTTCGGGAAGGGGGTGGTTGGGTTGCTTTTTGGCTCCATTTGGGTTGTTTTTAATTATATTTTATTGTTTTGTTATAATAAGCATTATTGGATGTGTTATGAATTTGTGAGCTGCCCTGAGCTGCATGGTCAGGATAGGGCAGGATATACGTGCTTTGAAATAAATAAATAAATAAAATTAAAAATATATGGGCAAACATCAAATACAGAATCTGAGCTTAGCTCTGATAGCACAATAAAAGAAGCAGTCCCAAAGTAGGTGGTTAATATCCTCTACTAAAGCAGAGTTTGGTGAGGGATTCACGGTGACTGGTTACAAATATTAATGGAAGATGTGTAGAGGGAGCAAAGTCCAGGTGTATGTGCTGATATGGTGGGGCAGATCTAATAGATTTAACTGCTGCGAGTTTCCTGCATAGCGATGTCAACAAAACGGTCCTTAATAACTTGGCCATAATTTCCCAAGGGGATCCTCTGCAGGTCCACCAACATATCGCCTACCCCATTAATCAGTAAGGAATGTTTGATAGCATAAAGCCAAGATTTGGGAGTAAGTGGGGCAAAAGCTAGTCTTGATGGCCAGGTTCACTGATCCTGTCTCGGCGCAAACCAGCGCCCCAGTGGTAGATGCAAATACCATTAACAGCTTCCAAAGGAATCATGCCTGGGACGTCTCAACTAATTCACGGCATCTAGGGTCATGTCCCCAGATCTCTGCCCCATATAACAAAATAGAATCCAGTTTGACCCTACCTACCTTAAAGGCCTCTGCCCAGCCCTTGCTCTTATATCTATTAGAGAAGGCCATGATGCCTTCTGTCACTTGCTTTCCCAACTGATTGACGAGGGTGCTCATTCCAGGAATGAGGAAGAAAAAGCCAGACCAAGGTATGTGAAAGACTTGCCAGTTTCTAAAGATTGTGGTCCAACATACCAAGTGAATTTCTTCCCTGGGCCAAAAGCCATAGTTTTTGATTTAGCTGTCTTAATCGCCAGATTGTTGCTCTGGCAATATTCACTAATGGAGTTAATTGTCCTTTGGAGTTCATTTTGTATAAGACAGTAGAACTGCATCATCAGCGTATAATATGGGGAGTTCTTCATCTAATAATTGGGTGTGCGGGCAACTGACCTTCAAAAGAGAAGAACTTAGATCATTGAGGAGCAAATGAAATAGGGTGGGAGTCAGGACACAACCCTGTCTAACTCCATGCTCAATGGGAAAAAGACAAGTTGTCTTTCCAGCCAGCCCATAACAGATAGTGGCTGAATTATTCTCATGGTTGGATTTGAGAAGATGTATTAATAAAGAGTCCATACCCAGTGAGCCTAGCTTACCCCATAAAATGCTCCTATAGATGGAATCAAATGTGTCTTTCAGATTCATAAAGGCACCAAATAGCCTCCATTTCTTCTTTAAGTGGGAGGAGGCTAGATGGTAAAGCACAAAACCTTGATCTATGCAGGAATAACCATCCCGGAATCCTGTCTGTTCCTCATCCAATATAGAGTAATCTATGATCCAGTCCTGAACGAAGCTTAGCAAATGGTGGCCATATATTTTAACAGGTATACACAACAAGCTGATTGGTCTTGCTACCAGGCTTGCTAATTACTCATTCAGAAGGCTAATTATTTCTTTAAATTTCCTTGCTATTGTGTACTGCTTATGTGACAATGTGATTGTGTGCTGTTTGTGCAAACTGTCTGTGTAGCCAACCTCCCTATGTGGACGTTCCTCTCTATGCACTTTTTTGGTTGACCAGGCTGATTCCAGGGGTTATGACACACCCACACATAGAGCTATCCTATCTTCAGGCAATCCCCACCTCCCCCTCCCTTGGGCAGAAGGTTGGTTCCTGGAAATATTAGTTGTCCTTTTGAATGAATATTTTAAGCAAGCTGTAACCTTGAAGGATCTTTGACTACTTTTACACGAGGCGTTTCAAGCGCCTCTGGAGCCCCGTATTGAAGAGGAAAGCCACACGGGGAGTGTTTACACGCTCTCCACGCTCCCGGAAATGACGTGCTGCGCCGGCCATTTTCTTCAACGGCGGTAGCTGCTGCAGATGCAGGGCTTTCAAAAGGCGCATTCTGTACACCTCAATTTTCAGGTCTACAGAATGTGCCGCTTGAAAGCCTCCTGTCTGCAGCTGCTGCCGCTGAAGTGAATAGGCGGCACGTCACTTCCGGTAGCGGCGGGAGCGTGTAAACACTCCCGGTGAGGCTTTCCTCTTCAATATGGGGCTCCAGAGGCGCTTCTAAGCGCCTCGTGTAAAAGTGGCATTTGTCTTAGGTAATGGAGTGTTGCTACAAAGAAAACTGAGGAGAAGCAGAGAAGGTAAAAGAACAGAGCAGTTAGGCGTTATTCTAATTCTAAGATGTTTATTTAAAAGGCACACTGTAAAAACAATACAATTAAGGGGAATACAAGTCAATAACTCATAACCACTTACGTCAATGCAGCTTGTGTCAAATCTAGTAAGAGACTGGATATAAAAGAGAGAGAGAGAGAGAGGGATGGGCTCTCACCCTTCCCTGGCATGAGGCCAAATCGAAAAAGGGCTCTGTATCCTTCAAAATTCAGTAAGCAAAATAATCCCAGAAGAGCAAAGTGTAGAGTCATGACCAGAAGTAAGATAGATGGTAACATGGCAGTAGCCACTTATAGTATGTGCAGATCTTGACTTCTCTCTCCACCAGGAGACTTAGTAGGGGTTTTATAGACCTGGGAGTACAGGTGGGGACATGATCGAGTCAAATACTGTGTTTCCAAGCTTCAATAAATACAACAATGGGGAATACAAGTAGAGTTATACAGGGTCAAGTGTTTGTTTACAGTTTTCCATAGGACAGGGAATTCATGAAGTGGGGGGTGTTTCCAGGGCTGATTGTCTCAATGCAGCTAGGCAGGTGTTTAACTTTGGGCGGGCTGAATAGTGATTGATTTGATCAACTGTGACTGGGTAGGATTTCATTTGCATTTGAGACATAGATGTCCCAGGATGCTTTATTCTTTGCTTAATCAATTCCATCATTCACTGGGTCTTGGATTC
>QEPC01007689.1:90025-101690 GCA_003113815.1 Sphenodon punctatus | reverse complement strand
AACCCTGAAGTTCTCTGAAATTGCTGGAGTGGGAACAAATCATGGCGGGAAGCCTAGATTACAAATTAGGTATAGACAAACTGAACAACAGCAATTACCAGCTATGGAAGTTCAAGGTACAGATGCTCCTCTCTAAAGATGACCTGTGGGAAGTACTCAACACAGACAGACCAATACAGAATGCAAAGAAATGGGACAGAAAAGACAGGCAAGTTAAGGCAGTAATAAGCTTACTTGTGGAAGATGATCTGCTCATTCACATCTGAAGAGAAAACAGTCAAAGGTATGTGGACTGCATTACAAAGACTACATGAGCGGGCAACTCTAAACAGTAAGTAAGCTATAGCAACTGCGTAAACTATAAGGGATGAGACTACAGAAGTACCAGGACATGCAGGTCCATATAAACTCAATTCTTGAAATCATAGAGCAGATGAGAGGCATGGGAGAGGAAATGAAAGACAACAATATAACCACCCTGCTGCTATGTAGCCTCATAGAGCACTATGGGGCCCTGATCAATGCCCTTGAAACCAGACCAGAATTGGAACTGACACTGGAGTTTGTGAAAGGGAAACTGATGGATGAATACCATAGTAGAAGGGAAACCAGCGTGACCAAGGAAACTAGTAGTGATGAGACAGCCCTTAAAGCAGGAGAAGGTGCACAAGGGAAGACTGAACCCAAAGTATGTTTTTGTTGTAAGAAGCCTGGGCACCTAAGAGAGACTGCTTGATTTGGAAAGTTGAGTAGCACAAGAGGATGGTGACAGGCAAAAGAAATAGTGAAGACAACCACAAGTAAGACTGAAAAAGGGGGCATCCACACATCATGGGGAGGATGCTTTAAGTTCACTGAAAGAGTTTGTACATCGGGGTGGTGTGTAGACTATGGGGCACTAACCATATGACGAGGCACAGAGAAGTCTTCACTGAATTGGACCAAAGCATAAAAGACAAAGCTTTCCTTGCAGATGGAGGCAGCATAGCTGTAGAGGGAATCAAACATGGGACCCTAAAGTGTGCTACAACCTATGGAAAAAGACGTAAGATCCCAGTAAAGGATGTTCTGTATGTACCAGAACTTAAGGGGAGACTGCTTTCCGTCAAGTGCTTGACTAACAACGGCCTCACTGTGCACTTCTGTGGAAAGATGTGCTCAATAAGAAACAGGGCAGCAATCCTTGTTGAAGGAGTAGCAGAAGATTATCTGTACACAATCCTCAGTGGGATCGAGGAAGTTAAAGCAGTTACTCAACCCCACCACCAGAAGTGTATTCACATGTGGCACTGACGATTAGGACACAGAGACAGAGGCAATAAAACGCCTTGCAAACCAGAACCTGGCAACAGACATAAAGATATTCACCTGTGATACACAGATGAAGTGCATATGCTGCATTAAGGCAAAAGCAACTCGCACCAAGATACCCAAAGTCAGCTACAGTCGGGCAAGCCATCCACTAGAACTGATCCACAGTGATGTGTGTGGACCAATGAAGACAGCAACAACTTCTGGGAAACGATACTTCATAACATTCATTGATAACCATTCCAGGTACACCAAAACATACCTCATGAAGCACAAGAGTGAGATGCTGGAAAAACTCATGGAATACGTGGCTGTAGTGAGTAACAAATTCCAATGTAGACCCATGATCTTGCAAACCGACAATGGAGGAGAGTACATAAGCAAAGAAGCACAAGCATACTTAAAGGAACAGGACATTGAGCACCAAACCACTGTAAGCAGAAAGGAAGAACCATTCTCTAGTGGAGATGGCAAGAAACATGTTAACAGATGCCAACCTACATAACAAATTCTGTGGAGAAGCACTGATGACAGCTACCTACCTACAGAATTGGCTACCGATGAAAGCCACAGAGGTGACCCCTCACGAGCTATGGCATGGCACAAAACCCAGCCTGGGCCACCTGAGAGTATTTGGCTGCAAAGCCTACGTATACATTCCAAGCAAGAAGTGCTCAAAGCTAAGCAACAGAGCCACATAATGCGTGATGGTGGGATACAGTGAAAAGATCAAAGGCTAAAGAGTCTTAAACCCCAAGACATGCAAGGTAATGGTGAGCCACAATGTACATTTCGACGAGATGCACCGACCAAATGTCATGGTACCAGTAAATCCAGAGAGAGACGTGCTTGTAGACATATCAACTGACACAAGTCAAGACAGCACTGAAAGCCAACTAATCAAAGATGATGAAGAAAACGTTCTCAACCAAGCCGACGACACCGAACCAGTAGAACAAGAAGCGAAACATGAACCCTGAAAGTCAGGTTGGACAACAAAGGGGATACCGGCTAAGAGACTCTCATTCATGGCAAAAGCTCACAAAATAAGGGAACCTTTTACCTGACAAGACATAGAAGGGCTACCTATAGATGAGGCAACCAAGTGGAGGAAAGCTGCAGAAGAGGAAATGGGACTCCTTACAAAAAAAAACAGAACCTGGATACTTATCCAACTACCTCAAGGCCGCAAAGCAATCAGGTGCAAATGAACATTTAAAGGAAAATACAACTCCGATGGAGAAGTGGAGCACTACAAGGCCAGATTGGTAGCTAAAGGGTACTCACAAAAATTTGGCCAAGACTATGATGAAACATTTGCTCCTGTTGTGAAACACACAACTGTAAGGGCACTCCTATGCATTGCAGTGAGCAAGAAAATGCGAGTGCAACACCTGGACGTAAAAACAGCTTTCTTGTATGGAGACTTCAATGAGGAACTGTACATGGAACAACCACCAGGATTTACAGATCCAGAAGGAGCAGACCTGGTATGCAAGCTCTAAAAGAGCATCTATGGACTTAATCAAGCAGCCAGAGCCTGGAACGAAAAGGTTAACCAAGTCCTCACAGAGGCAGGTTTTACAAGTAGTAAGGCAGACCCATGCCTGTATACCAAAATAAAAGACAGAAGAAGAGTTTATGTCTTGATCTACGTAGATGACGTACTAATCTGCTATGAACAGAAGGATGATAGCAATGATGTCACCAGTAAACTCAGTGAGAATTTTGAAATCAAAGATCATGGGGAGATCAAACATTACCTTGGAATCCAAATAAAGAGGGAGGAAGATGGAAGCTTCCTTCTCAACCAAAGAAACAAAAGCAGTGAAATGCTAACCTACTTCGGAATGGAGGAAGCCAAGGATGTGAGAACACCCATAGAAGTGGACTATCCCAAGGGAGATAACACTGAGAACCAACTTCAATTGCTAAGTAACCATCAATACCAAGGGGCCATTGGGAAGATATTGTATATAGCCACAGTAACAAGACCAGACATCTCAGCTACAGTTGGAATCCTGTGCAGAAAGGTTGCAGCACCAAACCAACATGACTGGAACGCAGTGAAAATAATAATGTGCTACCTTAAAGGAACAATTGACATGAAACTGAGACTACCTGCAACCTCAAGCCCAAAGATAATCGGCCACGTAGATGCAGACTGGGCAGGAGACACAGCGGACTGAAAGTCTACTACAGGACACCTGTTTCAACTTGGGGGAAAGACTATCAGTTGGACCAGCAAAAAGCAACTGACCATAGCATTCTCATCCACAGAAGCTGAATACATTGCTGCAGTGCAAGCATATCAAGAAGCAGTTTGGCTCCATCAATTACTAGCAGATATAGGAGTTGAAATGCACAAACCCATCCTAACACTGGAAGACAACCAGGGGTGCATAAAGTTGGCGCAAACAGAGAAAGTGAACTCCCGTACCAAGCACATCGATGTGAAACACCACCTACTGAGAGACTTACAAGAGAGGGGCACCATAGAACTTCAATACTGCCCAACAGAGAAAATGATAACGGATAAACCGGTGGCCAAGATTCGTCACGGTGAACTTACAGAAAGGATGAACCTTGAGGAATGATCCATCAGCTATCGAGAAGGGGTGTTAGATGTGCGACAGCAAAAGATAATCTTCACCTATGATATGGTGGGCACAGCACATACCATCACCACCGCCACTGAGCTGCTGTTGTTCCACTGCTGCAATCCTGATGACGCCAGGATCCCCGGACTAGCACTGGGGACTGGGAGCCAGGTAGGCTCGCCCCCAAGAGGGTAGGGAGCGGAGCTCCCCCTGGACAGCTGTTTCCTTCCTCCATTGCAGGCGGGGTGGGGACAAGGGTTGGGAGCTCCACCGCCCCTTCATGTGATATTCGGTGGGAGGGGGATATAAGGGAGGCGGCTCGGCATAGCCACAGGCATGTGCCACAGACCACGTGCCTAAGGGCCTGGGTGCAGCCCTTAGGTGAGGGCTGGGGGAGGCTGGGTGTGGGTTTTAGGGTAGTTGATAGAGGTATTGTGTAAGGGGATGGGGGAGGAAGGAGGGTAATGTAACCCACACCCACATATGTGGGGGTGGGTAAGGGATTGGGTTAGGGAAGGGTGGGTACGGCCCCCCCTAGTGGGGGGGTACGATCCAGTAAGGGTTGGGGGGTGATGGTCCCCCAGTGAGAGAGGGAGGTCAGGGGGAGATGGAGTGGGGGCGGAAGGAGGGGAATGTAACCCCCCTGAATATGTGGGGGTGGGGAAGGGATTGGGTTGAGGAAGGGTGGGTATGCCCCCCCCAGTGAGAGAGGGGGGCACAACTCACTAAGGTTGGGAGGTGTTGGTCCTCTGGTGAGAGAGAGGGGGGTTGAGGGAGGGGGGAAAGAGGGTGGGGAGGGATGGGAAGAAAGGGATGGGGGGAGGGTATGCCCCTGGGGGGTCAGGTGGAGCAGCCACCAGGGGGACTGGGGAGCAGGCCGGGTGGGCTTCCGCAGCCATTGGGGTCGTGATGGGTTGGGGTAATTATGGACTCTCAGGGAGGCGAAGGACAGCTGTGAGGAGGGACAGGTGCTTAACTCCTGGCCCTTACACAGGTCCCCTGGCAGGTGATACAGGGATTGGGATCAGAGGAGCCCCTGGTCTGGAATTGCTGCTGTTGAATGTGAGGTTGGTCTGCAATAAGTCAACTACAATCCGGGAGTTGATTTTGGATCAAGTGGCCGACGTCGTATGTATTACAGAGACCTGGCCAGACAATGAGTCGGGCCCTATACTGGCTGACCTTGTTCCAGTTGGGTACTCTGTACAGCATCACCCCAGGTCAGAGGGATGTGGAGGCAGTGTAGCCTTTGTTTTTAAGGATACCTGGACTGTGGGGAGGTATCCGGTGAAGACCATTTTGGGCATGGATGGGGTCCACCTCATGGTCGATTTGGCAGGAGACAGATTAGGGCTGCTTCTGGTATATCGTGCACCCACCTGTATCGCAGCATCCCTACATGCTCTAGCAGAACTGGTATCGGAGGTGGTCTTGCGATCCCTGAAGACTGTGGTCTTGGGATTTCAATATCCACACCGATGCCGGGTTGGGGGGAGCAGAGCGTGAGTTCATGAACGCCATGACAACCATGGGACTGTCTCAGAGAGTAGTGGGCCCAACGCATTAGGGGGGGACATAACCTTGACCTGATGTTCTGCACCGGCCTTGTGGGGGGGGGATGTAATGGTTTTACCCCTGTCATGGACTGATCATTACCTCCTCCAGACCAGAATCCTGGCACATGTCTGCCCCTGGAAAGATGCAAGACCAATTCATTGGGTCCGCCCCCAGAAACATACGGAACCAGAATGGTTCCGGAATGCTCTAGGGGAAATACCTTCTGATCTTGATGATTGTTCACTCGATGACCTCGTTGCCTTCTGGGATAACTTGTTGGCTGAGGCTATCGACCGAATGGCTCCCAAGCGTCCGCTTCCAGAAGGCCAATGGCGGGGATCGCTGTGGTTCATGGAGGACCTCCGCTGAATGAAGCAGGATGAACGGTGGTTGGAGGAACGGTGATGTCGAACTCGTGCAGAAACTGACAGATTGTAGCATAAAGCCAGTTTAAGAGCGTATGCCATTGCAATACGGGTAGCAAAGAAAGAGTTCTTTGCTACCCTTATTGCGTCTGTGAAGTCATATCCAACGGAGCTTTTCCGGGTGGTGCAGGGGCGGCTGTTCAGTCCGGCCTGTCTCCGCCTGGAACTGGAATTTTCCAATGCCTGCTGTGACATGTTTGCTGACTTCTTCGCAGATACAATCACTCAGATTCATCATGATCTCAATGCTGCATTAGTAACAGTGGACGAATCAGAGGTACAGGAAGCCTGGGATCAGTTTCAGTGGGTGTCGCCCGCTGATGCGGCGGATGCTCTTGGGATAGTCCAGGCCACCTGTTGTGAATTAGATCCATGCCCGTCCTGGCTGGTGAAGGCCAGTCGGGAGACAGTAGAGCCGTTGCTGGTGGGGGTGATCAATGCCTCCCTTAGGGAGGGAAGGGTGCCGAGCCATCTTAAAGAGGTGGTGGTAAGGCATCTACTCAAGACGCCATCTTTGACCATTGATTCCCCCACCAGCTATTGGCCAGTCTCTAATCCTCCCTTTTTAGGGAAGGTTATTGAATGGATGGTGGCCCGGTGGTTACAGGAGCACCTGGACCGGGTTGATTTCTTGATCCATCGCAGTCTGGTTTTTGCCCTGGGTTTGGCAGGTAGACTGCACTTGTGGCTTTGGTTGATGACCTGCGCCATGAATTAGATCAGGGCAGATTCACAATGTTGATCTTACTGGATCTGTTGGTGGTGTTTGATACCGTTGATCATGAGTTGTTGGTGGCAAGGCTGCAGGAATGGGCCTGGGTGAATGGAACTGTTCTTGAATGGTTTTGCTCATTTCTGGCAGGGAGAATGCAGCGGGTGGTTCTCGGGGAATGTACATCATCTCCCCGGAATCTCATGTGTGAAGTCCCGCAGGGTTCTAGTCTGTCCCCTCTCCTGTTCAATGTGTATATGCAATCTTTGGGTGGGGTCATGAGAGGTTTCGGAGTGCAATGCCATCAATACGCCGACGATATGCAGCTCTACCTCTCATTTTCGAGTGATCCACGCCCAGCAGTCTCAGTGCTCACCCAGTGCTTGGCAGCTGTGGGGGACTGGATGAGGGTGAGCTGTCTGAAGTTGAATCCTGACAAGACGGGGGTGATGTTGGTGGGGAGGACTGAGGGGGTGGTGGCTCCCATCATTGGTGGGACCTGCCCCCCTTTGGCTGCTCAGGTTCGTAGTCTGGGGATGCTCCTTGACCCACAGCTTCATCTGGATTGTCAGGTGGAGACTGTGGCAAAGGGAGCATTTCGCCAATTACATCTGGTGTGACGACTGCGGCGGCCGTATGTCTCAGACTCGGATCTGGTGGCTACCATCATCCATGCTTTTGTTATCTCTCAACTGGACTACTGCAATGTGCTCAGGCTGCCCTTGACGATGGTCCGGAGGTTGCAGCTAGTGCAGAATGCGGCGGTCCGTCTCTTGACAGGCGGACTGCTGTGAGCACATTACACCTGTGCTCCGCACTGGCTGCTTATTATTAGAGTGGGGGCCATAGCTCAAGTGGTAAGAGTGTGTGCTTTGCATGTATATGGTCCCAGGTTCAATCCCTAGCATCTCCACTTCAGGATTCCTGGTAGAATGCCTGGGGGAGGCCTCTGCTGGGGGCTTGAAGTGGTCTCAGGTAGCACACCAGGATGGCCTCTGCCAGAGGCCCTGGAAGAGCTGAATTTGGACCCGAATTTGAAATCCCTGCTGCCATGTCAGGTTGTGACAATACTGGGCTAAGATGGACCATTGGTCTGACTCAGGCAGTTTAGGCAGTTTAGTTTTAGTTTATCTACTGGGCCCAATTCAGGGTATTGGTTATGACCTATTAAGCGCTAAATGGCTTGGGTTCTGGTTACCTGCGAGACTGCCTCAGACCTCGGGTTCCTTTGCGGCCCTTGTGGTCGGCTGGGGATGCCCATCTTGAAGTCCCCTGGGTATGCCGGGTGGCGACGGCACAAAGTGCATTCTTGGTGGCCATGCCTCGGCTGTGGAATTCCCTCCCATTGGAGGCTCGCGTATCCCAAGACCTCCCCTCTTTCCGTAGATGTTGTAAAACCTGACTGTTCTGTCGGGCCTTCGGGGACGGTGGTGTAGGTTGAGAGGGTTTTTTATTGTTTTTGCCTGAATGCTGTGTCCAGTCTATATTTTTATTGTATTTTAATTGTTCTGTGATATTTAAACTGATTTTTTTATTATTATGTGTATAATGTATGCCGGCCCGAGCTGCCATGTGCAGGAGGGAGTGGGGTAAAAATGTTTATGTAAATAAATAAATAAATAAATAAAATGAAAGGGTTAATTTCTATACTCAGCTTCTCTATTCAGCAGGGCTCCAGGGAAGGGGGGAGGGAGGAAGGTTGTGATTGCCTAGCAACCTAAGATACTGTTAACTGTCTCCATCTGTCTGTAAGAAAAGGAAAAATGAACTAGTTCTTATACCTCCTCAATGTTTACTAAAGATCTTTAGTATATATTATCTCCTTTATAATTGCCTAGAAAACAAATATTTTATTCCTAATTCTGTTGTGTCAAGTGAGTGCTTCAGGGCAATTACCCTCTGCCAATAGTCCTGTCCTGTCCTGTGCTGCCCACTGGGTGGTTCCCACGCACACCATATGGTGCAGGCACTTCCTCTTCCTGTCAGTCTCTGCCCAGCCATATTGCAGCAGGACAGGATTTATGACCCCCTCCACCCCGCTTGGACCCTGTGCTCCTCTCCCCACCCACATGCCCTTATGATACTTACCCCCCTGGGCCTGAGTGCATGGACATGAGTCATGTCCCAGCTATGGACCCTAAGGGCAAGGGAGCTGCCGGTCTTCCTAAGCAGCAGCCTTCCCAAGACTCCTAACTAGCCTCAGCAGCCTCCAACAGAGTTTACGGTGTAGCCCTGGCTGCCCATGAGGCCCCCTAGAATGGCATCAACTCCACCAAGAAGGAACTTCTTAAGAGCTGGCAGGGCCAGCACTCCACCCTTGCCTCTTCTGAAAACTTCCTTCTTAGTAGGGCCCTTGGCAAGCAAACTGAGCACAACAAGGAAATGTTTAGTGGTTGGGGGCAGAGTGCTAAACCCACTCCCTCCAATAAGCACGTTTATTCATGTTTTACTTACAAATAGAGACAATGCCACACAGAGCCCAACCGCCCGGTCTATTTACCCAAATTTGTTTGTAAACAATAGAGTGTTTGGCTTGAAATCTGGCATGCTAGCAATATGCACAGATGTGTGTGCATCCTCTGTTACACCTATACCACTCTCCAGCTACTTGAGAAATGGTGTATTCATTTAAAAACAGTCACTCATTTTCTATATATTTCTTGTTCATTTCTCTCCCTTTATTTCCTCTCCTTTTTATCCAGGAGATGAAACTGCTTCTCTGAAAGATATTGGTAAAGATTTTAATATAGATTTGGATGCTGATAGGGCCTCTGTTTATTGCAAAAACTGGTAAGGGAAAAGAATGACGGTACTTTTTTCATTTGGTCTCTCTCTATCAGATTGAGCATGTTTTGGCCACAAAGAATCATTTAAATTATGGCTTGGCGAGATACCAGAAAGGGAAACAGGGCAGCTGGTGGTATATTGTCTCAGTATGCCCATCTGTAATGTTAATTGGCAGGTTATCACACTTGCTTTACATCTGTACTCTGCTGTTACAGTGCAGGTGATCTGTGGACCCCCTCAAACTCCTTTGGGTGCTTCACTGCAGTTCTTGCAACACCAAGGGGGTAGCTACAATAAGGTGGCCCATACTCCCTCATGCAGTTGCACTGCCTGCTACTCAGGGAAATGGTGGGCCCCATTCTACCTTCTGCCCCAGAGCTCATTCCAACCTGAATTTGCCTCTGTGCAAAACATTTTCTCCCATTAACACATGCATTTACTTGTGTGCATGAAGGCCAAGATCAAGTCCCTCTGGCCTGACTTTTCCGCTTCCAGCTTATCCAGTACCTAGTTTTAAAAAAAAGATCTTGCTTTCTGTATATATTTTCACCTTTAACTTTATACTTTATTTGTAGCCTTCCAGTGAGTTCACCTTAGGCTGGAGAGGTTGCTGGAACTAATATCTTCTACTGTAGTCTAGTGAGAATGGTGTTCCCATGTTGGTCCCAAATGGAGACAAGGCAGTTCAGATGATATTTTTATTGCATATCTTCACCAACAGAAGTTTATCTATCTATCTATCTATCTATCTATCTATCTATCTATCTGTCTATCTATCTATCTATCTATCTATCTATCTATCTATCTATCTATCTATCATCACCCCCTCCTGCCTCTGGCAGCTCACAATAAGAATAATAACAATAAAAATAATAAAACCTCAATGAATAACAAGGAAAAAAGCAATATCAATGTAAAACCAAAGGGCTAAGTCCATAAGAGAGATCCCAAACCTAACCCCCCTCCCACTACCCATCTTCCCCACCAAAAACCCGGCAAAACAACCAAGTCTTACAATGGCGTCTAAAGAAAGGAGATCCGTGGACAGGAGGACCCTGACTAGCAGAGAGTTCCATGGCTATGGTGCTGCCACTGAGAACACCCTCTTGAATGTGGCCTCCTGCCGCACACAAGAGACCCCAATAAGGGCATCCCCGGACGACTGCAGGGGTCAATCCAGAACCCAGGGAGTGAGGTGGTCCCACAGTTAGGTTGGGCCCAGGCAGTTTAGGACTTTGTAGGTATTTATTTTATTTTAATTATTTTACTATTTTTCTACCCTACCCCCTCCTGCTCACAGAGCAGCTTGGGGCGGCTTACAAAATGCATCAACAATAAAAAAACACACAAACTATCATTAAAAACATTTTAAAAGATAAAAAGAACTAAAAGGGCAGAATTCCCTCTCCCCAAACCACCCTACCCATCTCCCTCTCCAAAGCCCTGGGAGGTCCGGGGCCAGGCAGGCCTCTGTCAGGAGGCAGTTCCACAGCCTGGGAGTGGCCACTGAGAATACCCTCCCCATTTTCGCCACCCGGACAACTCGGGGCACTTTGAGTCGGGCGTCCCTGGCTGACCACAGGGGCCGCAATGCAATCTGGGGCCTGAGGCGGTCCTGCAGGTAAGTTGGGCCCAGGCTTTTTAGGACTTTATAGGTCATTACCAGCACCCTGCATTGGGCCCAGAAGATAATAGGCAGCCAGTGCAGAGAACGGAGCACTGGTGGAATGTGCTCGTGGCGACCTGTCCCCGTTAAGAGATGGGCTGCCACATTCTGCACCAGCTGCAACCTCCGGACTGTCCCCAAGGGCACCCCCACGTAGAGTGCATTACAGTAGTCTAGTCTAGAGGTGATAAAGGCATGGATGATGGCCAGATCCAAGTCAGAAACATACAGCTGCAGCAGTCGTACCAGATGTAATTGGTGAAATGCTCCCTTCCCCACAGCTTCCACCTGGAGATCCAGGCAGAGCTGTGAGTCAAGGACATTCAGCTCTACCTCTCCTTTTCCCACCACCCAGGCCATGCAGTCTCCTTATTTTCCCAGTGCCTGTCAGCTGTGGGGGCTTGGATGAGGTCGAGCCATCTGTAATTGAATCTTGACAAGATGGAGGTGATGTTGGTGGGCGAGGGCTTGGGGGACCTGGGGGTGGTTGAATCTCCTCCTGTTGGGGGGGGTTCGCCTCCCATGGTCTCTCAGGTGTGGAGTCTGGGTGTGCTCCTCGATTCACGGCTCAGCCTGGAATCTCAGGTTGTGGTCGTGGCGGGGAGTG
>QEPC01007689.1:58969-86996 GCA_003113815.1 Sphenodon punctatus | reverse complement strand
CACAGAGAGCCTTTTTCTGAATGCCCAAACTGAACTGAACTGGACCGAAGCGATCGGCCAAACTTGAACGCGGCGAACGAACCAAACGTCCAAACTGAATGGCCGAACTGGACTGAACCGAACGCCAAACCCGAACCATGATCTGTTTGCCCATCCCTACTTTGTTAGACAGAACAAAAGCATTCACCTTATTACTCACTTGGTCTAATGGGGATAAAATTTGCAAGATCAATACAAATTGCAACAGTCACAGGATCAATGGCCTCCAATCTGAAAAGAAACCTCTTGGCTTCTTTCCAGCATCTATAGTGGATAAGTGTGAAAATGAAGCAACATACCCCTTTGATAATTCCCTATTTGCAGCCTCTGGACAGCTGTGTTTGAAATTCTCGAGGCCTAGCAAGAGGCTAATAAGCATTTTGGGAAACATTTTCAATTTGGTTAATTAATAATGGGTCTGAGCCTTTGCTGTTCCACAGCTTGGCCAATCTTCCTCTGAACTCTACTATTATACACCACAAACATGAAGCATAATTAAAATATTAAGCCAGGAATGGAATTGATCTGAGAGTATAATTCAACATATTCCAGACTTTCTACATATTCTAAGCACCACATATGGGTTTAGGGCAGGCAATTAGGGATGAAGTGCCTGGGTTTTGTAAGCATTCCAATAGCCACTGGTTTTCCCAGGCTTGGATTCACATGAAGCTATTTTTAGTTACACATAGAGTCCCAGCTACAGGTCTGAGAGGAAGGACTGCATCAGTGCTGGCATTGGTGGGGCAAGGAGATGCATTTGCACGTCCCTAGATTTCATGTAGCCACACCCCTTTGGTGTACTGTGACATCACAGTGCTCCTTAAAGAGCCGGGCCAATCAGAAAGGGACAGGACAAAGGGACTCTTCTTTGAGATAGGCATGCCACCTTTGGAGTGTTGTAATGTCATGACACACTGCAGAGGTTTGATCAATCAATCAATCAATCAACCTTTATTGGCATAAGCTCTTGCTATAGCCTCAAACATATAGGATAAGTATACACTATACATTAATAACAATTATATCAACCTTACAACTAGTGTAACATAACCAGTAAGTCTCCAAAACAGTACAGAAAACAATCATAATTAATTCATCGTAAAATAATAAAAATATCCTAATTTTCCAATAAACATTGTATAAAACAACAACAGGGTGTTGGTGGTGGTGGTGTGGGTGTGGGTGTGTGGTTAAATTATTACAACCTCTAGCAAATTCCATAAATACTAGGGGGGAGTTAATCCTTGATGGTAGGCCATGTCAAATACAATCAGAGATTTCCTCCCCTGAAAATAACCCCTCCATCATAAAAAATGGACAGTCGTTCTATTATAAGCAAGGATGAGGGAACATCCCTCAACCATAGATAATTCCCTAGAGCCCCAACTAACATAAGGGAAAAAAGCAATACCCTAATATGTTAATTTATACTTAACATGCCCTAGGAAAAGTAGCCACTAGTCAGTACATACAACCCTCAACCTTTGCTTAATTCGGACTCTTGTTTGTGCAGCCAGACTTACAAAGGTAGCAATTGCTACCAATTTCTCCCTTTCTACCAATGAAAAAAGAAAATAATAACAACCTTCACTGTTGAAATCTAGACTCTTCTTTAGCAAAGGTGTTAACCACACTGCCCTCAATGAATCATAATATGGGCATCTTAAAAAAAAATGGTCCATAGATTCAACCTCCGCCAATGAACACATACATAGCCATTGGCCATAGGCTACCTGATTTTGTCTCCCCTCTAGCACGACTGTATGCGTAAGCTGGAAGCGCAGTTGAGTATACAGTCTGCGCAACCACGGATTGGTCAGGGTATCCAAGTATGTTTCAAATTTAACCTCCCTTTTAAGATAACTTAGAAAGGGTGCTACTCTCCATTGGGTATCAGCTGCCAAAACTTATTGGTGGGCTATATCTCTAATTCTTAGATGCAAGTCGGCCTCTATGACTTTTAAATTTTTGCCCACAAAATATTCAAAGGAAAAACCACACGAAGACAGAAATTGGGATAAATACAATAACCAGCGGTAAGCTCTTGAGCTCACAGCAGTGAGCTTTTCCCTTAGACATAACAATGGCAGATCCCGCTCTTTATGAGCCAGTAAATGTAATCAGAATCTAACATAATGAGATCCTGGCCAAGGAGCCTACGGAGTTGGTACCCGTCTCTGCATGGAGAATTGCACCCGGAATACTTTGGCCAATTTTAAGTAGTCGGCACAAGAACGTATTTTGAACTTTCTCTAGCAGGAGTATATTAGGAGTGGGCACCAGCCCCAGACCAAAAATGGCCGTAGCCGGGATCTTGGCACGATAAACTTCCAAAAACGTGGAGAGACACACACCCCTTGAAATGGCTATTGCCTTACTAAGGGCTTGGGCAGCTTGAGCAGCATTAATAGATTTTACATGGAGATGCTCACTCCAAGAGCCTCTTCTAGTATAGTTTACTCCAAGGTAAGAAAAAGAGGATACCACTTCTATAGAGCCCACATTTAATTTCCATGAATGTGGGCACTTTCCTCTGCCCAGGATCATGAGCTTGGTTTTAGAGGCATTGATCTCTAGCCCACTGAGTTCACAGTAATCATGACAGCTATTAATTGCCTGCCTTAAATCAATTCCTGTCTGCGAGAGGATAACTAAATCATCAGCAAACTGAAGTATAGATATCTAGATGTCCCCTACCTTAGGCGGATATGTTTCCTTCATCTGAATATGTGTAACTAAATCCGCCACATATAAACTAAATAGGAGGGGGGCGAGGACACATCCCTGGCGCACACCTCTTCTATAGCTATTGGTTCACTTAGGCTCTGACCCAATCTAACACAAGCCTCGTCGTTGGAATATAGTGAACAAATTGCACTTAATACATTCTCGTTAATTCCCCAAGCCTTCAGCTTTTTCCACAGCCCCACTGTAGACACCGTATCAAAAGCTTTTGTATAGTCAACAAAGGCCAGATATAATTTTGCCTTTTTTAACTTAACATATTTGGATATCAATGCTGAAGAACAAAGCAACAATCCAGCGTAGATTGCCCCTTGCGGAATCCAAACTGTTTGGGAGGAATGATGTCTCTGCCCATTTTTCAAGGTGCCACAGAAGGATCCTCGCGTATACCTTCCCCACTACTGACAAAAGGCTAATCGGTCTGTAACAGGCCGGATCTTGCATATTGCCTTTTTTAAAGATGGGGACTATTACACTTTGGGTCCACTTCTTCGGAATCCTACCAACTTTACTAATGTTAAAAAAAAGAGTTGATAAGATTTACGTCCACCATCCTGGAGCAGCCTGCAGCATTTTGGCAGAGAGATAGTCCGGCCTTACTGCCTTATTACCCTTTAGGGCCTGAATAATCACTATTATTTTATCCGAGGAAAAATCCTCCTCCTGCCATGCAATCGAAGGCTGGTGTCTCTCCCCCTGGGGCAAATCTCCAGATGTCACTTCCCTCTCTGCATATAGCTCAGAAATCCCCCCCCCCCACACCCTACAAGGGATCGCCTGGATATTCCATCCACTCTTTGTTTTATAATTTTGTGGAGTGCTGACCAAAATCCTTTGGAATTGCCTGTCAGAACAGCTACCTGCATCTTGGTCCAACTTTTATTATAATAGTCTCCTTTTTTGTTAGTTAGTAAACGAAGATATAAGGCTCTTTGTTCACTAAATTTGGACCATGAAACTCCATCCTGTGCTACTACCCATTTCCTCTTTAAGATCTTTAGGAATGACTTAGCCTGCCTGCACTCTAAATCATTCCATGGATTAATAGAGAAATCTCTATATGGTATGGCTTTAACAGCAAAAGGGCGTTGCAGAGACCACATCAGAAAGGGTGGGACCTCTTCACGCTTCCCCTTTCCCTGGTGCCCACCCCTGACCTTCCTGATCCCCTCTCCCAGTAATGCCGAGATACTGCTCTGCCCCTAATTGGGAGATTCATCATGTGTGTGGCTGGTTGCACATACAGAATGCTTTACAGAGGATTCATTCCCAACTCATCATCGCTGCCTTTCCTGCTACGAGTGCTGCTGGCAGACAGGGAGTGCTCTTTTGAGAACAGCCTCAGGAAAGAAGCTGGAGCTTCTGCAAGCAAGCAGAGCTATGCGTGTACCTACATGTTTTGCAGCATGTGCAATGCCTTTGTTGTTGTTATCCATGCTTGGAGGAAACAACCCACGTTCAGGACTCCCTGTGCAAACCTTATATGCTGTAGAAAGGGTTGCAGTTAGGGGCTAAGAGTTCCATACTTACGGAGAGCTAGTGCTTAACACAGGTGGCCAGACTTAATGTGCATGTAACCCACGTGATCCAGGCATCAGCCTCAGACAATCTACCAGGACTCTTCCCACTGGCTCTGGTGCTCCAGGCTGACCCCTCCTGTTGGCTCCCAGCTTTAGGAAACCTTAGCAACTGGTCTCAGGAGTGGAGAGGAGCATTCCCCATCAGAGAGGGTGAAACAGATGTGATGGTAGCAAGGCGCCTCCCTGCACCGCTCCAGGCTAAACCACTGCAGCCACCACTCCTCGGGTTGGCACGGAGGGCTGGTCACGTGAGCAACCCTCCCCTGTAACCTGGGCCTGGGGGCTGCCAGCACAGGTCCTTCCATGCCCCAAGTCGGCCTGAGGAGCTGTCCATGCAGGACAAGATGCCTCAACCCCTACTGTTCAGCAAGATCGTGTCCCCAGGAAGATCTGCCACTGAAGAGCTGATGGGAGAGGTGTGTCCTCACCCAGCTGGAGGGTGTGTGCCAAACAGCTGATTGGCCTCCTTGAGCCCCTTCCCCCCCAAGCTGTTTGTTGTGCACACTAAGACCAGAGGAGGACACTCCTCAGGGCCCCCATCAGCTGTTTGGTGGGTCCTGGGGAAGTGCGCGCAGCCTGGCCCCACTGTACAGCTGCTTGGAGGGCCTGTAGGAGTGCCCATGTCCTGGCCCCCATAACAGCTGATGGGGAGGGCGGGAGGAGCACACCCCAGCCCCACTGAACAGCTCCAGTCCCCTACAACCAGCTGTTCAGCGGGGCTATGGTGCTTCCCGTAACAGATGGGAGGGAGATCATTAGCCTGGTTTAGCCCGGGTGGCCAGGTCTTAGCCTGGGTTGCATCTCCAACCATCACTGCTTGACACATCCCATAGCAGCTGGAAGTCCGCCCTGAGGCAGTAGCAGGTGAACAACTGGCAGCAACAGACTAGACATGCAGGTGAGTCCTGGGTTAAGGTGGGTTATCCCACACTAACGTGAGATAATGTCATGTCTGGTTTTTTCACCCAGAGAACCTTCCTTCCACTGGAGAAACTCTCCTCCCCAGTAGGGATGGGAAATCATATTGAAAATTGGAATCAGATCAAAATCTGTATCAGATTTAGTTGGATTGTATTTGAATCATATCGGAATCAGATCATAATATCTCCCCATTGACTTCAGTTGGAAAAATTCCCATTGAAGCCAATGGAAAACTGAGCTTATTCAGTTCAATGGGTCATTCCTAATTCTAAGCAACAATCTTAGAATGATGAATGGGCCAAAGAAGAGCCTCGCAAAGTTCAATAGCAGAGAGAAGAAAATGAGCATGAGTGCAACCCTGAATTAATCAGATCCAATGAAAATTGGATGGACTGGGAAAAATTGGATGAATCGTATGAAGCTGATTCTGATGAAAATCGAGTGAATTGTATTAATCCAATTCCAATTTTCCCATTCCTACACCCCAGAGACACTCCCTGGAGTGTCAGTTCCTCTCTTCTCCCCAGAGGGAATATCTGGGTGATTCTAGACGTGCCAACGGGCAGGCTTGCCACAGTGCAGGATCATATCTTCATCCCCCTCTGGAATCAGATCGGCCGGTCAACAGATGTGCCGGCTGATTCCAGAGGGGGATCGAAGAGAAGGTGGGGCTGCACGGCGCAACGTGCGGCCACACAGTCCTGCCCCTCCACGCTCTCCTGGTCGCCCACCCTCAGTGAGACGGGCAGGCACAGCGGCCAATACAGCCACTGCGCCCGCCCGGGGTCTGGGCCATGGCCCGGAATCGGCGGAGGCAACAGATGTTACCTTCCGCCAATTCCTGGCTGTGGTCCAGCTAACTACGCTTCCTGACCTCTGGGTGGCCGGAGGCCCGAAAGCGTGGTCAAAAGGATTCCCGCCAGGTATTCACTGTGTTAAACATCTGGCAGAAAGCCCTTTAGACGTTATGGTACCACGGCCACCATGGGGGGTTCACCATGGTTCACTGTGGTATCGTAACATCTGAAATTACCCTCTGATAGGTTGGTCCCTCTCTCCACATAGTAATCTACTGGAGACTAATTTGTGACCCACCAGTGAATCATTCCTATTGGCCTTCCCCTGGCCAAATGGATGCAGAGTGAGAGTCAAAAGAGAAGATGGTTTACTGTCGCTGATTTGGAAGAATGTTTACCTTGTCCTCCCCTCTCCTCCTCAATAAAGACTTGGGATTCCTAAATTTAATGCAGATGGAATGTATTTTCCCCTAGATGATTAAGGGTTTAATTTTGTTTCCATGTATGACAGGTATGGTATTGATTTTAATGGGAGCAATAATAGTTCTTAAATATGTTACACGGACTGCATTTCTATAACAGCCATTCTGTCCAGCTGCTCATTTAATTAAATGGCTGAAACTTTTAGTGATTTGTTCAATGACCCTTTTCCTTGGGCATTCAACCAAATTATTAAATTTTCCAGGCTGAAGTTAAATAAGCAAATTGTTACAGAAAAGTTCCATGGAACTTAATAGTGAATGTTACAGGTTTTAAATAATCCATAAAATAAAAATGGTGGCCCTGATTTAGGACAGCACAAAAGTAGCTTCTTAAATCCCATTGACCTCAATATTACTTAAACACATGCTTCAGTGCTGTCGTAAGAATTTATTTCCCCCTGGATGGGGCCTATTATTATTTCTTCTTCTTCTTCTTCTTCTTCTTCTTCATTTTATTATTACTATAATATTTATATAGTGCAAGCAATGTACCTATTGTACAGTCCATAGAGACGTATCTTATTATTAGCTTTTTGAACCACTCTTCAGAAATTGTTAGAAAATTATATTCCTGGAACTGGTTCCAAATCTGAAAGATGGGGATGAGATGATGTGCTTTTCTGTTTACCCTAGGGAAAGGAAGGTTAGAAGACAAGAGAACAATTTTTTAAAAATACTTAGAAGCCACCCATAAAGAAGATAGGGAACGATGTTCTCTGTTGTCTCCAGCAGTGGTGCAAGGGGCAGTGAGTTTTAAGTTGCAGGAAGGTAGATCTCGGTTATAATATTAAGAAAAGAACAGCTGGGCAATGGAACAAGTTACTTGGAAAAATTGTGGAAAATGCTTCATTGGGTGTTTTGTGGAAGAGGCTGGATAAACATGTCAGGGTTGGTTTGAGTGAGGAGGTTCAACTAGATGGCTCTGGAGGTCACTTCCAGCCCTGAGAGACAGCGAGAGAGAGAGAGAGAGAGAATCTCTCTCTCTGTCTCAAATTCCTTAGGTTTTTACCATACTCTCTACTAGGGCTGTAGCGGAATATCGCAGCGGTAGCTATTTCCGGCGGAAACAGTGTTTCCGCAATTAGTGGAACGGCATGGCAGAGGCTTTCATTCCACGGTTTCATTCCGCAGTTCCGCTTATTTAATTCCGCAACTTAGTGGAATCGTGGAAACATGACATTTTCGCTATTTCCGCAATTCCGCCAGCGCCACAAAATAGCGGAATAGCGGTTTCCCGCAATTTCTGCAATTTTTCCGCAATTTTTCCGCAATTCCGCGATTTTCAGAATTCCGGCGGAATTAGCGGAATATCCGCAGAAAAGTCACGGTGTGGCACCGGCAATTCCGAAATGGCGGAATGGAATCGCGGTGCGGTAAAAGCTGCTGCCGCATCAGCCCTACTCTCTACAGAACCTCATTTAACTTCCAGGTTACTAGTGGTAATTTTTGTAGTGCCTGGAAGCTACAACCAAGTCAAGGTTCCCTATTCCAAATAGCCTTCTATTGTAGGCAAGAGCCTCTGCCCCAAAGAGCACACAGGCTACTTTGAAACAAGATGTAATCATAAGGCGAAACAAACAGAGGTAGGAAAGAAAGGAAAGGGCAATTGAAATATATTTTCCACAGAATACATCAGTGCACAAAGCAAGTATTTCTCTTTTGTTTGTTAACGAGAGACAGACTCCTCACCTGCCATTCCTACATAACACTAGCCATGCATATTTGTAAATGTTAGACTTGTCTAGATCAAAGGACTGGAAATAGAGCATCCATATGATGACTTTCAACACTTTGTTCTTACCACTAAAATACATTCCCATTAAATTGGCAAAGGCCAGAACCTTGTCCCAGGGACAGTACAAGTGAGAGTGAGTGTTTTCAGATGAGTCGGAGCAAGTCGGTGGGGTGGGGAGGGGAAGGGAGCATGGCCACCTTGTGACTCTGCTGTAGAGTAGCCAATCATGTGGAGGACATGGGGAGCAAAACAAATGGGTAGCTCCCAGTGTGGCTACCATGGCCACGGAGGCAGCTGCCTCACATTTGGCTTGCCTTGCATGGCTCCCACTCAAAGAGTGGCTGAGAGTGGGTCCTCCATGGCTCATAGGAGCATGGATCCAGCTGCTCCACCTTCAGATCCATGGCTCCTGGGTAGCCATGCAGGGTAGCATGTCGTCTGAAAACATCCTGTGGGTCAGACTTTTAAAGGGAGGGAGGATAAACCGCAGGTAGTGGAGTAGAAAAGTTACAAAAAAATAAAATAAACAAGAATTTTAAAAGTTTATTTCTCTTTCCAGGCTGGGGAGGAGATTCTCATGGTACATCCAGCAAAAATAGCAGAAAAAAATTAGCAAAGCATAGGACGAACCATCTCAGGTCCTAGTCCTCCTAGCTACTTTTTGACCGGTCCCCTCACCCTTTCCTCTAACTGATCTATCCCCAAAGGAGTCACCTGGTAGGCTAGGACATTAAGCCATGTTCCTTTCCCCCTCTTGGAGACCTACTTCCAGGTGTTAACTTCTTAATACCCATGTCATAAAAGGGAGAAGAAAGGAAAAGGAAGAGAAAAAACAAAAACAATCCCCGTCCCCCCAAAAATGCTGCTGCACACCTTTCACTCTCCAATTGTCTCCTGTTTGCTCGTGCTGCAGATAATCCACAGAGTCCAGGCAAGATAGTAAGAATGCTGTGTTAAATCATCCTATACCAAACCCAAAAGGAAAGGGAGAAGACACAGCAAAGCCTACAGAAAGAGTGACTTTAAGATAAAGAAGAATCTGGATTAAGGAGCTGGGAGTTGGCACATCCTGTGTAACCAAAGAGCAAATAATAAGCATTATTGGCAACCTAAAACAAATAAGAGGTGAGATTTGACTGTACATTTCAGAGGCTTGCTGCATACATATCTCAAATAAGAAAAGGAATTTGATCAATAAGCCTGAGTGTTTTCATCCACCTGAATTAGTGAAGTGATATCCTGGGAATACCTTGCTAAGAGTGATTTATTACTGTCCCGTGAATTTAATGGAAACTATTGGCATGCGCTATTGAACTGGGACAGCCAGACAAGGAACTTCAAACTCTCTGTTGTCATGGCTCAATAATCATTTTATAATATAGGGTTAAAATGCATTTGTCTAAGAATAATTATCAATGAAAAAAGCTCTTTAATAAGGATACTATTTTTACTTCTTCTGAAAGACTTTGCTTCCCCAGATGAAGATTTTACTGCAGGGGTGGAGAGCATTTTCCCTCCGTTGGCCACTTTGAAAATTATTTCAAGTTCTGTGTGACAGATTGTCAGTGCAATGCTGGAGGCAGTCAAGAAAGACAGGGGTGACAAGGTGAAACAACCCCCATCAGGATTATATGCAGCAAGCTCACAGGCTAGTGTGCCAATGATCATCACTGGGGTGCAGGAATAGTTCTGAGACCCAGGAGGCTCAGGCAGGTAATCAGGATCGAGATGTAGCAGGAAGTAAGCTTCAAGGGACAGAAAGGAGGTAACAAGAGAAGAAGCTAGGGACTACACAAGAGTAAAGGAAGGTGCAGATGAAGATCCCAGGAGAGGGGCTACACAGGAGTAGGGGAAAACTCCAGGAGGAGAGTAACACAGGAAGGTCTCATGACTGTGACAAACAAAGCTAGGCCATTTTTAGATGAGCGCGGCGGCACCCGCGCTTGTTTTCAAAAGAGTTGGCAGTCCGTTCTACACGTGATGCTGCCGCCGAATACGCGCATGCGCGGGCGACGCGCATCCATTTCCGGCCGCATATGACCGGCCTCGATCGCTGACTCGGTCAGTTCACGGCCGGAAATGGATGCGCATCACCCGCGCATGCGCATATTTGGCGGCAGCGTCACGTGTAGAATGGACTGCCGACTCTTTTGAAAAACAAGCACAGGCACCGCCGCGCTCGTCTAAAAACAGCCCTAGAGGGTCTGGTAGTAGTTGCAAGTGAGAGCAGATAACGCTCCCTATGGTGTTGCAAGCCTAGAGCTATACAGGAAACAAGTGGGGCAGCTCTGGTGTTCCCTGTGGCTCCAGCACCCATATAATCCATTAACCCTTTGATTGCTACCCTTCAGTACTAGAAACAGATACCTAGGCCTTCTTTCACCTCAGGGCCCTTTGTACATAGGGGAAGTGGCACAGATTTCTTAAGCGCCAAGGAGGGTGAGACCTGAGAGGAAAGTTGGGCCCAGAGGGCCATTGAAGGAGCCATTTTCCTAACACAGATAAGTCTTGGGTGTGGAGGGGGAATATGGTGCAGACTAAAGGAAGGGGAGGGTCTAGGGGCGCTTTTAGACGAGACACTTTTAATGTGGTTTTGTAAATGTGCATTTAAATAATGTGCATTTTGTAAAACCGGTTTTGGCATCCCCCGATCATCAAAGGGGCTCAAAACCGGTTTGGAATCAGACAAAACCACATTCAAAATGGTTTTGGCTTTTACACAATCATGGCAAAAGGGCATTTAAAACGGTTTAGGTGTATAAATGAGCATTAAAACACGCACATTTTTCACCAATCATGCACAAAATTTATCTCATCTAAAAGCGGCCTAGATCTTGGCTCCATCCCATTCTCTTGAATGCCTGCCCTCATCTCTGCTCTCTTTTCCAAAGCTCAGTTTTTCCAGGTTTGACAGCTAGGTTGGGGTCCATGGGCCAGAGCCAGAAATTGTAACGGGACCCAAAAAAACAACCATGGGACAGATCTGGCCCATGTGCTGTGTAGGGTCCCACTCCTGACTTACAGGACAGATAGATAACAGTAGTATAAGAAACCTTGTACAGTAAAAATAGGAATTGATCAATACTCATCAGCTGTATAAATATGCAGCAAGAAACCTCCACAACTCAGTGACTTGGAAATAACTAGATCCATATTAACTGATTATGTCCTGGGTAGCAGAAGTTGAGATTTCTTGACACTGAACTTATTATTATTATTAGTGTTGGGAGTAACAGAACAGCCGACAATAGAAGGGAATCATGCACGTACAGATTAACAGCAATATTTGATGGACACAGCCTATTCTGTACAGAAGCACCTTTTAATTGCTTATACAGAAAGCCAGACTCCACCCTTACTTTCAATGATTGGTGTACCCTTCTCTCAAACTACTCTTTAAAAGCCTGGGGAAAATGTGCACTACAATATTAAGATTGCTGCAGCAAGAAAATTTCTACTGTTCAGTGTAAGGTCGGCAGGAAAATGTGCACTGAAAAATCTAAGAACAAATGTATGATGGGTTCTTGTGAATGGAAACAATAAAAGGTAAATTTAATAATTCTCTCAATTCACTGAAATATTGGCAATAGAGACAAAGTAGTAAAGTGATATCTTTTATTGCACCAACGACACTTGGTGGAGGTATGCAAGCTTTTGAACCTGAAGAAATGAAGAAACAAAGTCAAAGCAGAGGTATATACACTGTGGGGGGATGCACCCACTGGACTCAGAGGGAGGGGAGAACGAGGTGGGGAGGGAATGGCAAGCTTCTCTGTCCTGGTTTTAAAAGGTAACCTATGCAACACCTCCTAAAAGCAAGCTTGGGGGGAAAAATGCATAGTTGTACTTGATACTAAAAAGAATGGACTAAATTTGGACATAGGCTTCACAGCCACTACAGAAATGTGTAAAATATATCACAGTCCAGTGTCCTCAGTTACAGTAACTTGATATTTACTTTGTTGTATTCCCTGTTTTTGAATTGCTACTTTCCCCCTCCATCTAGGTACTATTCACTCTATTGTGTACATAGGTTTCTCTGCCATTCAGTAATTGTATATCCTATCACTGTATATCCTATCACTGTCTCAGTTACAGGTAGGTTTAAGTATTTTACTATTAATAGCTACCCTTTGTTATAATTCTCCTTTTGCTTTGCATTCTCTTAACTCATTCTCTCCTCTCCCTGCCCTACCTCTAATAACAATGGACACATGCCCTATACTCCACCCCACCCTTTATTTCTCTGTTTTACTCTATTTCTTCAGACATTACATCCATTTGTGTATCCTATCACTGTTCACATTTATAGGTAAGGTTTAGTTATTTACTGTGAATAGCTACTCATTGTTGTATTTCTCCTTTTGCACCCGCACTACCCATAAAAACCAGCCATGACACAATATGGATGGAATAAAGGTCTTGGCTGCAAATTTAGCGTACAATACAGATGAACATTGGTAACCCACCGATGAGCATAACCTGTGTGCAATAGCAGCTGGGAACCATGCTGAATAAAGCAAGAAGGAGGCTGGGCTACCCCCGTCCCACTGTCCCAGGTGCCTTGACCCTTCGAGGTCACCCTCCGCCTGGGTCAGGATGGGATAGTGTTCCGGTATAGCCATCCTGAGCCTAGAACCTAGAACCAGGTCCCCCAACCCTAAGACCTTCCCTGCTCCCTGCCACAGAAAAGGGGGGAGGAGCTGCAGCTACTCGCCCCTTCCCCCCCCCCACCCCCAGGTATGCTGAACTGCAGTTGCTAAGCCTCCTACAAGTCCTCAAGCCATTGTTTCTGGGCCTGGACAGGTGGACCTCATTCGACAAAAGAGCTTACATCACAACATACACTTTACTTGTGGTGCATGGTCCTGCTGCCAGAGCCTTCAGCACCATACAGCCTTGTTCACTTTGTGCATGGTCCTCGTGATTGTGGCTGGATCACAGGCGTACCACCAAGACCTTTTGCTCCAACCCATTGGGCCACCAGATGGGTGTCCTTGGTCACTTGGCCCATGCCACATAATGCATGCCATTGAGACCCCATGTGTTGTCCAGACCCAGTTCAAACTCATCCAGGGCCATATACACCCTGGCACCCCACCCAGCCACACACTCAGCCTGTCACAAGTTTCCTATAGTCTGTTGAAGGTAAGAAAATTAGAGTTCAGCAACAGTTCCCCCCCCCCCTTGGGATGCTCATCATTCATACATAGTGGGTGACAGAGCAGCGGGCACTCTCTTGGGGCTACTGATAAACAGTCTGGATTTTCAAGTTATCCATGATGTTGCTGCTTTTCTACTCCAGGTCCAGATTTCTGGAATTCAAACCTTTTAATGATATTCTTTAGAGAATGGGGCAAGTTTAATGAGAGTCAATAAATGGGAGCTGGCCCTAGTAGCCCCAAATTTAGATTTGTGCCAAGACTAGATCAGTGCCTTAGTTAAGGTTATGTGCATGTATATGTTTTATTCTTTAGATTAAATTATAATGTATATGCATTTTTTGTTTTGATGAAACTGTTTGTATGTGTGCCCTTAAAAGCAATGGCCTACGGCCATGCTTATAATAATAATAATAATAATAATTAATAAAAACATAGTGGGCACTGGGGGCACCCAGCTTATGTGGCAGAAAGGGATCCGTTAGACCAGAAAGCTCCAGAACTTCCCAAATGCTCTGTTGTAGCATGCACCAGGTTGATTCTGTCATGGCAGCTCTAACGCTCCCATCAAATTCTGCTTCCAGGTGTCCACGGGGGCCCCGGCATCACCCCGGGCTCCAGGGGATGAAACTTGTCCATCTGGAAATGAGAGAGAGCATCAGCAATGTCATCATGCAACCCTAACACATGTTTTTCCGAGACACACATGATCAAAGACCCCAAAGACAACGCCCCCTGCAGCGTTGGGCACCCTCAAGAGGTCAATCTCGGGCAGCCAGATTCCCTCCAATGGGGGGACCCCATTAAAGCTGTGCCAACATTAAGTCAGCTAAGGGTTAACCACTCTACAAGTAAAATAGCCTGCCCACTCTACAAGCAAAATTTGGGAGCTCAATCTGGGACTGCATGGCCTGCAGTGTTACCATCTTGGTACCCATGAATTCCAGCTTGTCGGGGGGAGGAGGGGGAGGCTAGATGTGCCTATGGCTACATCTCTCATGATGCCTAATAAGAAAAGACTTGTTGCCAGACCCACAGTTTTCTCTGCAGCTAGCAGGACCCCTAGTTCCCCTGCCACCTCGATAAATGTAGCCATCAACAAGACGCACTTCTGCGAGTTCGCCCAACCAGAAAACAAATGGTGAGATAGTGTGAGATGGTGAGCAGGCACAACTTTACCTTGACTGCCCACTCCAGCACAGTGCTGCATTTCCTGAAGGCAGAGAAGGAAATTGCGTAGCCCACTGGCATTGTCTTATCATAAAAGAATAGGCCCCCAAGATCCATCAGAGAAATGGGTAGGAGGCGGAATGCAGACTGTTCCCAGAAGAGCCCCAGGGCCACATGGGTGAACTACGTGACATCACAGGCTGTGTAGTGCCCAGGTCAGGGCAATGCCCTCATTAACAGAGCCACCCTTGGGTAAAAGAGGGTAAGAGGAAATGGAGCAATGACATCATTAACAGAGCCACCCTCTGGGTAAGAGAGGAGATGGATTAACTGATTCACTCGGGGACTGGGGCATGATCCTGAGAGGGGGCACCACCCAATGCTATTAATAAAACAATAGTATAGAACTGCCTTCCTGTGGTGGATTCTCTGAAGTCTACAGACAATAATGATCCCTTACTTAAAGGAGACTTGAACCCTTCCTACGTGGTAAACTCTCTGGTGTCTACATACTTATGATGAACCCTTACTTACAAGAGACCTGAACCCTTGATTTTCAATTTCCTTTTTTAAGGATTTCCCCAGTTTTAAAGCCAAAATGGTTATCCACCGGATGATGTCAAAATTCTGGAAAGACAACTGCACACACATACATATATATTGATTACCTTATATTTGTGTTCAACTTAAAAGATACAGTTGGAGAGTTCAATAAAATAGAAAGGAAAAATTGCTGAGTCCTTGCGAAAGTGGATAACTGTAGTTGTTACTTTATTCTGTCAAAACCACCTGTCTGCCTCTTGTCTTCTTGAGGCAAAAAATTGTTTTAGTCTGGGATGTACAGCATCCAGTACCATGAAGCCTCCTGTTACATCAGTCAAGTGTTTATAAAAAATAGAAGAAGAATTTCTGAGTCCTTACAACTGTATCGCCATAGCTATTACCTTAGTCTGTCGCAGCCACCTGTCTCTAGCTCCATTTGTACTGCAATTTCACAGGAGATTGGAAATGCTTCTGGCAGATTTGTGGTTTTTTTTTTAACCTGTTTGTTTAATTGTTAACTGTGTCTGAGTCAGTGTATAAATGACTGCTCAATCACAGCATGCTGACCACAAGTGCTAGATGAATGATTTGAGGTATTAGCTCTATGCTGGTGTACTGCATTAATGGCTGTAAGGTAAATCAAATACATTACCTCCCGTGGTATAAACAAACTTTCAAATCAGACATGGATAATGAAATCTGTCTCATCTTAGCCCTACAATTAAATCTTATCTGGAAATGAGTCCATAAACTTTTATAAAATATATGTTAAGTTCTTGCTAAACTAAACTAAACTAAAATTCACATCCAATTAAATTTACAACCAATGTGCATGCATAGGCCAATCAAAAACATTGCCGCCAGTGTCTTTGTTTAATTGTAGAAGCAAACACTAAAACAGCTGAGAAAGATGAAGTACCATCATGCGTTTTATCTGTGACTCAAGGAATGGGTAACAAAATCTCTCTTGTCGATCTGAAAAAGATTCCATACTGTTATATGTTATATGCTAGGTCTTTACTAAATTAGCATGTGTATGTACCAGGGATATTGTGAATTATTTAAACTATCATGGCTGTGAGTTCAGTCAGAAGCTTTGCCTCCAGTGTCTCCATATAATGGTAGAAGCAAATTCCAAACCGTCTGCTGACAAAGATGAAATATAAATCTTGCAGTTTATCAGTGACTTAAAAGTGGATACTGACATCATTCTTATCTCCACTACAGTTACATTTGCTCTTCTAAATGATTCCATGAACTATTAGAAAATAAATGCTAAGTTCTTTGCCAAAGTAGAATGAATATGTACTAGGGATATTGTTGATCCATAACAATTAGCTTGTGGAATTTGTTGCCCAAGGATGTGATCAAGGCCAGCAGTATTGCTGGGTTTAAAAAAGGATTGGATAGGTTGTTGGAGAGTAGGTCCATTAACAGCTATTATCCAAGTAGTTTTAGGGGACACAACTTCTTGCTGTTGGGAGATGGGAGTGGACAACAGGGAAGGGATTGCCCATTGTAAACCTGATTGGGTACTTCTCCCAATTGACCAAGGCTGGCTACTGTAGGAGACAGGATACTGGGCTTGATGGACCATTGGTCTGTGCTAGAATGGCACTACTTATGTTCTTAAGTTCTGATTGTGGAAGTGACCAAGATTGGCCACTGTTGGAGACAGGATACTGGGCTCAATTGCCCATTGTAACCAGACTAGGTACTTCTCCTGAGTGACCAAGATTGGCCACTGTTGGAGAAAGGATGCTGGGCTCCATGGACCGTTGGTCTGTTCTAGGGTGGCACTGCTTATGTTCTTAAGTCCTGATTGTGGGAGCTGCTCAAGAGGCATCTCACAGCTATGTTATGCTGCATAATCTGAGTGGCCTCTCCCACTCCCAGTTGTGTTCTTGGGTTGCATCATTAAATGCCATGTAGATTTTTTTTGTGAGTGTGATGAACCTCTTTCAGCTCTCACTTGAGCTGTTCCCAAAATTATAACATTTTGCTAAAATGTTTGAAATGTTTTTAATTTCAAAATTGTTTGGAGAAATTCCAAAATTCTCAGCCCTAGCCAACTGCCCCAGACTTGGCACACACTTTTGAGACTTCTCTAGTTAGTGCCAGACTCTTGGCCAAAAGGGGTTGTGAGTAGCTTATACATCCTTACTGGTACACTTATTACCTGGGATAAGCAATGTCCAAGGAACCTATTGCTTCTGAGTAGGGGTGTGCACCAGGTCCCCATGTCATTTTTGTTTTTATCATTTTCATTATTAAAAATGTCATTTTAAAAATCTTTATTAATGACCATGTTTTCATTATTGGTATCGGTATAGTTTCAAATGAAGATTTTATTTTTGGTATTATAGTTATTGATTCCGATAACATTATATATATAATAAAACAAACTAGCCTAAATACCTATATACTATCTAAATATGTACACACGTAATCTAAAGGAGACAGGGGAAGGGAAAAGAAAACTATCTATTATCTAATCAATTATCTATATAACTATTATAATCTAATCTATATGTCTATAATACATATCTATAGCTAATCTATACTACCTATCTATATATAATGTACAGGGGGGAGAAGGGAAGGGAAAGGGAGAAGGTAAAATGCAGGGTATGAGGACGGGTAATACAATGAAGGCTAGGGAATTTTTTGTGTGCGTGCAAGCTCCACAGCTTGCAATCTGACAAGCAGAGCTCTCACAGAACAGAATGAAAAAGCCTGGCCCTCCCATTATAAAGGGTTGCAGTGCCCTCCCCCAGAGCCCCCCTGATTGGTTGTGGGAGGCAGCAGGCATTGAGCATTCACAGAATTCCATGCCTGCTTGCGCTGCTCATTGGCCAGCAATACATCATCAGATACTTCTGAGCTTTTAGCCACTCCCAACACAGGCACAGTTCAAGAGTTCAGCCCTGTTTAGGACTCCGAGATGTCTTCTCCCTCCTCCCCTCATCACATTTTCTCTCCAAAACCCAACTGCCACAGCACTAATAATACTGACAATGATAATGGCATTGTCATTTTCGTTATCGTTATTATTGATTGTCATTTTCATTATTGTAATAACGAAAATGACAATTGTCGTTATCTTTTTTGTAATAACAAAAATGGCATGCACACCCCTACTTCTGAGTTCTTTCAATTAATTTTTTTTTCCAAATTAAATTTCTTTGGTCCCTTGAAGTAAACGGATTTGAATGAGTCATAAGTCCTACAAGCATTTCCTACAAGCTCCCCTGAGGGAATGGAGCTGACAGAGCAGGAAGACAAAGCCCCACAGCTACCCTCATGACCAACCCTGGTCTAGGGGAAGGAGAAAGTTGCCGGCAGAACCAGTAGCCCAGGGCCACCTATGTGGCAAACCCATCCAGCTCTACACTCTAGGGAGGCCGCTCCAGAGGAGGTAAGGAAGTCAGTAAACGCTACAGCCAGCAGCTCAGGGCCTCCCACGTAGCTAATCCAGTACGCGTGTGGCTCAGGAAAGCCACTTCAAAGGTGGGTCCCAGGAGAGGAGCCAGAAGACCCAGGGAGCTAACTTGGGGCCAGGACCCAATCTGTAGCCCAAGCAGGGTTCTGCATTAGTTTGGCAGTCTATCTTTGCTGGCCAGATGGGGAAAGAAGGGGAGGTGGTGGAAGGCACAGGTACGTACCTGACCATCAGCCTGCCCCCAAGGAGCCTCCCCACTATCCCCATTGGCCCCAGCAATCTCCAACCTCTGGGGTGAGAGAGGGATGGGGGAAAACCCCCCACCCCTTCCTCCTGAACCTGGTTTGGGGGCAGGTGGCAGCAAATATGCCCTCACCCCCCACCTACAGTGGGAGTGGGGTGGGGTCAGCATTCTTTTGTGTTGCCATTTTCTCCCCAGCTCATTCTCCTCTTCCTCTCCCCTCCCTCTGAGTTCAATGGGCACATCCCCTCGCACTGTATATATCTCTGCTTTGGCTTTTTCTCTTTATTTTGTATCCCCAGACCTGCCTGATAAGGGACCCTGTGAGGTCTGAAAGCCTGCATATCTCCACCAACTGTAGTTGGTCCAATAAAATATATCACTTTATTACTTTGTCCCTATTGCCTATATTGGGGACCAACAAAGGAAACCCTACTTTCTCTACACTGAAATATTGACATAGTTTTATTGTGACTGTAGAACTCTGGGCACTTGCACATACTTTAAAAAAGTGTGGGTGAACCCTTTCTCTCCCATAGGCCACTTTGTGTAAAAAGAAACATGCAGCTAGCGGCACAACTCCATGGGCTGCCCTGGGGCAGAAAATCACGAGCGACATGGCCCAGGTAAGGTCATGTGACCGTGGCTGGGGAGCCATCCAGCTGGCTGCATAGCCTGGGTAGGGCTGGGAGCATAACAAATGAGCAGGTGGTCCTGCCCATGCAGTGCTTCCAGTGCCCCGCCCCTGCTATGGCTGACAGACATGGTGGCCAATGAGGCTCAGTCATGGCAGCCGGCCATGGCGGCACCTGACCCGGGTCGGGTATGCCAGGCCACAACAGATGTGTTGGTCCACTGTGGCCTGTTGGCTGTGCCTTAACCTAGTCTGTGACCTTGGAGATTTTCCAAGGTTACAGCCCAGGATAGCCGACAACACAGCCTGGGGTAATTCCGGGCTAACATCTGGCGGTGCCTGAACACATGTGCAGGTGGGTCCCAGGCTACAGCAGGTCAAAACGGGTGACAGCAGGCCAAGGTCACATCTGTTTTTATGCTTTGCAAATTAGTACAAGCTCCACAGGCTGGATAGAAGCTGGGAGTAGATGTACGGGGGAAAGGGAAAGTCCAGATCATGGATTTATACCCTGAATCCCTCCTCCATTCTTGAGTAAATGCTCCCTTCCCCCTGAGCACATGCCTTCAGTGCTTGATGGTAGGGACCCATGTGCTCAGTCCATGCAAAATGAAAAGTAGCCACAGGTTGGAGTTGGCCCATGGGCGAGTTGTTCCTTACCTGTGCATAAAAATATCCAGTCCATACAAAATGCAAACAGTCAGCTCAGTCAAGAATTAACCAACCACACACGCAACAAATGCCAACTGTAATGTTACAAAACATCACTCCCCTGTCTTTCAACCTTCCCCTGAACCCTAAGAAAAATAGTTGGGCCTTATCAGTGCACCCTGAGGGTACCCTATATAGTCAGGCTTATTTGGAACTGAGGGAATTGAGGGCCATGCTTTCGAAGCAGGCTTCTTACAGACTGTTTCACAATTGGGGTTGACTGTGATGCCGTTAGGAAACACTTCCTGCTAGACAAAAAAATGTTTCATTACATGAATGCCTGAAAGGTAATGATCTGTATCTAATGCTGTTTTCTCTCTTTTGTTCGTTTGCAATAAAATACTAATAAAATACTGTTAGTATCAATGGCCATTTTCACACGGGTGCCTTGCGCACCACACACATGTGCGGTGGGTGGGTGGCGCCCGTGTGAACGCCACCAATGGTGGGTGGGGGGTGGGCACCCGTGGGAACACTGCAGGCAGTGGGTGGGGGGGCATGTGTGCTCCACCCATCACCCACGCACAGAGCAATGAACTCGAAAGCCAGTTGCCCCATGTGTGGATATAGGTCGAGGTGGGTGGAGATGGATGTGCATCCCTGAGAACGGGCACACACCCACCTCCACCCACCGTGGGTGCACACCCATCCCCCCCACCCACCGTAGCCCATTTGAAAAAGGCCATTGTTACATAAACATCAAATGATGTTGCAGTAAGATTGCATTTTCCATTCAAGGACCCCAAAGTACCTAACAGACACTCATTTGTTCTCACAATGCTCTTATGAGATGCCCTTCAGCAAAGAAAAAGACTTTTCATACAACATTGGGAATGGAGAATTCTGGCTCTGTACCAAGCATCAGACACCACTGCCTGTTTTTACATTATAAGTGTGCACTCCTGGCATGAAGCAGTTAATGCACTGAACAATTACTACATTAGGCATGGGCAGTAAATCTAGGTTGTAGTGCCTGGCACCAGGGCTACATGCTTCTGAATGAATGAGTAAGATTCAGAAATCTCACATTTCAGACCAGAGGATATCAGGTACTTATGAGAAGGACGCCTACAGGCTATGAGATGAATGTGGAGGAGCATCAATAAATTATATTTACAACATACAGCTTCCCCGAGACATGAAGTGGAATCTGTATTGACCTTGGAGTAGGAAGCCTCTCTTGTCCCTACCACAACAGCACAACAGATTTGTCTCAAATTTACAACCAAGTGAAAAAAGGAGTTAGCCCTCTGAAGTCAATGGAGGGATACCTTCGTCAGCAAGGAAAGAACAGAGCCCAGATGTGAGGTCCAACAGGTAGGGATGGGCGAACGCGGTTCGGACGTTCGGCCCAAACTCAACCAGTTTGGACGACCGAATCCGAACTCGAACCAGAACCCGAACCCGAACATGCTGAACAGACCGAACTCCGAAATGGCCGAACACTTCGGTCAGTTCGGATTGCATTTGGCTTAGGCTGAGTGGCTAAAACATGGTCTACTGTCAGGTCACTGGAAGGCCAAACGTAGCAGGGAGGGGGAAGTAATCTGACTCCGCACGGAGAAGACTTCCAGGCACCAGGGGTGGAGGGTAGAGACTGGCTTGGAGTAGCAGCCAGCCTGCCGAATCACCATCCCTTTTTGCCTCAGACCACTGGCTTGGCAGCCTGTGATTAGGCCATGGGCTAGGCTGAACTGAGCCAATGGGGCTTGTGGTGAGCCGGGCACAGCAAGAAACAAAACTGTCTGCCTCCCCCCTTCCCAGCACCTTCTGAGCTAGTCACTGTTCTTGAACAGCAGGAGTTTCAGAAGGCTCCCTCTCTCCCAGCAGTTTTTGTTCCTTCCTATTCCTAATTCATTGCCATCCTCCTCCTATTTCACCATCCAACCCATCTACCTCCATATTTTCATTTACTTAGCTTAGATAGATTTAGTTGTTATTTATTGGTTTTATTGCTCCCTGTGTTCCCTGTGCTCAATCTTCCTCCCTCCCTCCCCCCTCCATTGAATCCTTTCCCTCTCCCATATTCCACCCCTGATTCCCTTCCTTTCCCCTGTTTTTGATTCATTTAGAGTAGGATTATTAGATTGATTTAGGTTTCATTTCAGTTTTGTAGCCCTCCTTGTGTTGTTTGTGATCCCCACCCCCCATCCCATATCTATAGAGATCGATAGATTAGAGATAGACAGTTAGGAGTTACTAGTTCGCTTAGTGATAGAGAGATACAGCATTTAGTGTTTTGTTTTAGTGTTTGTAGGAGTAAGCCTTTGTGATATATAATCCATTTAGTTAATAGTTGCTAGCATTTAGAATAGTTATAGCTGATAGATTTAGTGTAGATAGATAGATATATAATATTAGATTTAAAAAATTACATAAAAAATATAAAAACATTATTTTGGAGGGAGAAATGGAGAAGGGAAGGAGAGGCCGATCTGCTGCCTGTAGGGAAGGCAATGGGGAACGTGCCAGAGGCGGGCAGGGCCGTGCATGGGGAGCGGCAGCAGGCATCAGCAGTAGCAGAGCAGAGCACATCACACACACACACCCAAAATCAGCAGGCCTGTTTTAGGGCAACAGGTTGCTCTACATTGCCTCATGACAGTGCCCTCTACTGCCATGCAGGGCACTGGAAGGGCTGCAGGACTTGAGGCTCAGGCTGCATCTGTCTCTGCTGCGGGTGGTGCTGGAGCAGGTGCTGGGCTTCTTCCAATGTTCCTCCAGGGCCACCAATGTCTCCCACAGTCGAGGCAATCCCCAGTAGTCCAGAGCTGGTGGATCCCACCCCGGCTGCTAGAGGCAGGGCCCGATCCCTGGGCAATGACAATACTAGGGAGAGGAGCAGCAGCAGCACTAGCAGCTACAGAGGGGGGCGCAGGGAGACTGCCCGCAGCATGGCAGGCACGGGCAGTCTAACCTCTGGGTCACAGTACTCCCCTTCACGAGACATCACCGTGATCGCCAAGGACAGTGAGGAAGAGGCAGTCAATGACACTAATGCCGCAGAGGAAATCTCTGTACACGAGGCGATGTCTGACACTCCTCCTCCCAGAGCTGCATCGCCAGTGCCACAAAGTTCTCCCCCTCCCAGCAGCGCGTCTGCCGGGGCGGGCAAGGCGGCAGGAGGGGAAAAAAATCCTCAGTCTGGGATCATTTTAAGCTGGTACGGGCAGATGATCCCAGAGAGGTGCAGTGCATGCTGTGCAAGAAGGCGGTGAAGCACGGGCAGGTGTTTGCCAACCTTGGTACAACTGCAATGGCCAGGCACCTGAACCCATGCCACAGTGCTGTGTTGCTGAGCGGGAAGGCAGGGCAAGTGGATGCCAATGGGTTCCTGACCCCAGCGGTCAGTCGCCTGGTTCATTCAGCGGGTCAGCGTTCTGCACCACCTTCTGCTGCCTCTACCAGCAGGAGCAGTATGGGGACAGAAAAACAGCAGGAGCCTCCCCAGAAGCCCCATCAGTCCACCATGGAGGAGATGGGGTGGGGCGATGTGTCAAGGCTATCGGCAGGGTGCCGTGGTACAGGCTTCCAGGAGAAAGGCAAGTGCCTGGTGGCCGAGATGATTGCCCTGGATGGCCAGCCCTTGTCCATTGTGGAGGACAAGGGCTTCCAGCGGCTGATTGGGTTCCTGGCCCCCAACTTTAAGCTGCCTTCCCGCTCCACCCTGAGTCGGACTGTGGTGCCACAACTCTATAGGGCTTTGAAGGAGCGGGTGAGGGAGCTGCTGGCAGGGGCTGGGGTGCAACGGTCCACTTTACGACTGACCTGTGGTCTGCCAGAAACGCCCAGCATGCCTACCTGGGGGTGATGGCACACTGGTGGCAGGATGCAGAGGCATTGCTAGGCAGTGGCAGGAGGGGACCTGAAGCAGGGTATAGCTGGGCCATGCTTCAGGCCCAAGTTATGGACAGCTCCCACATCGCGAGGAACCTAGAGGCAGCCTTGGCCTCCATGGTGAGGGAGTGGGTCATGCCAGGCGCGGCCTTCACCAAGGAGTGTGTGGTCATGGACAACATGACAAATATCCTTAAGGCAGTCCATGACGGGGGCTTCACGAGGAACTCTTGTGCTGCACACACCCTCCACGTGGTGGTGAAGGATGCTCTGGGCTTGGGGGAGAAGGGGATTGGGCCAGGCACCCTTAGTTCCCTGGTTGACAGGGGGAGGAAGCTTGCAGGCTTCTTCAACCGCAGTGTGAAGGGCAGTGAGCTCCTCTGGGAGAAGCAGGCTGAGCAACGCTCCCCGGTGCACACCCTTACCTAGGATGTCTCCACCCATTGGAACTCCACCTTCCTGATGCTCGAGCGGCTTCTTGAACAGAAAGCCGCCCTGTATCAGGTTGAACTGGAGACAGAAAACGAGGCACCGCCATGGTACAACAGGGAGGAATGGGAGATTATCTCCCAAACTGTCTTTGTCCTGAGACCATTCCTGGGTGTCTCAGAGTCATTGAGCAGCTCCACCGCCACCCTCAGTCAGGTGACCTTGCTGGTCCATAGACTCCGCAGCAGTCTGGATGAGATTCTGGGGGAGGGGGGTGGGGATCGTGGCTCTCAGGGCAGGAGAATGTCGAATGAGGCGATTGACCTTGCTCGGAAGTTGAAGGTGGGCCTGAGTGCGTGCTTCGACGAGCTCCTGGGCCGGGACAATTATGTCCTGGCAACCATGCTTGACCCCAGGGACAAAGGGCAGCATGGCCCATGAGACTGCAGTCTACGGCCTCCTGAAGGTTACGCTGGTCCAGAAGGTCAGGCAGGCAGAGCGGGCCATGCAGCGGGATACCCCTGGGGATGGTGGGAGTGGGAGCAGCGACCCCTTCAAGCCATCTGGGTCTATCCCTGCCCCCAGCCCTAGCAGTAGCAGCAGCATCAGGACCCCTACTGCCAGCAGCTCCTCGTCTGTGCAGTCCACTCTGGGGAGCATGGGGCACATAACAAAAGGGCAAGCAGCGTGACTGAGGGCAGTGGGCCAGGTGGTGCCCACCCAGAGCTACCAGAGGGAATATGATGGTGCCTCAGCATCAGTGGAGACCTATCTGGAGGAGGAGCCATGCATAGATCCCAGCAGCGATCCCTTGGCCTACTGGGCCGGCAAGGCCAACGTGTGGCCGGCCCTGACAAAGTGGCCAAGGGTATCCTGTCCTGCCCACCAACCAGTGTCCCCAGCGAGAGGGTCTTCTCCATTGCAGGGGACATATGTGGCCCGCACCGCCTGAGACTGGGGGCCAAGTTGGTGGAGCAGTTGCTCTTTCTGAAGGTGAACCTTCCACTGCTGGGATTCCCCGAGCTGCCCCTGGACAAGGAGTGATGGTGCAGTGGTACACGCCATCCCATGCCAGCGGCAGTCTTGGGACAGGGCTCCTCCTCCACCTCCTCCTCAATCTGGGGTATGGCTACTGCTCCTGTGCTGCTGAGGTGCTGTCCCTCCCTCCCTGTGCCTGGCCCCACCCTTCCTCTCTCTCTCTCTCTCTCTCTCATACTAGACGACCTCAGCTGCCTTATCTGACTGACCTCAGGATGCAGGGTGGCATTGGGAAACAAACTGTAAGCCTGCCAGCCGGTCTATAGCTAGAGACACGATCTCGGCCTGCCTATGTGACTCTGACTGGCTCTTGCTCTCTCGCACTGCACAGTCTTTGCTAGCCTATCTGATTGGCATTGCCTTGCTGCCAATGTCCCAGCCTGCCTGCCCTTCTGACTCTTATGCAAAGCTGTCTGTCTGCCCGCCCTGTTTTCCACCAAGCTCAGAGCATGCATCAGTCCTGCCTCCCATGCCAAGGTCAGGGCCCCGAGGGATCCGCGGGTCTGCGAATTGCAGATTTCCCGCGGAATTCCCCTCCCCCCGCGGAATCTCCTGCCCCGCTTACCCCAGCGCAGAATTTCCAGCCTGCGCTGCGGGGACGCGGGGCAGGAGATTCTACGGGGGAAGGGGAATGAACAAACCCTCGGGGCTTCCCCTCCCCAGCCTCCCCACTTGCCAGGGCCCTTTAATTTGCTTACCAGGGATGGCAGCAGCAGCTGCTCCGTCCAGCGCGCTCTTTTCCTGCTCGCACTTCCTGGCCCCTCCCGACGGGGCTCTCAGGGCGACGCAGCCAGATGACGTCATCCGGCTGCGTCGCCCTGAGAGCCCCGTCGGGAGGGGCCAGGAAGTGCGAGCAGGAAAAGAGCGCGCTGGACGGAGCAGCTGCTGCTGCCATCCCTGGTAAGAAAATCCTTTTGGGGTTTTTTTGGGGGGTGGGGGGTGGGAGTCAAGCACGCCCCAGCAGCTGGGGAGGGCAAGCCCCGGCAGCTGGGGAGTGGAGGCCCTGAGGGTTTACCAGTGCGGGGGGAGGAGGAGGCAAACCAAGCCCCCCCCCGCATGGTAAATCGCGCCGAGGCGCAGAATTGGCCCCTGACTCCCGCGGAATTTTTAAAAAAATTCCGCGGAAGAATCGGGGCCCTGGCCAAGGTGCCTGTCTTCCCACCCAGGTTGTCTAGCTAAAAGCTTGCCCATTGCCCAAGCCCACCTGCCCTACTGCCTTTTATGCCATGCTTCCTGCCTGCCCTCCCAGGTTGCGAAGCTTGAATCCTTCCTCGGTCAGCCTTACTGCCACTCATGCCATGCCACCTGCCTGCCTGCCTGCCCCGGCAACCAATGTCTGCTGCTGCTAGTGAAACTGGAACTATTTATTACACTGCATGACAAGAAACAGCCACTCGAGTGCCAGGACCCACCATCAGGATCCCGGGGCCAAGTTACAGGCTGAGAGGGCTGTGGACAAAACCTAGAAGCTGCCACCTTAGCCCCAGGACCCACCGTGATGGGTCTGGTGCCGTCATTCTTCACACACTACGATGTCTTTCCAACTCATTGAGAAGCAGTCACTCCAGCCCCAGGACCTGCCGCCAGGGTCCCTGGGCCAAGTTACAGGTAGGGAGGGCTGTGGCCAAAACCTAGAAGCTGCCACTCCATCCCTGGGACCCACCGTGATGGGTCTGGGGCCATCATTCATCACACACTGCGCTGTCCTTCCACTGCTCCAAGAAGCAGCCACTCCAGCCCCGGGACCCGCCACCAGGGTCCCAGGGCCAAGTTACAGGCAGGGAGGGCTGTGGCCAAGATCCAGAAGCTGCCACTCTATCCCCGGGACCCACTGTGATGGGTTTGAGGCCGTCATTCATCGCACACTGTGCTGTCATTCCACCACACCAAGAAGCAGCCACTCCAGCCCTGGGACCCACTGTCAGGGTCCTGGGGCCAAATTACAGGCAGGGAGGGCTGTGGCCAAAATCCAGAAGCTGCCACCTTAGCCCTGGAACCCACCATGATGGATCTGGGGCCATCATTCATCGCACAGGAATGTGGGAGAAGGGGGAAGCAGTGCACCATATTCCCCTCCCTCCAAGATACCGCCAAGCCCCTGAAGCATGTTATCACACACAAAACCGAACTCCTTGGGGGGTGATAGCAGGGGAGCTGCTCCTTGTTTCCTCACCAACCACCACAAATTACTCTTTGGAAGGCAGTGGCATCTCTTGTCATTCTACTGCTCTTTTATCCTGTGTTTTGTACTTGTTTTCCCCACAAGACTCTTTGTGAGGTTGGAACCCAGACCGAAGGCTGCTGGATCCTCACACAACTTCTTATAAACCTCTCCAGCCAGTAGGCACCTGTCCCTGCCCATCCCCCTTACCCCTGTCCCCTCATCATTCTTAGCCTGGACCACAATGCTCTTGGACGTTAGAGTGCTGATGGCTCCCATGCATGGGGACATCAATAAAGTATGTCACACAAGGCGTGCAGATTAGCAAAGTCGTGCCAATGGGTGACAATCGGGGGT
>QEPC01007687.1:18576-30691 GCA_003113815.1 Sphenodon punctatus | reverse complement strand
GACCGCCTATTGTTGTCCCGAATGGCCTTGTATCCCCTCTTCAGCTCCTTGGTCTTTGAGCGGCATTGTGCCACTGTGAACTGATGCCCCACCGTCTCCATGTCCCTCACTATGTCCTGGTAGACATGCTCATTGCGCTGGTTGAGTGTGAGCTCCAGCTGGTACTCCAGGGTCCCCCAGATCCTAATGAAATCCCAGGTCTCTCGGAGTCCCCACTGGCCCCCTCTGTGGTAGACCCTCCTGCCTCTCCTCCCCTGTGTATCCATGCTCTCCACCTCCTCCTCCGCCTCCTCCTCCTCCTCCGCCTCCTCCTCCTCCTCCTACAGTGCCTCTTGCACTGCCACCTCCTCCTCCTCCCAGGCTGGTCCGGTGTCCTCCGGGGGCTCATCCGCCTGGGCAATCTTCTGCCCTATGCCCCCCCTTGGTGCCCCTGCTCCCCTGCCTTTGTTTCCCCTTACCCATTTCCTGGGTGCCTCCTCTGCCCCCATTCCAGCTGCTGTCCCCGGGGCGTCTTGTCCCACCTGCTGCTGTGGGTGTTGTCCCTGCGCCTCCTCCATGGTTAGCATGACCCCTGCCTCCCCCTCCTCCGCCTGTGCTCCCTACACTGCTGCCCCTGCCTCCTCCTCCTCCACCGTCGCTCTCTTGCCCACCGCTCTCTCCCATCTCCCTCCTCGCTCCATCCCACCACGCTTCCCTGCTGCAGGTTTCCCTTTAAATCTCCCTCCGGTGGTTGTGTTGATGCTGGTTTCCTGGCAGAGACGCTGCATGCATTGTCCATGGCTGGGGATCATTTTCTTTGCTTCTGCCTGGGGATTGGCTTCCAGACGTTACTTTTTGGTGGTTCCCGGTGGGAATCTCTTTGACCACACTTCCTAAGATCTTGTGCCAGGTAGCTCGGGAAGCGTGATTGAAATGGACCCCATGTGGGTATTGAGCATGGTGAACTTCTGGCGGCCGCCTAACAGACGTTCAGGGCTCTTTGGCCCCGCCACGGGATTGAGCGTGGTTCACTGTGGTTGAGTGTGATCTCGTAATGTCTTGAAACACCCATAGTTNGTTTTTGCACCGGGGAGCTCGGGAAGCGTGATTGAAATGGACCCCATGTGGGTATTGAGCATGGTGAACTTCTGGCGGCCGCCTAACAGACGTTCAGGGCCCCGCCGCGGGATTGAGCGTGGTTCACTGTGGTTGAGTGTGATCTCGTAATGTCTTGAAACACCCATAGTTTACCATTCAATATGGATGATATTTGACCTCATTGTACCCCTCAGCTAAGGGGCCCCTAACATATTTTAGAAAGATTGGATAAAAGGCCCCAATTTTATAAGCAATTGAACTTCTGTGATTTTAACAGAAAACAGGTCCTGAAAATTTTAGGACAAAAACAAAAAATGCAGAATTTAATTAAAGCTTCAGGCAGCAAGACAGAGAGGAGGAAAAAGAAACACATCAATCAAGATACATGATTGACATATCCAGGCTGGCCAACTGGCATCCCAAACACACCCTGCACTGCGACAGAGGACCTAAGAGAATCTCTAATCGGCTCTTTCCTTAGCAGATGTTTCCAACTTCCCAGTAAAAAGTAGCTAGGTTGAGGTGGATGCAGCACAGAATGAGGACACATTAGTATTCAAGGTGTTGGTTACTGTTCGTACTGTTAAAACCCTAAATGACTTGGGCCCCACTTACCTGCGGGACTGCCTCATCCCTCGTGTCCTGGAAGGCCTCTGCGGTCTGCTCGACATACCCGCTTGGAAGTCCCCTGGGTTTCCCGGGTGGCCATGTTTCAGTGGGCATTCTTGTTGGCTGGCTGTGGCTATGGAATTCCCTCCTGGTGGAGATTCATCTCAACCTGGATCTCCCTTCCTTTCATAGAAAATGCAAGACCTGGCTATTTCACCAGGCATTTGCTGATGGGGAAGGGTAGTGGGTGGTTTTTTTAAAATTTTGTTTGTTGTTTTTGTAAGGAGATTGGGCGCAGACCTCTTTTACTGGGAATTTTAATGTAATTTTTATTATGTGTTTTATATTTTATATATTTGATATGTACACCACCCCAGGCTGCCACAGTATAAAAATAGAAATAAATAAATAAATAAATAAATAAATAATTGAAATTTCTGCTAGCCAGTTGGCATGACAAACCCATCATGTACCACTGTGACAAACATAAGAGAATCCCTAGTATAGGGTCATTATCTGGAGATGTTGCCCAGATTTCCAATTTGCCAGCACCCAATCACTGTAATCATGGAGTCTTGGGGTGGACATTGGGAAGTGGGGGATGTGAAAGCTTCTGCAAAGCTGCAAATCCCCCATGATGGCTAGATCTTGTGTGTCTCATTACGTGGTTCAGTGATCTTTGGATGTGACTGCATGTGCTGCAGTATGATGCCACATTCACACCTCATGGTGAGCAACAGCAGCACTCCCACAAGAAGAAGACGTGGCAGAGAAGGAGGCTGTTGATGTCACAACTTCTGGTGCATATGGGTTTATACCATGACAATGATCACAAGTGACAGGGCTCAAAATCCAGCCCTGTCACTCGCGAGTATTGTCATGGTAGAACCCCGTTTGTATCGGAAGTTGTGACAGCACCAGCCTCTTTCCCCAGTGGCATCTTCTCCTCATGGGAGTGCCACTGCTGCACCACCTTAAGATGTGAATTTGGCCTTAAGCCTCACTGGAAGTGCTCATAAAAGCAGATCTATGCACCTACTATCCCCTGATCCCCATGTATGCCTCCACAGACTTTGGGGTGCCAATGACTGAAACCTGTGCCAGTGACTCTGGCACCTGCTCCTCCTCTTCTCTGCCCACATCCTCCTGTCTTCTTCACCCTCTCTAAAAATGATTTAAAAAGCAGATCTCTGCATCTAGTAAAATCTTTATAATTTAAAAAGAGGCAACACCTGCAATTGATTTAAGGAAATTAACAACTTCTGTTAAAATCACAAAAGCTTTATTGCTTATAAAATTTGGACCCTTTTTGAAATTTGGCAGGCATGAACCCTTTGGTAAGGGCCAGGGCAAAACCTGTCCAAAATGCATCCAAATTGGATGGAAAAAACATGTTACAACTAGACCTGTGTGTGAAAACCATGAAATTAAATTGCTTAAAAAATCAGGACCCTTTATCCAATCTATGAAATTTGGAATGGGTGATCTCCCTGGTTAGGGGTTCAATAAATCCAAATTCCATACAAATCAGATGAAAAATGAAGAAGTTACAGCCAGAAATACATTTCTAATTGAAACCAATGGAAAATGAAAATGAAACTTAATTGCAAAATTGAAAATTCTCAATAACCAAAATCACAACAATCAAAACAAAACCTGAAATTGGTCCCTGATGCACACCCCTAATTCTGCTGACTGTTGAGTGTATCTAAAGTTAAGGAGAAATATGTGATAGTTCTCTGAGCTAAGAGCTTCTCTTTTGATTGTTCTAAGGGGAATCGGTCCCTACATTCCCCCGCTTCCTATTATTTAAATGGACACAAAGGTCTATTTAAAATCCAACAGTGGTGCTGGAAGTTTAAAATAAATGTGAAATAGAAAACCAGTTATAGCTTAAATTACAGCAATAGCAGTAATAACCTGAACTGCCATTAAAACTATAGGATGCAAAGATATGTGCACGTGGAAGGAGGGTGGTTGGGTCAAGCTTTAGTTTCAACATGTTTCCCAGTTGTCCTGTTGTTCCAAGATAGGGGTATTAAAGACTTTAGACTCCCCTCTGTCAATATCTGAATAGATTCACCATTGGGTGTTTGATGGGTGTGAAGTGAACACGGTTGTGATCGAAGAAACAATGCTGAAATCTGCAAATATATCTTGAGTGATATTGGGGGCACATTGGCACAAAAGTATACTGCCCTATGAAGACCATATGTCACATGGTAAAACAGAAATTATCAAGATTTCCTGAACGTGGCATATTTTTCCTCCAACGAGGATGGGAAACCAAGGGCACAGACCCTGCCACCACCAACCCTGAAAACCTTTGGATATTTGTGCTGTTAAATACACATACCAGAGGGTTCTTAGACAGCTGTGACAGTTACTGGCATGGAAAGTTTGGAAACATTCACAAATCCAGACTTTGGGTGATTTTAGACATGCCGACCAGTGGGATTGCCACAGCGTGGGATCAAATCTTCATCCCCCTCCGGAATCAGATCGGCTGGTCAAAAGACATGCTGGCTGATTCTGGAGGGGGATTGGGGAGGGGGCAGGGCCATGTGGTGCGACATGCGGCCGCACAGCCCCGCCCCCCCGTACTCCCCTGGCCACCTGTGCTCCGGGAGAAGGGCGGGCGCAGTGAGCAATTCGACTGCTGCACCCGATACGTCCTGGGGTCTGGGCCACAGCCCAGAATCAGCAGTGGTAACAGATGTTACCATCTGCTGATTTCAGGCCGTGGGCAGTAACAGACATTACGATACCATGGTCAACCATGGTGAACCTCACCATGGCGGCCGCGCTACTGTAACGTCTGTTGGTCCCAAAAGAGATTCCCTCTGGGTGTTCACCCCTGGTTTGAATCCCTTTGACCACACTTTCGGAGCTCTGGGTGGCTGGAGGGCCGGAAGCGTGGTCAAAGAGATTCCCGCCGGGGGTGAACATCTGGCAGAAATCTCTTTTGTGCCCAACAGACGTTATGGTACTGCAGCCACCACAGGGGGTTTACTGTGGTTGGACGTGGTATCATAACATCTGAAATTACCTTTTAGCTTGACAAGAACAATATACCAAAGAGCCACCTTTTGTTAACATGTTACTGCAACAAGTTAACCTTTATCAGTTTCAGTACTAGAAAGGACAACTTTAAACTTAAAGTCTACAAAACATTCACTTGGGGAAAACATCACATTCGAAATGAGCGGGCATTACAATCTGCAAATGGAAACCAGAGTTACACTCATACAAATCAATGGAGGAAACATTTAAACACATTTCCCTTACCCCACATAGTCCGTAAACTGAAAGTCACAACAGTGACACAGACAGTAGTAACAAATAAGGATAGTTCATCCTTGCCGGTTTTGCAGTGTTGTTGAGGATAGCATTTTCTCAGACTAGAGATGACAGCTTTAATCTAGTGAGATACACTGTCTCACTCCTCTGAGACATAAATCATACCACTGAAAAATAATTAAACTATTAAACATAAATTTATGACATATAATACCTGCTAGGATTCCAATTTTCTTTTTCAAGGAATCTACAAGGCTCCCACTGTGGTTATTTGTTTTTCTCTTTAAACAAAAATATAAAAACTAGCTATAAACTGGGTGTTAATAGATCCTCCTGAAAGTAAAATAAGTCCAACAGCCTGATTTCAACAATCTTCTCTTGGATTTTATGGACATTTTAGATGAAGTCCTGAAATAGAATCAGAAATCATTAGTTAAACCATGGGTATTTGCAAACTTGATGGGGCCGGTATTGGCCCCATCACAGAATCNTTTTCTTTTAATTTTTTTTTTTTAATTCCATAGATTGCAAGTAAAACCACATTGGACATGTATTGCTGCTACTGTTGTGGTTTGATGTGGGTTAATCCATAACATCCCATTATGAGCACATACGTATTAATCCAAATTCCAAATTCCCATCCCTAGTTTAGAATAATACTCTCAGAGTCAGGGCAAGCAAGGATCTGCTGAACTGGTGAAGCTAGTAGCAAGGCAGTGGCTGGCAATGGCTTGGTGCAATTTGAGATAACCAGCACAGAGTGCGGCAGGCCAGCCCTCTGACCTGTCCCTGTCCCTGCATGATTCCTTAACCCTTTGCTGCCTGCTTCTGACTGCTGACTAGTTTCCTCCACCTTAGAGGAATAGAAGTGCTGGAGAGCAGTGCAACCCACTTGGGTGCCCGGAAGCAGCCCCTTAGGGGAAAAGTCAGACCAGGAAGGAGTCTGCTAACGGGACACACCTCCTGACAATACCCAAGTAAAAGGCAGTATGAATAACCCTTTTAGCCACAAATGGACATCAAATGGCCAGCAGCCTGAAGCAGGACACATATAATGTGCCAGGAGCACCTTGCCTGTGCTTAGAGTCTGCACTGGCTAACAATAAACACCACTCTTTCTAATAAAATGTACTTATTTGTTTAGATTTTGAGCCAAACCTTTCTCAAATATATATAAAAACAGCATATAAAACTTGAAAATAAAAAATGTAACAATCCCCTTAAAAACCCCAGCACACCATAAAAGCTATCCCTGCCTGCCAAATATCTGGCCCAATAGATAGGTCTTATGTCACCTCCAGAAAACACTCGGACTTGGGTACTGAAGAACCACCAGGTGAAGAAGTTCAATAGTTGTGAGAAAGCTATTGGGAACAGAACATCACTTTGAATGGTCTTGTCATACAGACTTGACACACTGATGGAACTTGCAAGAGTGCACTCTCAAATGTCTTTATCATCATGATGTNTGCGTCAGCAAGCGGTGTACTCCCTCTCTTGGATTGCAACCTCTGTACATGCACAAATGGCCATTTTGACTGTTCTTTGTAAAATTCAGCCCTGCCATTGGTAAGAAAAAAAAGCAGCAGAACCCGGCTGATGACACTTTTACATGGAGTTTCATGGAATGTCCCCTAATTCTAGGAGTACTTGAGAGGGTAAATAAATGTTCCCAATCAACTTGATCCACTCCAATCAAGATTTTATAAACCTCTATCAAATATATCCACTCTCAGTCTTCTCTTCTCCAAGCTGAAGAGCCCTTAGCTATCAAGCCTCTCTTAATACGGAAGCCGTTCCAAATCCTTGATCACTTTTGTTGTCCTTCTCTGCACCTTTTCAAGTTCTACTAAATCATTTTTAAGATGGGGTGACCAGAATTGCACACAGTACTCAAGGTGCGGTCGCACCATCAATTTATATAGGGGCATTATATTTTCAGTTTTATTCTCTATCCCATTATGAATAATTTCTAAAATTCTGTTTGTTTTTTTGACTGCCACCACACATTGAGCTGAGGATTTCAGTGTATTGACCAAAATGACTCCAAGGTCCTTTTCCTGAGGAATTACTCCTAATTTAGAACCCAGCATTGTGTACATATAGTTTGGATTATTATTCCCTATGTGCATCACTTTGCACTTGTCCACGTTAAATTTCATCTGCCATTTAGACCACATTCACACCTGCTGGTCTGCGCAGATTTTTTTCTCTGGGAGAGAATCCAGAAGCCAAAACCTGTATGGGGTTTGGCTGGTGCAAACGTCCCCCTACACAGTTTTTCTGGGGATCACCCAGACGAGTGCAAAGCAGGGAAATCTAGCTCTGAATTCCTCCAGGTGATCACCAGCAAAGTCGCTTGGGGTGGAGGAGGGGCTTTTTCACAGGCCAAACCCCATGCATGTTTTGGCTTCCATATTTTCTCCTGGAGACAAAAGGTGATTTCAGACATGACAGGTGGCAGCATTGACCCCAGGCCGTAGGGTGGTTTGGACCACGGGCGGGGGTGAAGGGGTATGCCAACAGATGTTCACCCCTTTGCCCCTGGCCGTGGGGACTGCCGAACCACAGCCAACCACGGCCCAGGGTCAATGCTGCAGCCCGTCACATCTGTTGGGTAACCCCCATCCTGGAGGGGGTGGGGCCACGTGACGTAGCATGCGGCTGCANGTGGGGGAAATCACATTCAATATGTAAACGGAGATGGTCCGGCCAGGACGTCCATTTGCGTGGTCAATGTGATTCCCCTCCGTGATTCACGGGGGTGATCATCTGTCAGGGAGCTTCCGTTCCCCCCAACAGATGTGACGCAACCACGATCACCATGTGGGAATTCCCCGTGGTTAAGCGTGATCTTGTAACGTCTGAAAATACCCCATGAATTATTTTTACTCAACCTCTTAGCACTTTTGATCCTGATATACCTTATTCTCTATCCCCAAATATAATTTATTTATTTATACCTATATGTAAAAAGATATACATATACATATATTTTGTATACATAATTATATACATGTGTATTTATTATAATTGTATCTATCTATATAAAAAAATTTAAAAGCATAAAACTTCCAAATCACTTTATTTCTGAATTCTGTAAGGATTCTGATAAAATAAAACATGCATATCCTAGTGGGCTTGTGTAAAAAATACTCCAGTATTTTATAAGTTAATAAATCAAGGCAATATAAGTATTAGAAGAGCAGAACAGAGAGGCATGATGGAACAAAATCAGTGGAGAATGACAGGTAATGGAGAACATTTTATTTTTATTTTCAAATTAATTTTTTTTTATAGACCCAAAGTATAACAAAGAATTCAGATCTATCTAATTCCACTCACTTGAGTATGTTAACCATTAGAGGGCTTAACTGTGTTTTTTCATTACACTGTTGGTTTTCTACTTAAAGACCAGTAATAGGAATAATCTCTGCCATCTGTTAGCATTTCGTATAATATGGAGTAATTTTCTTCATGCAGCTATGTTTTTGGAGGTGGCTTAAAAGCTTGGCGCAAAAGGAAAAATTGGCATTGCTTGTCTTCTCTCTCTATCATACAAGTACTATGTTTTTTGCAAGGGGGTTTAGGAAACCATGGAAACTACACTAAATAAAAGAGTACCTACATGGAACATGATCGTTTATTTTTATATCACACAGTTCACACTCCAGTTACAGTAACAACCTGTAATGAAAAAGTACAGTCAAGACCATATTATAAATGCCTAGGCCTTGTGCCTGAAAAGATTTATGTACATGCTTAATTCTACATATTTCAAATAGCCTCTTCGACATAAAAATGTATAAAATCAAGCATGCACATAAGTCTTTGGGTGATTTCAAACGTTACGGGCGGGCGGTTCACCACAGTGAACACCCAGGGGGAGGGAACAGCACAACCATGCCCCGGCATGGAAAAACGACGCAAACAGACGTGACAGGACCTGGACCACGGGCAGGAACCGGGAAGAACCATCGAAGACAGGGGCAGCACAACAGACGTGCAGCCGAACCGCCGCCGGGGCCAAAANTACTGTTAATTGAACTTAGGCCGAGCTAAGTAGGGTGAGTAATAACAAGGGGAGTGAGAAAGTTAAAACCTGCCTGTTGTAAACCATCTGTACCATTCGCTTAACCTCTCACTCCCCGCATTCAGTACCACAAGCTTAAACTCCTGGATTGGAGATACCAATCCAATCCCCCCCTTTCCACTGGACCACCTTGATCCACTACTCGGAAGGACAGACACAGCAGATGCATACTTCAGGACCACTTAGATCCTGCCCATATGCACCCCACAACTCTCCTTCCTTCCAGGGATCATCTGGGGTGCTACTCTCCTAAAATGATTCCCAGCCTCACCTTGGAGGATGAACCCAATCCTCCCCAAATGCCTCTGTGGGGTGAAAACCACCACAGCCTTTACCATATGGTACTGAACACCGCCACAAGTTCAGCAGCTTCGCTTGCTCGAACACCGCCACAAACGCACCCCACCTAGACACAGCCAGCCGGATTATAACAGCGCTTGCAGCAAGCTCTTCATATTCCCAATGTAAATATCCAACCCCAGATCAGATAAATGAATCCCATCCTGTCGATAGAGCTTTGGTTTGGTTCACTCGATTTGGGGGTGCCTGAGCCAACCACCAACTGGATACACTTTTTAACCTCCCGGTTTACCCTTTTTATCGGTCTATCCACTGCTCGAGGGTCAGCCGCTCTAGGCCACCTGATCCTCTGTAACAACTCTGTAAAGACCAGGCTGGTCTGAGGGAAAAGCTCTTGTGACCGCACCCAGTCCTGATGAATCATTATTGACAAATCCAATCCAGACCCCCTTGTGAAATCATTCTCCATAAGATGCAATAATAGCAGATCTGGGGGAGGTTGTCCCCCAAGCCCAAAACCAATGGCAAGAGTTGGGGCCACAACATTCCTTTCCATCCCCTCCAAACCACTGAAGCCCATGAGGCCATACCTAGCTGGGTTCCCCAACTGGATGCCCATACCCGTTTTTCAGCCCAACGAACAAAACTGTGACCGACAATCCACACGACCCTTCTCCTTGAAGACAACAGACCCCCTAGGGGAAAACAAAATACAGGACCCCACATCAATTTAACATTCCCTGTCTGGTTCATAATACTGTAAAACGTTGAACATAAGCTCAAAAGACTCCGAACTGCCACCTTCCCAATTTCTGAATTTCCAGAGCAGCAAAACCAGCAACAGCAGCTGCCAAAGCCACCCCAATCCTAAACGAGTGCGACCTAAAAACCTAAGGACAAACCTAAGGAAACCAAACAATGCTTTAGTACCGCTAGAAATTGGTAGCACGTTAAAGGCCTGCCAGACTGATGCACAAACAATGTCCCTGGCACCACTGGCCTCTATCTCAAATATTCTTCCATGCATACAACTGGACAAATCACTGGGACAACCAACCTGGCAAGGGAAACCAGCGAACCCCTTCCCAACTGGTCGTTTTTGGAGACACGAATACGTACAACAATCTCAGTGTTGGACACCGTCACATCACCGATTTGCAGTTCCCTCTTTGCCCGGTCAAATCTGGAACTCACCACCAACTTGTTAATCCTCAAGGCGGCAAAAAATGCCAACACAAATGCTGCCCTAAACAAAGACACCTCTCCTAAGTCAACACAGACTTCACCGAGTTTTGCAACAATGTCTGCCAAGATTTTGGGGGACAGGAGGACCCTATCGTCAACCTGCACCCGGCCCTGCCTTTTTCATGAAGCCACCATTGCTTTGAGGACTGGGGCATACCCCAAATCATGCACCCCCACCATCTTAGTCATGAATGCTAACACCAACCATTTACCTGCTGTTGCTGCCTGGCTGTCCCGCTGCTCCATCGCTCCCCCAGGGACCTGTGGGGGGGNACTTAGTTTGAGTTCAGAAAGGTCATTGGTGGTGTGTTTACGAAAATATCACCATAAAATGCTTTGGGGGTTACATTGACCCCCGGTGAAAGGTCAACTTGCCAACTTCTATTGTTCCTTTTTTTTACACAGCAGTTAAGACCTATCAGAGTCAACTCTTGACACTGGTTTTTATCACAGCCATTAGCAGCTTTGTGTTGGAAAAATACCTATTCATTCTGCATAAGGGGTGTTGATGACCCCTGCATTTACTGTGAGATTTTGAGCTCACTTGAAAAGTCTTATCTTTACACAGCAATTACACAGCAATTAAGACCTATTTAGAGTGAACTCTTGACACTTGTTTTTTATCACAGCCATTAGCAGCTTTGTGCTGGAAAAATACCTATTCACTCTGCTTGGGGATGTTGATGATCCCTGCATTTACTGTGAGCTTTAGAGCTCACTTGAAAACAATGAAGCCCTGCAACCTGTATTTTTCATTAATGTCCTCTAAATTTGGCATATCTGGCCATCCTACTGTGAACTCAAGACTTTTGAGCTGGCTCCTCCCTTTTCTGGAATTGGAGGGGGTCAACATGACCCCCCTGTGCCGTTTTTGTTAGTTGTGCTGCTTTATATGAGGGGCCATGGTGACCCCCAATAACATGGGGGATTGTTTTGTATTTCTGTTTTTCTGTTGTTATACTAAAAAATCTGTCAATTTTTTAACTTAATCTGGAGTCCATTTCAAATCAATCACATTCATTATTTTCAAGCTATTTATTAATGGGGGTCCTTTCGACCCCCGATACAGATTTTAGTTAGTCAGCTTCTCAGGCACAGGAGGGTTAAGATTATTTGACTTGACTTGTACTTTAATTGGTACTCTTATTGTGGTGTTTTTCTATCTGATGACATCTCTCCAGGCTTTGTAAAGAAGACACCAGTCTGGGACAATAATGATTTTGGAGAAGAGACCCACTCTGGAAAGGGTACCTGAAGTAACTTTGAAGAGGAAGAAATGGGAAAAGTTTATTGAGATCACAGAACAAATTTCTTCATACCTCAATGGAGTCAGCACTTTGTAGAGAGAAGCTTTTCAACTGTTAAACTGTGCTTAATTGAAGTTTGAAATCCAGTTTAAAATGTATAATTTGGAATGTTCCTAATAGAGGTGAATACTCTATTACATACATCATACATACATACATATATTATTATTATTATTATTATTAT
>QEPC01007686.1:3903931-3923246 GCA_003113815.1 Sphenodon punctatus | reverse complement strand
CCCCATTCTTTTGTGTTTTCTGTCCAAAAAGATAACCATCTCTCCTACTTATTCACAGGCATTTTCATTAGCTTGCAAAAGTGTCATTGTCATTGGGCTCTGCAGCTTCCACAGATATCCTTTCATATGTGACCTTCATGATCCTATGTACTCTCCTTTGTTTATTGGTTTCTGCTCTGCCTAACCTCCTTTCTTAATTGGGTATTTTTCTTCTAATAACAGCTCTCTTTGTAAAACTATCTACCGGTATGTCAGTCGGGGAATACAAATTGAGTGAAAGGTAACCTATTATTTGACAAATAGGTATTCTGGAACATACAGTCATTTGTTGCTCTCCAGCGGTGTACTAGATTGTTAAGCTGCAAGGCCTGAACTTGGTGTCCACAGATTCTAACTCCAGAAGGCTTTGATTGGAATACCACATGAGAGAAATATAGTAACTAGAATTTCAATAGCTATTTATGTTGAAGGTTTGCTACAGAGAGAAATTCTGTTTTTTGTCGTCTTATATCAGGGTTTGGCTACTGGGGTAAATATCTGATGGATAAACAAGTTCATATCTTGTTAGAAATCGGCTGAAAGATTTTTTTATTTTTTTTAAAAAAAGCATCTAGATCTTAAACTTAATTTTCAGTCTGTACCTTTTCCATGTTCCAAACTGGTCTTTCTTTATGTGAAAGGCCATAAGATGATCAGAGGGAATGATCGTAGTATGCAGCTTTTCTATATTTCTCCACAGCTATTTATTTAAATTCAGACCAACACTACTGTTTAGTTTATTTGTAAAAGGATGGAATCCTTTTTGAGTGACTAAAAGACACTAAGTTTTTAGAATCATAGGGAGAAAAAACACCCTGAAATATGTGCTCAGGCAGACCTGTTTTAATGCAAAATCTAGCAAAAGAAACAGCAGCTGCTCCATTTTTTCATGATATAACTACTAGGGGTGGCTGCCTAGAGGAAGTTACAGTTCCCGATCCTTAATTTCCAGATATAGTTTTGGATCCATATTACAGATCCATCTTTAAATCAATTTTTTTTTTAAATTAAACCATGCACATGTGCAAAATGGCCACCGGACTAGTCTGTACATGCGTAGCCTTTTTTTAAATGGTGGCAGAAGCATCGCCATGGCAACCGATCTGCCACCACCATTTTGTTAAAGGCTTCACATGTGCACAATGGCCCAGTGGCCATTTTGTGCATGTGCAGTTTTTGTTTCATTTATAGATTCTTTCTTTTTTTTTTAAACCTAACCACAACAGGTGTTGCAGTTCAGTACAGATTAATCTGTAATGCCCATCCCTAGTAACTACTCAAAGCCAATGGGTGAAACAAATGAGACAATTGCATACATTAGACCACTATTCACCTGCCCATCTGTTAGCTAACTGCCAGATGTTTGCCCACTTCCACCATAGGATGGGTACTACCCGACTGCTACCTGACGCATCATCCGGAGAAGGTGGTTGACACAGAACAGGCTAAGGCTGGCCCATCCAGGCTAACGTGCATCCTCCCATTTGTTAGGTTCTGTGTTGTCCCTGTGTGTGGTGAAGTCTGCCAGCACCATGGCCAAGGCCATGATGTCAGCAAGGATCAGGCCCAGAAACAGCAGTCACCAGCTGTCTATAAGGTGATGGTGTGGGTTGGGAGTGAGAAGACACACACCCCGCCACATTTCAGATGAATACATGGGCTGGGGATGAGCAGACCCCACCCAGGCAGTCTGTCAACTGATGGTGTGTACTGGGATAAGCTGTCGCTGTGGAGGAAGGGACTGAGGTAAGTCGCCCTTGCCCAGGAGTGGCAAGTTCCAGAGATGATATGAGCCCTGCATGGTTCCTCCCTCCTTCCTTGTTTTTCTCATCACACAACAGTGAGACCCACTCCTGGGGCAGGAGCAGTGGCAAGCCCAGGTGCACAGCATGTGGCAGAGGTGCCACCTTCACTCATGTGCCAGGGTGGGACCAATCCATGGGGCGTCCTCTGAACACAACTCTGCCTGGGCAGGGTCACTGGTTTGCCTGTGCCATGGATGGTGGACATCAGCTGGAGGGGAGTCCGGTAGGGATGACAGTGCCTTGGGATGGGGCCATGTACAGATCTTGGACAGGATTACTTTGGCCCAGTGTCTTCTGCTGCTGACTACTTTTCACAGGCCTGGGTGTTTGGTTCCTTGACTCAGTCCAGGGCATGGGGCAGTGTGGCAGCTGCTGGGAGGCTGCATGTTTGTGTGTTTTGCTCTCCACACTGGACAAATGGATGGCGACTGTGTTGCCTCTCCATGGGCCAGGGGATCTAGTTGGCCACTGCTTCATATGTTTTCACTCAATGGAATTTCACAAGCACTGAATTTGGTTCTGTATGGTTTGTTTTTTTGGTTTGTTTTTTTTACACTAAGTCCTTAATACAATTTTTTAAATGAGTATTTTAATTAGTATCTGAATTACATTAGAAACAAATCAAAACCTTCCACTCAAGAAGAGTTACTCAGTAATTCAACTTTATTCAGGGGAGGAAAGATAACTTGAGAAAACATATTACATCAACAGTTGACTGGGTTAAAATATACTTCTCTCCCACTCCCCCCACCCCCCAAAAATATGTTTTGAAAAGCCAATGGCTACCTTCTTTTAGTAGGATTTTACAAAACAAAAAAGTTTGTTTTATTGTCTAGTTAAGTGTTTTTAATAAAGGTGCATCTTGACAGCTGATTCCTTATTCATTAAAATATCTTTCGCTCACTGTTGGTACTTTCAAATGTTAAGGCTGCTACTGCAACCATAGACTTCTTCGGGTGATGGAGACAGCGTTCACTGCAGCCCAGATCTGCTGGCCTGCCAAAGGGGAGGGGGCAGGCAATGTATGGCTGGGGAGGGGTAGGGCAATGCACAAATGTGTGTTTGCATGTCCCCGCCTCCCAGCTGATGAGCAGCCAATGACAACCGCCATGGGCCCATTCCCCGATACCACTCCAGACCATGGTGAGTGAAGTAGGATATCAGACGTGATAGCCTGTTTTACTCTGGGTCTGGAGACTGGCTCCCGACCGTGGTGGAGCTTAGCCCAGGCTCTAATTTGGGGATTTCCCCAACTCACAGCCCAGAGTAACCTCCTCCACCACGGTTGGGAGTCAAGCTTTAGTAACATTTGGCAGCTCTTTTTAAATGTGACAGTGACCCCCGGATTAATCTGCGCTATAGTGGATTAACCCATGCCACTGTCATGTCTGAAAATACCCTATGTTTAATGAGTGAAGAGAATATTTAAATGTTTTTCTCCATTTTCAGGGTTGTTGTGTTTTCTAAATTACCTTAAACTATCATGATATGATATTTTGATATCATGAAATAAAATGACAGAGCAGAGGCACATTATGGTATTGGCCCTCTAAGGGGTTAGCTCTGGGCCCAGAGGCGTACATCTAAGTTGGGTGTGACTAAGCCAGCCCGGAGCTAAAAAGCCTCTGGATGGCTTAGACTGGCGGAAGTTATAATGCTGACAAGCCCTCGTTTCTCCTGGACTTGAACAAACTTGCACATGTGCGGTGTGTATGTGTGTGTGAGACATTTACCCCTGCTACTGGATGTTGGCCAGGCACTGTTGGAAACAGCGGGCAATGGGAAACTTGTTCATGCTTGGAGACCATGATTTGTAAAACCCCTGTATTATTTATTTATTTATTTAGAAAATTTGTATCCTGCCTTAGGCAGCCCAGGGCGACTAACAACAATAAATATAAAATACAGTAAAACAGTTAAAATATCCAAAATAAATAACAATAATTTCAAAAAAAAACAAAACAACCCAATCCCCCCCAAATCATCACCCCTCTCCCTAGCCAAACTCCTGACAGAACAGCCAGGTCTTACAATTCCTACAAAAGGTTGGGAGGTCCGGGGCCAAATGGACCCCCACCGGGAGGGTATTCCAGAGATGCAGCACAGCCACTGAGAACGCCCTGCCCTGTGTGGCTTCCCGGAGAACCCAAGGGACCTCCAACACGACGTTCCCAGCCGACTGCAGGGGCTGATCCATAACTTGGGGAGTGAGGCGATCTCGCAAGTAGGCAGGGCCCAAGCCATTTGGGCTTTATAGGCAAGACCAATACTTTGAATCGAACTCGGAAAACTATAGGCAGCCAGTGCAGAGATTGGAGTACTGGTGTAATGTGCTCGTGGCGACCCAGCCCCACTAAGAGCTGGGCCGCCGCATTCTCCACCAGCTGCAGCTTCCAGGTCATCACCAAAGGAAGGCACACATAGAGCACGTTACAGTAGTCTAACCAAGCGGTAATAAAAGCATGGATGATTGTGGCCAGGTCCAGAACCGAAATCAATGGCCAAAGCCGCCACACCATATGGAGCTGGCAGAAGGAATTCCTCACCACAGCCTCCACCTGTGGATCCAGGTGGAGCTGTGCATTGAGGAGCACCCCCAGGTTCCGCACCTGGGAAGTCAGCGGGGCACAGATCCCATCAATCGAGGGAGCTATCACATCCACTGACTTACCCACTAACATCACCTCCGTCTTGTCAGGATTCATTCACAGTTGATTAACTCTCATGCAGTCCCTCACAGCTGCCAAACACCGAGTAACCACCGAGACAGCCGGGTCTGGGTCGGTTGAAAATGAGAGGTACAGTTGGGTGTCATCTGCATACTGATGACACTTCACCCCGTACCCCCTGATCACCTCACCGAGCGGCTGCATACACATGTTGAACAGGAGAGGGGACAGGACAGAACCTTGTGGGACCCCACATGAAAGGTCTCAGTGTGATGAAAAACAATCACCGAGTACCACCCGTTGAGTTCTACCGATCAGGAATGAGCGGAACCATTTGAGAACGATCCTGCCCACCCCCGCACTGTCCCTCAGGCTTGTCACCAACATCTCATGGTCAATGGTATCAAACACATCCGAAAGATCTAATGGGACCAATAGAGTCGAGTAACGCTGGTTCTTTTCATGGTGGAGTTCATCTAACAAAGCCACAAGTGCTGTCTTGGTGCCATGGCCCAGACAAAAGCCAGATTGAGAAGGATCAAGATAACAGATACAGTCAAGATGCCTTGGAGCTGCTGAGCCACTACCCGTTCAATAGGGAAGCTTAGAGACAGGCCAAGAGCTGGCAGGGGAGTCAGTGTCAAGTGATGGTTTCTTGAGCAGAGGCCATACCGCTGCATAAGCCTCGCCTCCAGGCGGCGACTCCAGTTGTGGTGGAAAACCCCACAGTGGCTCTGCAGCAGGCCTCGCCCTGGCGGGATGCCGCCGCTAACAATTCAGCGTGCCACTACCCCCACGCTGACTCCTGGGGCAACCAGCCCCATCATGGAGCCTGCATCCATGCCCCCAGCACCTGCACACGATGTGGGCGTGCCCCCGCCCCTGCTGCGGTGCTCAGAGTGCTTGCGGGCACATACAGGGGCAGGGCCTTCATGTTAAAACACAGCGCTGGCTTCAGTGTGGCACTGGTGATTGCAGGAAGACCGGCCCCTTGCAAGAGAAGCTAAGTGGTGTGTTATTGCATGAGTGAGAGTACATTTGACCTTCTAGAGCCCCGTGTGTCTGTTTGTTCCTACAATTCTCCCATGGTTGTGTGTGTGAGCGGAGTGAGAGCATCAGGTGAGTGTGTGTTGCCCTTTTCCCCACTCCCAGACTGTGTCCCTACCTTGTTGAGTGGCCCTGTTCCCCTGTCCCTTTCTGGTCCCCTTCCTACCCCCCACGTGGACCCATGCGCTATTCTTACCCCCTTTTTCCCTATAGGTATTGAGATGAGTGCACGTGTGGGGCTAGACTTTGGCTTCCCTGTGCTACATGGTGCCCAATGATGATAGAGGCCTGAGCTCTTTAAGGTTCATAAGGCCACAATTCTATCCTGCTGGACATTTAGACTCCGTTGCACCACCCCCGAGCCAGGGACAAGCCTCAGTTGCAAGTGGACACCCCGTTGTGAGTCAGAAACCCCTTACCCTGGTGAGACACTGCTTCCTTGAGGCAGCCTGGAACTCTGCCCTCCCGCAGGGAGGTGTTGACCACCCCGGCCAGCACTGGCCCCATTGTCTCCTGGCAGCTATTTATTTATTTATGTATTTATGTATTTATTTAAAATTTATATCCTGCCCCACGTGGTAGCCTGGGGCAGCGAACAACATTCAATAAAAAGTGTTTTAAACAATTTAAAATACAATACAATGCCAGCCAGGATGGGCATGGATCTAGTTCACAGGAAGTGGCTTGAACCGCCCGAAGCACCTCCACCGTGATCCCACAAAATCGGACAAGTTGGGGTTTCTACAACCCCTACATCCTCCACTGTATTAAGTGCGGCATCGAGGTCTTGCTGGATATGAGCAATTTTCTCCGCAAAATAACCTGAAAAAAGGTCACAGCAGGCAGATGATGACTCAACCCCAGGGCTGAGGGAGGCCAGACTGACCAGTCCCCGCACAACCCAGAACAGCTCCTGTATTAAGTTTTTATAAGTCCGAGTCTCCAAGCATGTGTGAGTTCCCTGACACTCACTGTTTCCAGTGGTGCCTGCCCAACTTCTGTTATCGGGGATAAATGTCTCAACATAAGTTTGTTTATCCCGGACTCAGAAGTTGGGGAGAAATGAGGGCTCATCTAAAAATGCCCTCTGATTCCAGCTTCGCTACCTGTCTTGAGCTTCTGGCTTGCAATTTGGCTGAGTCTTGTCCTTGACCCTTCTGGCTTCTGACCCAGTTCTGACCCTGATTCTCACCCCTCAACCCAGGTCCCTGCTAGGTTTCTTTTGAAAATATATGTTTTTCCTAATGGGGAAAACCGTTTCCTATAACAAACTTCGGGCCTCTTTTAGCTCCCACTTCCTCCAGGGGATTTTGCAAGCATCACTTCCCGTTGGATTATCTGTGGGCTGAGAATTTTTTACTGAATACTCTTGATACTTTCATCAGTGAATGTATATAGTAGGCTTCAGGGACTGGAATGAACCAAAGGAAAATTAGTGTTAATTTCTTAAGATGATGATTGTAATTTGAAAAATATAATAAGCTTCCCTCAGGGAACGGGAGAGAAGAGAGGCAGATGGATATGTAGAAAAGGGGAAAAGAAAGATGGTCTGTAATAGGGACTTTTAAAAATCTATGTCAAAATGCTAAGCTGTTGTTTGCGGGCGTGTGTGTGTGTCTTTTTAGGCACTTTTAACATTGCAGCATAAAACTTAAACTCAGACTGTTTCGTTATATAAATTCCCATGAAATCTTTCTTTAAAAGGCTTCAAAGTAACAGCAATGAACCATGCTGGAACAGTCACCTTATATTGTGTGTTAGAGAGGGGTTCAACTTTTTGATAGTTATGGCTGTGTTCCACAAGCCATTTACTCCAGAGGACTTTAATGGGACTACTCTGGAGTAATAATTTGTGGATCACAGCCTAAAAGCATAAGGCTGATGTACAGGAAGGGTGTACTGAAGAGGCATATGTAGTAGCTTTCAATTAGACTAGCTTTTTATAGGCCTTAGTCAGTTCCTTCACATTATTCAATGAGGCTATTTGGTAGCTGAGTATCTCTTATAGTGCAGAAATGGGACCAAAACAAAGAGTTCCTTTCCCCATGTAATAACTGAGCAAAACCTGCAAGTCTGGCTTGTGTTTAAACTGCATAATTCAGCTTTCATCTACAATTCATTTCTATGGACTAGAATATCATAGAATTAATGAACTGAGACATTTTGAAAATCTTAATTCATGCAAAAAGAATCATCTTCTCTGCTCCATTTCAGTACTGGAGAGATGACCTTTTAATTATTATTGTTCATAACTCAAGATAGTTTGGCCTTTAACATTGGTGACTTTCATCCTGATAAATAATTTTTGTATGCATTTTGAAATAGAGGGTAAACAGTCAAAGCAAAACAAGAATGAAGAGAGAAGGCATCTTGGCAAACAAACGCAGTGTTATACAAACATCAACACTTTTTTTTAAAAATGGATTTTAAAAACTATGATAAAATTCAGTTAGAAAAGTGGACAATAGAAAAGCGGACACTACCGTGAGCTTATCTGAACGGGCTGTAGGAAAGCAGCTTTGGCTGCTTGGGTAAGTTAGAAAAGGGGAGGGGACTAACATGAATTTCATTCATGTTAGAGCACTCATGTGACACACCCCGATCGTGGGCATGGGGCTTTTCGCACTATTTCCCCCTTCTCCCATTAAAATCAATAGCCCTGCATCACATTATTGATTTTAATGTGAGAAGGGAAAAATAACACAACCCCCCCCCATGCCCATGTTCGGGGGATTTCACGTGACTGGTCAACATGAGTGGATTGGGACAGGCTTTAGAGGGGGGGTGATGTTTTGTGGGAGGTTACGTCTATACTGTTTTTCAGTTACATTTTGTAGTCTGCCATGAGCCTGCCAGATAGGGCAGTCGATAAGTTCAAATAAATAATAAACACTAACTCCACAGTCAAATCCTAGCAGTCAGTGAAACCTTGGAATGCTCACATCAGCTTCTCTCAAAGGTACATACACCACAAGAAGAAAAGTGCATTGCAAAAATGTCACATAGACATTCATAGAATGAGAGTTTAAGGATCCTCTCTTCCAACCCCCTGAATTAAAGTAGGATTTAGGGATGGGTGAACGCGGTTCGGAAGTTCGGAGTTCAGACCATCCCTAAAAGATAATATTCCATTTAGTTCAATGGGGTTTGAATTTCCGACCTTTGTTCAGAAGTTCGGCATTTGGATCAAACTCAAATAGTTTGGTTGACCGAACCGAACTTCCTAACTGAATTTCCGAAATTGATTCTGTTCATCCATCCCTAGTAGGATTACCTAGACTTAATCCATCTCCAACAACTGCTTATCCAGCCTCCTCTTAAAAACCTACATGAAAAATATTTCACAACCTCCCTCAGCGTTTTTACGGTTAGGAACTTTTCCCTAAAGTTTAGCCTTCAGTCACAAAGTATCTATCTAGTATCTTTCAACACCAGTAGCAAAGTCTCAGAGCTACAGCTAGAGCTGAAAAGAATATTTGACTGACAAAGCAAACCTGTCAAATTTACACTGCCTGAACCCCAAATGGTGAAACTGATAATAACCGTTACTCATTTCTCTTCTGATGGATATTTATTTTGGTTATCTGGGGATGCTTTTTTTTAGTTGAGTTGCCTTGGGGTATGTGGGATCATTTCTGTTACGTCATTTTGGCAACATTTGCACTGTTGTACACATGCCATTGCTGGAAAATTATCAAAAAACGGAAATTACTGAAACAGAATTAACCCTCCCCCCTAAAAAAAATTGGCTATGTGAATATTAGTCAGATTGGAAAAAACAACTAGAACAGAGTGCAGTCTGATACGGCTGCTGTCCCTTTAAGAGAGCCTATTAGCAGCTAGCAAGCTGCTAATTGACTGGTAAAGAGTTAATGGAGCTCAGCTGGCTATTAGGAAAGTAGCTGGCTTCTTGGAAACAGGAAGCAGAAATAGCTGGCCACCCAGCTATTTAACTGAGCTGAGGCAGCTAGACCTCAATCTGCTGGGAGACTCACCAGGAGAAGTAGCTCTCTGCTGGGGTTGCCTGTTCACTGGGGTTTCATGAGGAGAGAAGCTGCCTGGAAGCTGAAGAATGCCCACTGCTGCTCCTGAGGGAGAGGAAGGTCTGAGGCTGTCATGGAGGAGTGAGTAAAAACTTATTGTTGATGGTCAGTTAGTGGGCTGAGACATGACTAGGCTTGAGACTAGATAAGTTAGGGGGCCGGAGGGGTTGCATGCCCATCATAGATAGCCTTGTGTTGGAGAACTGTATATAACAGTGACCTGACCACTGTCATCCATGCTTTCATCACCTCTAGGCTTGAGTACTGTAACGCGTTCTACGTGGGGCTACCCATGGTGACAGTTCGGAGATTGCAGCTGGTGCAGAATGCGGCGGCCTGTCTCCTGGTGGGACTGGGCCACACTGGTTCTTGGGTCTCTGCGCTGGCTGCCGATAGTCTTCCAGGCCCAATTCAAGGTATTGGTGCTTGTCTATAAAGCCCTAAATGGCCTTGTCCCAACTCATTTGTAGGACCGCCTCACTCCCCAGGTCCTGGATTGGCCCTCTCCTCGAGTCTTCTGGGGGGCCACGATGGGGAGGGACTTCTCGGTGGCTGCTCCGTGGCTATGGAACTCCCTGCTTATGCAGACCTGTTTGACCCCAGATCTCTCCTTGTTTTGACACCCTTGTAAGACATTACTGTTCTGCCTGGCTTTCAATGGGGAGGGTGGGGAGAATGGGTTAGGGTGGTGTGCAGTTAAGGATATTTTTTAATTCCTCACTATGGTGTTTGTTTTAAAGTTGTGTTATTGTTACTGTTATTATTGTGAGCTGCCTGTGGCAGGATGGGTGGGACAGAAATTGAAAAATAAATAATTAAACAAACTATGAAAAGCTAATTCCCAGCATGATCGAATTCTTTGCAGGCCCTGATTCTGACAACACTGACCACCATCACCGCAAAGCTGCTACAACAACTATTTTTCCTAAGGTGGGCTGAAGAATCAAGAGAACTCTGCACGCATGTGTAGTGACTAATTTTCTACATTAAATACCTCATCCATGTTAAACATTTTCTCCATATTTTTAAAGCTGTTTGTGCTGATCAGCTACTAAATTTGCAATATTTAAATTGACCTTTTTTAGTAGTCAGATTGCAAAAAATCAAAACAGATCAGTAAACATCTTCCCATTCTAAATCTTATTATTTTCTTGCAAGTGACTGTGTTTTTAAATGATATAAATAAAACCAAAGAGCTTTCTGGTGTCAGATCCTTGCATGTTCTGCCAAGTCCCTGCCAGGAGTAAGTTTCATAGCAGTGTTTTAAACATAAAAGACGATGCTTATAATAGAGAAATTGACATTCACTTAATTGAAATGTTGTTAGCGGCCTCTACAATAATCATATTTGTATACCTTCACCCACTGTTTGTCACGTCATGAAACAGCATAATGGAGCATTACTTTCCCCCCAAGCTCTCACTCTCCAATTTATTTCTGAAACACCTATCAACACAGTTTGTAAAACAGATGCAAATACTGTATGGCTATCTGATTCTAAACTCATCAGGAGGAGAGTGTCTAGCTCTGCCATATTGGTAAAATAGTGTTTACTGGCCTTTATCTACTGGACACCAGAACAATTAGGAGTGTGCATGTTTTTCATTATTACAATAACAATAATGAAAATTGTCATTTTCATTGTTATTGCAATAACGAAAATAACAAATAATAATAATGAAAATAGAAACAAACATTTTGTTTTTGAAATAAAGGTGAAAAACTGAAAAATGTATATCTGACTATACCTTTTTTGTTTCTTATTAAATTACGATGAAATTCAGGGCACCTGTACCCACAATGGTGGGCATTACGTGGACCAATTTCTGAAATGATTTGATAAAGGAAACAGATTCTAGAAGCAATTGAATGTTGTGATTTTTAGGAAAAGCTCCATACACATTTTCTGCTACAACATCTGTCTTCCATCCAGTTTTCATGAAACCTATTAATATTATGTCCCTCTACAAGGTTAAAACACCTACCACTTTTCAGAAATATTGGATGAAGGGTCCTGATGGTATAAGACATTAACTTGAAAATATATTTCCAGCTGTAAAAGGTGTATACTCCATCCTGTTTACAAGATATTTGGCAGGTATGTATCATATACCTTCCCTATAATCTCTGCCAAACTACAGGACAATTTGATAAAGGGACCCAATTGTATAAGCAATTGAAGTTGTCCCCTTGAAGACAATTATTCAGATAAATAGCAGCATATGCAGTGCCAGTCAGAGGCAGGCACCTGGCATGGCAGGAGGAGAGAGGCTGTAGGAGGGTGGATGTGAAGCAACCCAAAAGACTGATATACACATTCACTGGCTAATTACTGCATGCTTCCAGCTTTACAGGACCAATCAGTAGTGGCTTTGAGGCGGGCATAGCTGGTGACCCTAAGGCAGGCATAGAAGGGACATAACTGGGACTTTGGGGATAGCATCCAAGCAATCAAGAGACCTAGTTTACACATCCAGGCTGGCCAATTATCATCATCACAATCACATCCTGCAGCACTGTGACAGAGGACATAAGAGAATCTCTATTGGCTCTTTCCTAAACAGATGCTTCTGACTTTTCAGTAACAAGTGAGGGAGAGATTTTGGAATGGTCACAGCGCAGAATGAGGATATTTGGTTGACATTTCTGCTGGCCAATTGGCATCACAAACTGGTCTTATAACACTGTGTCACATAAGAGAATCCCTGGCATAGACTCCTTCTCTGCATATGCTGTGCAGGCTTATAAAATTAGGACCCTTTCTCACATCTTTCTGATATTTGGCAGGGATTATTGCAAAATTGTGATATACAGCCCTGCTAATTTCATGTACACCAGTTGGACTAAAAAGATGTTAGTCAGATATACATTTATAAATTAATTGCCTATACCACCAGGACCCTTTATACAATCCTTCTGAAAATTTGCAGACATAGTAAATATGGGAAGGGGTACAAACTCACCAAGGTTTATCTACATTAAATTTGAGGCAAAGAAGTTACACCTAAGAATGTATATGAAGATTTCTGCAAAATAAATTAATTCAACTGCTTCTAAAATTGGGTTCCTTTATCCAATCCTTTCGGAATTTGGTACACATAATGCCTTCCATTGGAGGTATAATCACCCCAAGTTTCAGCCAAATATAGTGAAAGCAAAAACATTACAGCCATAAATGTGAAACAAATAACGGAAACAACAATTTTATATTTAGGAAAACAAAAATGACATTTAAATAATGAAAAAACAAAACAAAAACGGCATGGGCCCCTGGTGCACACCTCTACAGAACTTGTCCAGAGAAAGTGCCTTATTAGTTCGTTGGCAATAGAGCATGAGAACACACTGCTCTGAAGCATTTTGGCAGTTGCTAAAGCAAGTTACTCCTGATCAACCTGAAATTCATTTCCTCTAGAACAGCCAAATTCCTCTGGAGAAGAACGTACATGTGGTCTGATGGTCTGAGCAATGAGACACTTGTTCTAACACAGGCAAAGTGCCCAATCATTAAAGTAACCTAAGTTTATGGTAGCAGATAAAAAACTCATGATGTGACTAATTGCACAGGGCTGGCAGTTTGGGGAGGCTGCCCTAGGTTCCGCTCCTGCTCCTGGCCACTGTCTGTCTGGCAGGGAGTGAGGGAGAGGCAGAGGCCCCACCTCATCCTCACTCCTTGGGCCCCCTCCACTGTCTAGCTGGCAGGGAGTGAGGGAGAGGCATAGGCACCGCCCCCCTCCCTCCCTGGCCCCTAACAACTTCCAGTGGTGGTGGGCATGGCGGCAAATTCAATATGTTGCTGTAATGCCCGGCATGAGCCAGGAGTCGGCGAGTGGGCATGGGGTCCAGGCCAGCGATGGCAGAGTTGTGGTCGGCATGGCGGCAGCGGTGGATGAAGTAAGTGCCCCTAAAAATGGTTGGGCTTGGGGATGTACAGAGGGGAGTGCCTCGGGGAGTGACTCTCCGAGCCGGGGAGCACTTCCTGAGCTGGGGAGCACCCTTAGGCCCACTGACTGGCAGCAGCTTTGCCACTGGCAGCAGAACAGGATCCCACATTTCTCCCCTGTCCTGGGCCCTGCAATCTCCAAGGCCAGCCCTGTAGTTACTTCAGAGTAGGAGATGTTCATCCATATTTTAGTTAGACAAAAAGTAATAAGTAAACATTGGCCACTTTTCTTATGATAGACATTCCCCTTAGTGAAGGACCATATCTTTATACTCGCAAACCCATGCGTATTACCCATCAAGTTAAAACGGAAAGGATACAAACACAGTTTAGCTTCTGAAGACCACCTTCTTTCAGGTGCAAAGTTGAAGGCTCAACATATGTGGACTCCCTACGTTGAAGTCAGTCATGCATAGTCGATTCCTTTAGAAGCTAGATACAGGACAGCATTTCTTTCTGGACGGGGCTAGTGCAGCCAGTTTTCAAAGCTTTCTGGAGAGCATATTAGCATTTAAATAGCTATTACATATGCTTACCCAGGTCCTTCATTTGATCAGATGTTTTCAGGTGTATATCTTACCTGAAAACAAATCCAGCTACACCATATTTTCCTTAGGATAAATCATAGGCATGCATTCTTCTCCAAAGGCAAGGGAATTGGTCACTTCATCTGAAGGGGGGGCGGGGGACATCTTCAGCTCCTAGGATTAACGTATTGTGCATTTTTCTTTATTTAGTTGCACTTCCATTTGGAGCTGTTTTCAATTTCTAAGCACGTTTCTGGTCTAAAAGCATAAAATAAAACAAAGGCCATTTTTGCAAGGATGCCCCCACCCCTGTCAGGTAGGGATGGTTGAATGCAGTTCTAAAGTTTGGAGTTCAGCCTGAACTTGGCCTGTTCAGATGACTGAACATGAACATGAACATGAACACGAACACAAACTGACCGAACCAAACTCAATTTTGACTGTCGAAATGACCGAACAGTTTGGTCAGTTTGGATCGCATTCAGGTGAGTTCAGGTGGCTTAAACGTGGTGTCACTGTGTCAGGTCACTGGAAGGCCAAACATAGCAGGGAGGGGAAGTCATCTGACTCAGCTGAGGAGCAGACTTCCAAGCACCAGGGGTGGACGGTGGAGACTGGCTTGGAGTAGCAGCCAGCCAGCCTGCCGAATCACAATCCCTTTTTGCCTCAGACCACTGGCTTCGCATTCTGCAATTGACCATGGGCTAGGCATGCGGGCGCAGGAAGAAACAAAACTGTCTGCCTCCCCCCTTTCCAACACCTTCTGAGCTAGTCACTGTTCCTGAACAGCAGGCATTTCAGAAGGCTCCCTCTTCCAGCATTTCCCAGCTCCCCAATCCAGCCATCCTCCTCCCATTTTACCCATCCAACCCATCTACCCCCATATTCTCATTCATTTAATTAGCTTAGCTTAGATAGGTTTAGTGGGGGGTTTTATTTTTACCCCTCCCTGTGTTCAATCTTTTTTCCTCCCTCCCTCCCCCCTCCATTGAATCCTTTCCTTCTCCCATATATTCCATCCCTGATTCCCTTCCCTTCCCCTGTTTTTTCATTTAGAGTAGGATTATTAATTTTTCTTTATTTTAATAACATTGTAAACATTGCTATAACCATACAAATACAAACTTGTAACCATAAACCTTAACTCTCTTAACTTTTGGGTTCAGGTAAGTGTTCTTGGCCTATTTTTATTTTTACTCTTCATATATAATAGTCAAATAAGTATGCTCGTTGGTCCTCTGGCAGGTCCAATTTAGTCATGACACACACACATGGGAACCATTTTGCTGCGTATGCCTCTTTTTTGTCTAGCAGATTTGCTGATATCTTTTCCATTGTAAGATGGTACCACAATCTGTTCATCCACTCTCCTTCTGACAATTCTGAGGGGTCTTTCCAGTTTAACGTGATAGTTTTTTTGCGGCTTGGATGAAGACTGAACATGAGTCTCAGTCTTTCCGCAGGGCACCTATTGCGGGAAATAGGCCCAGTAGAGCCACCTCTGGTCTGTATGGCACGGTGAGTTTGGTCATATCCTCCATTTTTTCCCCATGCCCCTCTCCATAGGGGCTGAAACCGATCACAATCCCACCAGCAATGCCTATGCATTCCTTGTTCTCCACATCCTCTCCAGCATAATCCTCTCCCGCCCCCCTCCCTCTGTATGTCTAAATTGCATTGGTGTCGGATAAAATCTAGTTGTTAGCTTCATTTGGCACTCTTTAATTTCTAATGCGTATGCACTATTATGCATATAATCAATAATCTCTGCTTCTTCCCTGTCCGTTATTTCAATATTTACTTCTTCCCTCCATTTTTTGATGTATTTGAGATGTTTGGGACACCATATATCTTTTAAAGTGCTGTATATTCGTGCTAATTTCCCTTTTATGGTAGTGTGCTCAAATATTTCTCTCTCTATTGTGGTGAGGTCTCTTATGTAGTTTTCTTTTTTGTTTGCCTTAACTAATGCATGTTTGAGTTGTATATATTCATATGGGTTTATTCTCGTTTTGATTTTTCCCTATAACTCCTCTCTACTCTATATTTCCTTGTCTTTTGTTATATGACTAATTTTCACTAACCCTTTTTCTTTCATTTTTCTCCTTAGGGTTTGAGCCTGTTGTTGTGTTTGGAGACTTAGGAGATCAAATAGGTGAGTATGGGAATTGATTTTGGTTAACTTAATTTTTTTTTATTATTATGTTCTGCCATTCTACCAAATGGGTGGTCCTGCCACACCTTTTTATTTGGGGTGATTTCATCTGCTATTATATTCTTTAATTTATGTGGAGTCAGGGCCTGTTCTATTTCCACCCATTTTATGTCTTCTGGTTGATAGTACCAGTTATTCAATGCTTCCAGTGTTGCTGCCTTATGATACAAGCGCATGTCAGGGACGTTTATGCCCCCCTTCTCTTTTGTTCTCATTAACGTTTGTTTGTTGACTCTTGGTTTATTCCCTTTCCAAATTATCTCCTTCATTAGTCTGTCACATTCTTTGAAAAAGTTGTCTGGGAGCTGAATGGGTAGTGCTAGCATTTTGTAAATGATCTTTGGCAGTAATATTTTAAACAAGTTCACCCTCCCCAGCCATGAGCAGGGTAGATCTTTCCACTCCGCTGCTTCTGTACTTAGTTGGTGTGGGAGGGTTAGAAAGTTTTCTTTATAAATTTGGTTCAGCTGTTTGGGTATCCTTACCCCGAGGTATTTTACTGCCTTTTCCTCCTCTGGATAGGGAAGTACTGCTTTAATGTCTTGTCTTTGTTTTTAATTTTGCCCATATATTAGTGCATAGGATTTTGATTCATTTATTTTATAGCCTGAAATGGTCCCATATTCTTTTATTAATTTCTTTTTAATTAATAAAAATAAATAATTACTTTATTAATTTCAATAAAGGTGGGGTGGAGGTTACTGGGTCCCCTATAAATAGCACTGTATCATCTGCGAACATTACTAGATTGTGTTCAGTTTTATTAACTTGTATCCCTTTTTTCAGTCTCTTGCCTTATTGCTATTGCTAGGGCTAGGTCAAATAGAAGAGGTGACAGGGCATCCTTGTCTTGTTCCTCTAGTCAAATTAAATGGTTCCGAATGCCCATTGTTTTGATTTCGGCTCTTTATAAATTGCTTTAACCCAGTTAAGGAAGGCCCCCCCGACCCCCATTTTGTTCATTATTTTTCTAAACATCTTATCTCTGTCCTGTCAAATGTCTTCTCTGCATTGAGCATGATGATTGCTGCTTGTTCCTGTGTTTTGCAGATGCTGTACATTATATTAACTACTCTCCAAATATTGTCAGGTCCCTGTCTTGTGGGTATAAATCCTACTTGATCTGGGTGAATCAGTTCTCTTATAATCGCTGCTAATCTGTTTGCTAGGACTTTGGAGAATATTTTAAAATCTACATTCAGGAGTGACATGGGCCTGTAATTTTCACATTTGTCACTTGGTCTATCTGGTTTTGGGATTAAGGTGATATTTGCCTCATAAAATGAGTTGGGGAGCCTTCCTGTCTTTAAAATTTCATTATATGTCGTTGTTAGATGTGGGCTCACTATTTTTACTGATTTTTTATAGAATTCTGCTGGCAGGCCATCAGGTCCAGCTGCCTTGTTGTTCGGTCGGTCTTTAATTACTTCTTCTATTTCTTTATTTTGAAGGGGATTATTAAGGTACCGAATTTGATCTATGTTTAGTTTGCGTAGTTTATATCTGTTTAAAAATTCTGTTGTCTTTTTAGGATCTGGGTTGGAGGAAGAGTATAAAGCCTGGTAATACTTGAAAAATTCCTGGTGGATTTCCTCGTCCTTTGCTATTCTGGTTCCATCTGCTAACTGAAGGGAAATTATACGCAATTTTTTGTTTTGCTTTTTGACTAACCACGCTACTGTTCTTCCTGTTTTATTGCTATATGTAAAATAAAATCCTTTAATTTGTTTAAGTTGTGCTGTGGTTTTTTTCTCTTTGCTTTTGGTTAATTTGTTCCCTGATTTCTGTAATTCTCCTTGCTCTTTGTTTTGAGGGATTAATTTCACTTATTGCTTCTACTGCCTTTAATTCCCTGTATAGCTCCTTTGAGTATTCCCTATTTTGTTTACATAATTTAGCTTTTAGGGCTATCATTTTCCCTCGTACCACCACTTTTGCTGCTTCCCATACTGTGGCTTGTGTGTCTACACCTCCCACGTTGAGTTCAAAGTATTCTTTGAGAGCTTCTTGGGTTTGTTCTAAGAAAAACTGATTTTTTAACCAGCCCCTAGATAGTTGCCAGTTGCTATTCTGGGTCCTTTTAGGCCCATCTACCCATTGCATTTCTGTAATGACTGAGTCATGATCTGATATTACATTGGCCTTGATGTTACAAGTTCTGCATTTCTGTATCTCTGATGTACACAAAAAGGAATAGTCTTTCCTTCAGCAAGCTCTCTAGGTTTAATTGCCATTTCCTGGGGGGTTTATTTTTGGAGTGGTCCCTTTCTGTCCAGCTTGCATTAAAATCTCCCTGTATTATCAATATCCCCTTTCTATATTTTTCAATCAGGGGTAGTATCTCATTTCATTTCAATTCAATTTTAATTTATATTCTGCACTCTCTTGACCAAGGTCAACTCGAGGCGGCTTACATCCATACGCAAAAGTACAAAAAAATACAAATATCTAGGTTTTTTATCCCACACAGGGGAAAACCTAGAAACAACAGTATAATATAACAACAATACTTGGGTCAATCCCACTCAAGGGGACCCCACAACATAGAAAAAAAGGAAACCCACCCCACCATTTTACAGCGACACATCATATTCAACCCAATCTGCCTCCCACCGGTATCCACTGCTAACATTCTCAACCCTGCTCTCACCAGGGATCCCCTACAAACCACTTCCTGCTGCCACCAGGGGCCATCCTTCATCTCAGCCCCTCTCTCAGCGGGAGAGATGAAGGTTCTCTCATCAATCTATACCAGTAGAGGTTTACATTCCCTTATCCCACTGACAGCCCCTCCAGTATGCCCCAGATAAACTCATGGGTGCCTTCATTAGGGGCGTATACGTTAACCAACGTAGTTGTTTTACCTTTTAGTTCTCCCACTAGAATAAGCAATCTCCCCTTTTCCTCTTTGTAGCTTTTTTCTAGGGATGGGCGAACGCAGTTCGGTGTTCGGCGTGAACTCGGCCTGTTCGGACAACCGAACACGAACACGATGGCAAACACACCGAACGGAACCGAACATCGAAC
>QEPC01007686.1:3889231-3900649 GCA_003113815.1 Sphenodon punctatus | reverse complement strand
CAGACATCCATTGCCACCTGCTGATGCCCACTGTTTGTGCCTGACTGATGCCCACCACCCACCTGCACGCCATTGAGCTCGCTCTAACGGATAGAGCCTTTCTTGTCCTGAAAATTAAAAAAAAAAGGTTACAAACCTGGGAGCACCTCCTGAGCCCGGCACTTGCTCCTCAGCTGAGGAGATGGACACCACCACCGGAGGTGTAGTAGGGGCAGTGCCAGCAACCTCGACCTCTTCCTCCTCCAGCAGCAAATTGGCCCCCAGCTGGGGAAGAAGCACTTCAGCTTTCTTCATTCTTTTTTTTTTTTAATCACACACAGCCAAACCAGTCAGCCACACACAAAACACACCAACACTCACCAACCACAACAACAACAGCACACCCAAACACAGCCAAAACACACAAACCAAACAGCCACCCAGCCAAACACACACTCACTCGCCACACAGCTCCGCACGCACTTGAATTTCCGTTTTCCGGCATGATCACGGCTCCACGTGCTCTCACAATACTTTTTTCTGAATGGCCGAACCCGAACCACGATCTGTTCGCCCGTCCCTACTGCGGGGTGTGCAGTGGGGGTGTGTGTGTGTCTGTGTGCATGGTGTGGTGGTGGATGTGGGGGATGGGTGTCCACCTGTGAAAACACCACAGGTAGGGGTGTTCCAGGAGTGCGCACCCATCACCCACCCACAGAGCCATCCAAAAAAATGGAGGAGGTTCTGTGGGTGGAGATGGGTGTGCACTCATGAAAAGGGAGCACACCCACCTCCACCCGTCATCAGTGCATACCCATCGTGTCTGTGCAAAAAGGGCTAAAGATATTTTAAAATGCCAAAATATTTGAGTTGATAATTCATTCTGCTCAACAAATGGTGGGTTTGTTCTGGATGTTATGACATGGGTTCTTTTTGAAGATGACTTCCACTTGTAGGGAAGCACACAAAGAGGGAATGAGTTTTACTGGTCTGTGCAGGTTTACAAGAGGAAAACAGCTCGGAACAATCTCCATTTAATAACACATGGAACATAAGAACTGCCCTACTGGTTCCGTCATTTAATTTCTAAGCTGAAGAGTTCTAATCTTTTATATTAAGCCTCTCCTCATATGAAAGTTGTTCCATCCTCTTGATCATCTTTGTTGCTCTTCTCTGTACCTTTCCGACGTTGGGTGACCAGAACTGCAAAGACAATTCAAAGTTTAGATGCTACATAGATACTGTGGAATTATAATATTTTCTATTTTCCCTTCAGTTTTTAACATTGTTTGTGATTTTGGCTACCGAAGCACACTGATCTGAAGGTATTGGAGAACTACTCACAATTATCTACATGGTAACCGTTTACTTACAAATACAGGAATATTTTTTTCTAACGTGCTTTATTTTGCACTTGTCAACATTGAATTTCATCTGCCATTTTATTGCCCAGTCACCCTGTCTTCTGAGATTCTTCTTTAAGGGTAAGGCCACATGAGACGTTATGTCACATTACTCCACAGTAGCCTGCAATGCACCTCGATTTTCTGCCCAGAAGTCACCTATGTTTACCTACTACTGCCTCAGGACAGGAGCCTGACTGCTACCCGATGTGTTGGTTGGAGAAAGCCATTGACATATCATAGGCTATGGGTGCCTCACCTGGGCTAATGTGGAGCCACGGTGCTGTTTCCAATCTGGTCAGCCCATGCAACCCTGCCATGAAGTGAGGTCTGAGTATTGGGCCTGGAGGAGCATGTTCACTCTGGCTGCCAAACAGCTTATTGGGAAGAAACCTGGAGGAGTGCGCTCACTGGAGCCACCAAACATCTGATGGACGGGGGGTGGGGGGTGGGGCAGAGAAGCATACTCACCCCAACCACCAAACAGTTGCCCCTTGATTTAATGGTGGAGCACATTCAGACTTGAAATGCCTTTGATTCTGATGGTTTTTGACATTTCTATCATTATATAAAAAGTAGCTTTTGTCTAGCCTTCATTTAACTAAATTACAGCAAACATGCTCTTTAATTGATTCAGTTATTAATGACAAATTTCTCTTAATTGTATGACCATCTAGATAATTTGATTAGTCTGACATTTCAATCAGGTTTCATGCTGAAGATAGCATCGATGACAGCAGGGCTGACAAGCATAAGTGATATTTTTACTCATTTTCCTGTCCTGTAATTTGCCAGCATTTATTCTTCCCAAGAATAATGCACATACCCTTTGAGAAAGCCATTTTTGAATTTTAATTTAGGGTCATGTCTTGATTTTATATAAGGTAAGTGTTGGATATGACAGAGGTACCACTTAATGTCATCAGACCAACTTGAAAATGAAAAACGTTTCCAGGTAACATTACTAAATAAACTTTAGATTACTAAATTTAATAAACCCTACAGAGTAATCATAGGTCCTTTTTACACAGACAGGGGTGGGTTGGGGGATGGATGTTTTGGTGCAATGGGTGGAGGGGTGTGTGTGTGTCCCTTTACATGGACACACAACCACCTCCATCTACGGGGCCTTCTCCAGTTTTCCAGAGGGCTCTGTGGGTGGAGGTACATGGGTGATGGGTGGAGGTGGGTGTTGCATGGGAGCGTACGTGCACTCCCACCCATTCCACTCTGTGTTCACATGGACAAACACTGAGTGGGCACCCATCCCTCTACCCGCCACCAGTCGTTTACATGGACACCCACCCAAAAGCTGAGCGGGGTGGGGCATTTATGTAAAAACTGCCATAATTATACTACAAAATATAATAATTCTGCTCATGGAAAGAGCACTGATTAAAATGAGCAAACAGAACAGAGCTTCCTAGTCTGTACTTTCTGTGATTTTGTGATTGCGTTTGTCTTCTCTTCCAGTTTGTATCAGATGCCGATAAGGTGAGAAGGCAATGTTCTCATACGTATACTGAGGGTTCAGGACTTCAGGCTAAAGGTTCTGTTTCTCCCGCTACCCTCTGCTCTTAACCCCACTACTCTTTTCAGGCTCAGGGGGGAAAAAAGGCTTATATTCCCCAAGTAGTGCTCTCTGGCCCAACTGTCTGTAGACCAACAAGTTGTGCACATGGTTGCCATCTCCCTGTCCTGTAGGTAGCAGGATTAGCTCACAATTACTCACTTTGTTGTTGTTTTATTACTAATATAGCAATGTACCCGGAATTGACCAGTCATGATTAGAGACAGGTCCTAGCCACAAAAAGCTTACAGTCTGGACTGGGGCTGAAACTCGATTCTTGCCTTTCTCAGTGAGAATCAGGGTTATCTTCTTTTTCTTGCAAAGAGAACCAGCCAAGTAACTCCCTGGATTCTCACCAAGAAAGGTGAGAAACCTAAGACATCCCTTCCTTCCCTGCACTTAAAAAGGGGGCTTTTCCAGCCCTCCCTCCCCCGTCATGTACTCACATGGCTTCTCCAGCCCCTGGGCCTCTTGCCACTCGGGTTCTCGGTAAGGGAATGGGGCATGCGAGGTGGAGGCAAAATAAAAATAAAAATCACTGTGAACATGCAAAACGTGCACATGCCCAGCCCTTTCCCAAAATGGCACCGGCATGATTGGTGACATTTTGGAAAAGGGTGACCAGTCTGCACATGCATGAACAGCCTTGCTCGTGTGCAGAACAGCTGCCCATGGCGCAACCCATCCCCCCTCTCCAGGGCCTCCCAGGTGAAGCAGCCTGTGAAACTGACTGGGAACTATGCCCAATCAGTTTCAAAGTTTAGGTGCTGCTTTCCCCTCTCCCCAGTGCTGCCCACCTGTGCAGAGTGGCAGCTAGTTTCCCCACGGCAGTCACTTTGCACATGCAGGAGGCACTGGAAAGAGTGGGGGAGCAGCCTTCCTCAACAAGTAACATTAATTCAGAGAAAGCCACCCCGCAGCAGCAGGGACAGGAGCTTCATGAGGTGGGGGCTGTGTGGAGGGACACCACACCACCGAGATTACAGCAATAGGCAGCACATTGCAGCTTTGAGGTCCGACCTCTTGTAGGCTAAGAATGGCCCTGAATCCTGCAGGCACATCAACCCCTGCTGCTCTAAAGGGCACCTCGGCCAGGCAAGTGGGTCTGAGAAGGCAGCCAAAGCGGATCTTTCACCCAGTATCTTTCACCCAGCCTGGCTTCCTGCTCTGTCCAAGTAAAAGTAGGGCTTCCTTGCCTTCCGCCTCTGCAAGAAAGCTTAGAGGTGTCTAGCCATGTCCCCCCACCACCACCACTCAATGCGGTTCGGGGTTGTCAGTGCTTTCACCCCTGCAAACGGGGGAAGGGGGGATGCGTGATCTTAGCTCAGGTTAACTCTTTCCCTCCCTCACTGCAACCCAACTTGACTGAAGTTCCTGGGTCTCAAGTGGCAGGGAAGGGTGGCAGCCTTCCATGTGGTAAGAAACTAGAGCAGTTACAGGGGAGGTCGGACAGCTTGTCTTGCCTCCTCCTCTCCAAAGTTGGCTCCACACATTCAAATGGGGGGGAGGGAGGGGGGAGTACAGTTTGTCCTTGGAGCCCAAAACCTTTCCTCTTCACTTTAAAACACTGCTGTCTGCTGGGAAGCGAATCGTAGCTGCTTGCCGTGTCCTTGGATCTGGGAGCAAGGCACCTCCGACTCTCTGTGTGAGTTCACTGGAGAAGAGGGGGGTGGATTAAGATAGGTGCTTTGCTAGGATCTAAAAACTGCCTTTTCTGCACTGGATTTAAGCTACCTGAAGCCCAAAACTGGAATTAGGGGTGGGAGAGGGTTGGTTTTTAAAGGGTTCCACCACGGCTGCAATAAAGTTAGGTGATTTTAAAAAGTAGAGTCATGTAACTTTCCTTATGCTGTATTTTAAGGAAAGTTACGTGACTCCACCCTTTAAAATCACCTAACTTTATGAGAAGCCAGCTCTCTCACAAAGACTTTAAGGTCTAGTCAGTTTCATGTCAGTTACACAGCGCCCCGCTTCCCGGCTCTTGACTCCGCTTCTTTCCCCTCTCCGAGAGCCGGGGAAGGGGTCGTTGTGTAACTGACATGATATTGACTAGAGTTAGAGTCTTTGTGACAGAGCTGGCTTCTGATAGTTACGTGATTTTAAAAAGTAGAGTTACGTACCTTTCGTTATGCTGTGTTTTGCCAGTCAGCAGCTGTTCAACTGCACATGTGCAAGCCTGCAGAACTGATTTTTTAATCATCAATAACTCTGTTTTGGCTACACCAATCACTGTCATATTACATAGGCAGTTGTTATTGATCTCATGCTCCAAGCCTGTGATGATTGGGGGCTCAACCCATGCAGGGGGAGGAGATATTGATAATCGAAATCATGAGGACATCTGCATTTTGACCACAAGCAATTAACTTTTAAACAGTCATAACATTTTATTTTCCTGATGGATCTTTTCCAAACTTTGTGCATATAATGGTCCTCACAACTTATAGCCATGGTTAAACTTTCAGAAATGTAGCTCAAGTGGTTTCCTTAAAATTGGGTCTTCAGCAGTCCCCTGTTTATAATGGAGAGTGGTTGTGCATTTAACTTTCTTCCAGCTACCGCTGGAAGAAAATGAAAATGGTTTAGGGATAAGGAGACTGGGATGGGTAAGGGATCAAAGTTTCCAGATGGGAATGTAGCAGGAAATAAGGGCAGAGGAATAGGGAGCAGCAAGGCTATGAAGACCCTTCAAGGTAAGGACAACAAGTTTGTAGTAGCTGTGGAGAGCGTAGAGGAAGGGCTGCACATGATCAAAGTGATGGGCTACATGGATGACCATGGCATTGCAGTGTTGAACAGAAGGTGAGAGTAGAAATGGCCAGTAAGAACAGACTGCAGTAGTCCAGGCAAGAGATGACTAGAACATGGACTAGAGTTGGGAGTGGGAAGGGCTGTGTTTTAGTGATCTTATGCAGAGAGAAGCAACAGGCCTCGGAAACAGACTGAACATGAGATGGAATGAAGAGGGAGGAGTCAAAGAAGAGAACAAGGCTATTGTATGTATCCAATGTGTGATTCATAACCTGACTACATTATCTGATGTACCATTTTGGAAAAGTAATTCTAGTGAATGAACATATATACAGACCACATGTCTTTGGGACTACACAGTGTTGACAAAATGCTGCAACGTTATCTTTTGTAAAGCCTGCCTTTTAAATATTCTTATTTTTTCTTTTCCCAATTCTTTCCTCTCCTCACCCTTTTTTAGGGTATGCACTTTTTATTAGATATTGGTCATGTATCTTAAGTTGTTTTCTTTGAACTATACATTTGGGTCAGAAAATACATTAAGCCCCCAAGGAGGTACAAATCACTTTAAATCTTTTCAATAAATATATCCGAGGAAATGGTAAAGGGAAGGAAAGTGAATTGTTTCCTCAGAGCTCTCCTAATAGATCCCTTACAGATTTTGCTTTTACCATTACATCTTGTAGTTATCACTTTTATTCTTAATATTTAGCCAATGTTTCTATTAAATGAATCCTTATGAAGATACTTTATGTGGTGGAAGTTTTATAATAAAAGTTCAAGGGTAGTTTTCTTGAAGTTACTGTTGCTTTTAGAAACCACTCAAGTGGGTATGGGTATGGTGTGTTTTTTAAACATACAACCATTTTCAATGGAGTAATCTTATCTTTGACATCGTGTAGTTTCATACCTTCATACTGTTTAGTCTGGCCATGACATTAACAAGCGCTAAGATGAAAGTACAATTCAAATTAAAAACACAAGTAAACAGTCCATTAATAGCAACTCTGCACTGGAGTTCTGGGAACAACAAAAACCTCCCCTCACTTCTGTAATTTATTCAGCTGTGCTCTCAATTTTATTGTAAAGAGTTATTGATGCATCTTTTAAAGTGATCTGTGAGTAACAGTGCTATTGTACGTGGTACAGGAGAGAAATGAATGTATTTTATTTACTGCTCCTCTTAATTTTATGTGATCCTGTTCCAAGATAAGTGGGACACAGTGTAAAGATACACCTCCATTAGCAGTCTGTAAAGCTGAAACGAGAGACTGCTTTTAAGATAATTAGTTGCGAGGGGGAAAAAGAAGAATTACTCTTACCTCGATGGCTGGTTATTATCCTGCAGATTTCTGCCAGCTGCACACACACACACACACACACACACACACACACACAATAGCTGGGGGAAAGGGTGAGGGCAGAAGCGTCTGGCAACTCTAAGTGATTTACAAATCAAGTTAACAGTAATTCTGACTTGTAAGGCCTTATTTGCTTTAAAAATTATCATTTGCAAAACAAAATTAACCTTGACTTTGAAAGGAAAATGTGATTATCTCAGAGCCCAGAAGACGCTGTAAACAGTCTCCAATGGCCATGTGGAAAGCATACTAAATTATAAACTACATGCTTTTTCTGAGAGCTAGCACAAAATTAGTACTTAATTCTGAGCATCTATTCTAATCTATTATGGTTCAACTCCTGCTAGATCTTACTCCTTGGAGAAGTTCCACTAACTTCAGGGAGATGACTCGTATGCGTAAAGCAAGCAACATTTGGTCCTAGACCCACTTTGGGGACCGTAGGGGAACTGGGAAAGTCAATTTCAGAGCTAGCAGCACCTTAACATGAAACAATTTTTCAGCCATGTTTGAAGATAACTAACTGGTGGACCATTAGCAAACCTGACAGAAGTATGTTGTAACAGATCATGCACCCTCCCCCCTTGGAGGGGCCTACTATTAGGGAGTGCAAACAGAACCGAGTTCGGAAATTCAGTTCGATTCAAAATTCGAGTTTGGTTCAGAAGTTTGATTCAGTCGACTGAACTAGTTGAGTTCGATCCAAACTTCCAAATCGTGTTCGCACATCCCTACCTACGATATGCTTATGAGGAAGTCAGCTCACAAGCCCTGCTGCTCCAAAGGAACTCTGTCTTTTATCTTGTCTGACGTGGCCCCAATCCTGAGGTAAGTACCTCTCCAGTAAGTATTCATGGATGCCTTTAAATCTGGCCTCTACCTCTCATAAAGCCAGCCCATTCCACCAACAGTCTTTCAGTGTGTTTCCCACCTTGTGGATACTCAGTTCTTGTCCATTTAATCCTGAAGTAGTTCCCTTCCTGAACCTAATCACAGGCAGTCCCCACATGATAATCCCTCTGGCAGATTACTTGCTTTTATGCAGTATTTCTGTTGTCACTTCCTCCAGCTGAAGAATGCTCTAGACTTGAGCTTGGTCCCTGGAGTCCCAACCAGAGTTTGCAGCAACTGGCTGGCTTTTACTCTGCCTCTGCAGAGCTCAGCTTCAGCCCTCCTTCCTCCATGGTATCCCCTCATCAGCGGAGAGTTTTCCTCCTAAATATCCATAGGCCATCAAAGTCTCCAAACCTCATAGGTACTTGGCACTGTCATTTAGCATCTGCATCATTTGGCACTGGCTGAAAGGCATGATCACCATCTACTATCAGCACCTGTCCATTTTTGCCAGTGCTATCATGCACCCTATTACATATGTATTTTTTTATTATTCTTTAGTGTGTTTACATTTAATCAACCTAAAACAGTGGCATTGCAAGAGAATAAATCAGCACAGATTTAGTCCAAACATTGCTGAAACATGGGCAATGGGACAAGGGGGCTGTGTCACCCTGGTGTGTTCTGAGGAAGGGCATCCACGTCTAGTTTTCAATGTGCTACTTTCACCATTTTGTCTAGGGTTCCTGCCTCAAATTTTTTAGGAATAATTGGTAGGGAGCAGTGGCGTAACAGGCTAAAATTTGTGGGAGATGCTGGTGGATCCCCTGGCCCAGATAAGACCTTCCCCCATGACTCTGGCACTGCAGGGGAGGGACAGAGCATGGAAGAAATTTGTGAGGGATGCATCCCCCCCCCCATACACACCTGGATCTCCCTTAGAGATCTAGCACTTCCTAAACTAGACTAGAGCTAGTACTATCTAAACATGAGGCAGTGTTCTGTGTATGGAAGTCAAAAGAAGGCACCAGGATCAGACCAGGAAAACATAGTCCGAAATCCCAAGCAGGATCCTTGTGGGCCCTGTGAGAGTTGTGTGTGGCACAATGTGTTCTCCATGGATGTGTGTGTGGTTTGTGTATGTTCGGGTTGCATGCAGCACACATGAGGCATGGAATTGACTCTCCCGACCAGACCATTTTCGAGCTTTAAATATCCTTCAAGTATTGCAAGAACCTCCTGTAATTTTTCAGTCCACCCTGGTCTTAACTATCTTGAATAACTCTGTCATCTTCAAATTTGATTGCTTCACTCTTTACTCCCTTTCTAGATCATTAATGAATATATTATTAAACTACATTGGTCTGAGTACAGACCCATGGGCCACCCTTCTATTTACTTCTCTCCATTGTGAAAACTGACAAATTAGTCCTACTCTTTGTTTCCTATCCTGTCTCCCATCGCATGAATCCAGATACACTGTATTGACAGGCTCATCCTTATTTGCTTATTCACTCCCTCAACAAATTCCAATATATTTGTGAGACATGACTTCCCTTTGCTAAAACCATGTCATCTCTTCCCATCCCTACTCCTCTGGTGAGGAATCCTTAGTGTGAGAGGATACCATGGCATCATCTAGAAAGCAGGTCCCAGGACTGGATCACTTCCCACCATTCCAGCTTGATGCTCCCCTTTTTGGAGACATTCATCCTCCAAAACAACACTGGGGCTGCCAGAGCGGAAGTGGGACTGCTCTACTATGTCCCTGTAAGTCTCCTCTATGTACATCTCTATTAGTGGGGGCTGTTATGTCCATATTTGGTGGTCCCGTGTGCATGGAATGTTTAAATTATTTTTACTTCAGGAATGTGTTGTTTGCATTATTTAGAGAAAAATGGATGGGTTTAGCATTTTTTATTTTGGAGGTTTACTGGCCTTTCAATCAAATGAAGTAAAAACTCTTTAACCCTGACTCTTTGTTTAGCTGTATTACTCTTAACATGTTGATTTCTACATATAATTTTCAAAAAGTCATATGGCTGCCATTTTGAAAAGCTACTGATCTGTGGTGGGATGGCCATCCAATGTTTTGGTTTTTCTGTTACAAATATGTACATGGAAAATTAAGTGGAGGCTTGCCCACCCCCTTTTACCCCAATTGTATTGATTACATTGACTACATATCACATATAATGAATACTGAAACCTAATAATTATGATTGGTTTCTTTTGTAGATTGTAAAAGAATCAAAAAAAGAAAAGATGGAGGACAGTGAACCATTACAGAAGAGACTATGTGACAATTACAATCTGTGCATAATCTGTCAAGCACAATCCAAGGATGCAACAACTGCAAATCCTCAGCCATCCTCTTTCAAAAAGCTGTTAAGTTTTGCCAAAGACAGGTCCAAATTTGGAGACCTGAAGTACGTGGATCTGGGGAAAAGATTTGAAAGCATTTTGCCTGTAAATTTATCTGTTAGCAAGGCTTTCTATCATAGGTAATGCTATTCCAACCTTGTTCATCCAACAATGTTTCAAAGAGCTAGGTAATGATATGAAAAAGCTATAACCCCCAAAAAGGCAGGAGCAGCTTTTATTATTAAATTATTATTTATTAAAAGCATTTAGTATCTCGCCCCTCCTGCTACAGGCAGCTCAGGGCGGCTCACAACAGTATACATTGACAATTAAAATCATAAAACTATAAAAAACATATTATTATACCCCCATCCCTCTCCTCCCTATTGAAGGACCATCATCCAGTGAAGTACCATGTTCATCTACAACAGCACCAACTAAAAGATGTTTTCACTCTTCTCTTGTGCCATGCAACAAAGATTTATGCATATTTTGTCAAGAAACCAAACCAGAACTTCTCTATGATGTTCGAACATTATGGGGGGCATAAAAGTGGCTGTTGACACAACAGACACTAAAATGCTTAAAGTCTGACTGGGGAGTTTGTTGAATGAGCCTGGTGATGCTGTAGCATATAACATGAAGTATCATCTTCCTTGTTTGGTCAAGGTGTAAAGAGAGGCTGAGAAGACTGCAAAATGCCAAAGGACAAATGAAGATTCACCATGCCAAATTGGAAGGGTGCTTGCAGATATAGAGTTGCTGAACCTTGTTCAAACTTCCATACAGGATTCTACATCACTGATAATAGACATAAGTGATATAAACAATAACTATCATGGTCTTCTAGAACAGCAAGGAATTACCACCGAGGCATCAGGAAACTTCAAATGTTAGCTAAAGAACATCATTGTTGAAAACATCTCAGATTTTGAATTTGTGAAATCCAAATGCAAAAATGAGCCAGAAAAGGTTTGTTCTACCAAAACAAAGGAGGAATGCATAAGCATTGCTAAAGAGATCAAAGATGAGGCATCTGATGTTAAAATTCTTATACATGCAGCATCCATTTTCAGGCAAGAAATTTCAAAATGTTTCAAATGGTCTTTCAAGGGATCTTTTTCAGACTTTGATGCCCCCCCCCCCCCCCCCCCCC
>QEPC01007686.1:3849425-3870384 GCA_003113815.1 Sphenodon punctatus | reverse complement strand
GACTCTTTGCCATTAAGCCATGTCAAGTTGTGTTTGGGTGGGTTGAGTCGGGCACCCCAGATTCAGTGGGGTACCTTTTTTGGGGGGGATGCCTGACTACACCTCCTAATCCTGTCCTATTCTGAAGGCTTGGGGCAGGTAACAACCCATATAAAAATCCCATATAAAAATGTGAGCCCCCTCAAACCCTCTCCCTGCCTGTCAAATGTCTGTTCAAATAAAAATATTTTTAAATGCCTCCAGAAATGCTCAAGCCTGGGCTCAAAGGATGGAATTCTATAGGTGAGGAGCAACCACCAAGAATGCCTCTCCATGTGCCCTTGCCGTACAGACAATCTGAAGAATCAGGATGGAGGATAATAGGAGAGGCAGTCTCTCTCACTCTCACACACCCATAAACAAAACATCTACTGATTTAAGACTGCAGTTAAGGCTCTCACAAAATCAACTATACCCCCAAATGCTCCCGCCTTAACTTACTCCCCAGAACAGAGAATGTGTCTTTCCCCAAGATCCTGTGAACTACATTATTTGTCCCACCTGGAATCAAAGAGAAATATGCCTACTGATATGTAGGTTCTTAGGGTCCAATTAGTTCATAATGTACTGTATGACTTTAAATCCAAAGAAATACAACAATTGGAAGATCTGACAAGGAGCAACCATTACCAAGAGGAGCCTAGACAAAACACACAATTACGGCTACTGATAATTTATATAGCACTACTAGGCATACACAGAACTTTACAGTAACAGATTTTTGAAGACAGGTCCCTGCCCAGTGGGCTTACAGTCTAAGATGGACAAGGGAGAGGGGAACACCAGGACAGACACACACATTCCCATTTTACAGATGGGGAACTGAGACTGAGAGGTTGTGACTTGCCCAAGGCCACCCAGTGAGTTCATGGCTAAGGTGGGATTTGAAATCTGGCTTCCCAAGACCAAGTCCAGCACCTGATCCACTACACCATACTGGCTCTCACACAATCCCTCTATATATCCATTTTCATTCTGCCCGATTTCCATTTGGAAATCTCCTTTATTTCTATTCTGACATATTTGGCAGCATCCAACAAGAAAGGGGTAACCCCTTGAGTAATGTTGGGACACACTCAATGGAAAAATGTAGGGACACATCCATAGTGCCATCTACATTGCAAGATATCAGCAATAAACATTGCTAATGGTTCTACAATTTTTGGTGAGGACCCCAAACCTACATACACCCCCCAGCTGTACAAAGGGGCTCTGAGATGGAGAAGGAGCTGTTGTGGGTCATCTAGCGTTCTTTCAATTATGCTTTGTAGGAGACAGCTCAGCAGCAGACGTCCATCTACAATTTTGTCACTTAAAGCATCCCCCTATCCCCTGAAAATGTATCTAGATTCTTGGGGAAAGAAACATTTTCTGTTCTGGGGGGTAAGTTAAGGCATATCAGCAATATTTTGCTATGAATTTCCATGCATTTGGGGGGATAGTTGATTTTGTGTGAGCCTCAACTGCTGTCTTAAATCAGTAGGGTTTTTTTTTTTAATGGTATTTCCTTCCTTGTTGTTAGTACCATGCTCAGTACATTTTCTGATCTGCCACTTTATGATGATGAGATTGGGTGGATAGATCAAGTATATGCTGGGAGGTGTGTATGTGTGTAGTACTTGGAGATGTGTCTGTCTGCTTTTGTCTGTGGAGCTGGGTGATGTAATGGGATGGGGGTGTCGTGATGGAAGGGTTACAGACAGGGATGTGGGGGAAGAAGGGGGTGTTTGGGGCTTTATGGGAAGACAGGATGTGGGGGGGACAAGGGATGTAACTTAGTGGGAGAGGGAGGGTGTGTGTAGGGGCTGGGGGCGAGTTGGAATGGGGTTATGAGAGCTAATGGGGAAGGTTGCCGTGTATGGAAGGGCTGGAATGGTCTGAAAGGTGTGTGTGTGTGTGTGTGTGTGTGTGTGTGTGTGTGTGTGTGTGTNGAGAGAGAGAGAGAGAGAGAGAGAGAGAGAGAGCGAGCGTAGGCAAGCACCCGAGTGATGAAGCATCATTCATACTGTGGTACTATCCCCAGAGAGACCTTGAATAAATATCAGGGATCCAGTACACTCAGGATTGTACATATATATTGTTCCTGCTCAGGAGAGCCTAATAGAACCACATCCACAAATGTGCAATGCACTGTGTGAGAAAATATTGCTGTTTCAGTGGTGTTCCTGCTAGGGTTTATAAAGATGTACTTTCAAATATGTGTCTGGGCACACTGATGCATGAGACATAGCAGTTTTCACTAAATCTATAAGCCTGGAAGCAATAACATTGAGAGGCACACAGAAAAAAACCCCAACCTTTGTCTCTGTGGTATATTGAAGTCTCAAACTCAGGGATGACAGTTTAAAGACCACCATTGTTAACAGTTTCAATGCTGACCACTTTAGTATTTTGTCCCGGACACTCCCCTCTCCTTTCCCGCCCACACTCAGTCACTCCCTTGACCTCCCCCCATAGTCATTGAGTCACTCTCCCCTCCCTCCCCCCCCAGCAGGGACTGGTGCACAAGGCTTGGGGCTCAATTCCCGCTACCCCAGACCTCACCAGGGTAGCCTGTTCTTCCCCCCCATCCCAATGGCATCCCCTCCCTCTGGCTGAGGAGACAAGCCTACCCCCTCAGTCCTACCTGCCCCCCATGCTCCTTCCCCCTGTCCACCCAGGCCTTGCCTGCCCCCCGTGCTCCTACTTCCCCATCCACCCAGACCTTGTCTGTCCCACCACACACACTCATTCTGCCTGATCAACCAGACTATCTGCCCCCTTCCCTTTGCTGCACCAGAATGCCGCCTCCTCCTCTGCTGGTGTAGTGTTTGAAGGACCCACAGTGCAGTGCATGTGCATGCTGGGGCCAGTGCCAAGTTCCTTATCTGGTTTTCTAGAACTACATCTGGCATGCTGGGAAATGTAGTCCCTGCATGCCAGATAGGGTACATGGTGCCGGCACCAGTACACATGCGTGCTGTGCTATGGGTCCTTCAAACACTGCAATGGTGACAAAGGAGGCATCCTGGTGCTTCCAGCACTGCTGGCATGGTGCTGGTTCTGGCAGCGGTGGCAGAGGCAGTGGTTAGTTTTTCTGGAGAGAGTGAGGCAGAGGTTAGATAGGGAAAGCAAGAGCCAAGTGGGCAGATGGGTTTTGTTAGCTTCTCCCCACCCCCTGTTGCTGGCAAGGGGACAGGATAGTTAGCAGAGGAAAGGTTTGCTAGCTGGATCACGGTCTTTGAAACTGACAAGGAGATAGCACAGCATCACTGTTACGAACATAAGAACATGTTTTTATGTTATTATTTTCCTTCTCCCTCCACTCCTTTTCTCTCCCTCTCTTTCCCATACAACAAAGATTGCTGAACTGCAGCCCCTTATATACTGTATGGGGAGGAAGGGGTGAATTCACTGTTGTGCGCCATGATTGACTAGGCAATTAAATGGTTGCAGCCTCTGCACATGGCACCACATGATGACTCGCCGCCAAGTAGTTCCAGTTTCCACCATTCCAAAGTTCCAAGTTCTGAAGTTACCAAGGTCCGAAGTTCCAAATTCTGGGTACTCTGACAAAGTTCTGACGTCTAGCTGAGTACCCAGATTGGGTGCTCGGAACTTCAAGACTCAGGCCGTTTTTAGATGAGCGTGGTGGCGCCCGCGCTTGTTTTCAAGAGAGCCAGCAGTCCGTTCTACACGTGACGCTGCCGCCAAAAAAGCGCATACACTAGCAATGTGCATCAATTTTTGGCCGCGTATGACCAGCCTCGATCGCTGACCCGGTCAGTTTGCGGCCGGAAATGAATGCGCATCGCCGGCGCATGAGCTTTTTCGGCAGCAGCGTCACATGTAGAATGGACTGCCGGCTCTTTTGTAAAACAAGTGCGGGCGCCGCTGCGCTCATCTGAAAACGGCCTCAGTCTAAGTACCCAGAAGGCCTATTCAGTGCAGCCCTACTTGAAATAGTTTTTCATTTCTATTTTTGTCATCTACATATTTTCTTAAATTTACTTGATATGTACAGTTGTTTAATGAGTTAAATTATGCTGTAATATTCTATTCTTCCCTTACTTCTTTTTTCAGACTTACAACATTCATAAATAGTTCAACAGACAGAGGGCTTCTAATGTATGAAAAGGACACCTCATTTTTGTAACGAGTGCATAGAGAAAGCATTAGCAATCAATATATTAAAATTGCAATTTTTAACTTCAATTTTAATTTTAATTCTCTATGCACTCTTTTCTTCTCTTCCTCACTTCACAAACAAATTTGAAACAGATCACTATATTTTTAGAAGTAGGGAAAGTGTGAGCAATTTATCTATAAACAGGCATTGAACTGATATCAAATTGTGGAAAAAATATACTTAAGCCCTGCTGTCTATTAGGATAACATTATTTAAATTTTTATTATTTGTATCCTGCCTTTCCTATTTTTATTATTTGTATCCTGCCTAGGCAGTTTGAGGCGGCTACAAAAATTAAAATATTTAAAATATACATAAAATGCATAAAAGGGAAGCGTAAGAATAAAAACCAATTTAAAAAACCATCTTCCCCACCCACCTCCTCACTAAAGACCTTGCGAAACAGCCAGGTCTTGCACTGTTGCTGAAATGAGGTAAGATCCCCCATTGGAAGGGAGTTCCACAGGCTGGGTGTGGAACTGGGTGTGGAACATTCCACTGATGATGCCCTTTCCATTGTAGCCCCCCGCACCACCCGGGGGACATCAAGATGCGCGCTCCCAGCAGACCACAGGGCCCCATCCAGGGCACTTAGAGTGAGGCAGTCTCACAGCTAGGAGGGGCCCAGCCCACATAGGACTTTATAGGTAAGCACCAACACTTTGAATCAGGTCTGGAAGACTATCAGCAGCCAGCACAGAGCTCGGAGCACTGGTGTAATGTGTTCATGGGAGACCCGGCCCTGTAAGGAGATGGGCCACCGTGTTAGCAGTTATAAAACAGTGTGAACTTTAATATGTTATCCAATAAAACACCTTTTGCATAAAATGAAATTGGTTATTTCTGGCTGGTTGATTTTATGTGGAATATTATAGATTCTTGGAGAACAGAAGCATTTTATGTGTGAGAGGTTTCTCATACTCTTCCATACTAAATATTTGCTGGAATGAAACCCATCATAGAGTGCAATAAAAAGTAAATTGGCTGATATAAAAGGATAAAAGGATAGCGAGTTAAACATTGTTCTCAGTTACTCCATGAATGCCTAGCAAAAAAACAGATAGAATTTGTCCTTCTCCTGAATGTATTAACATGAACACAGTGCTACTCTGAATAGCATCTGAATAGGAAACATTGCCACCTCGTGGTTGGCAGTAGTGAGTGGAAGGAATGAAAACAGTTGAATACTATAATTGTTTACATAATGTCTCTCTAACCAAGATAATCTTATGAAATTGTATGATTACCATGTGCAGAGGTGGGGAAACTTGAAAGTTAGTACATGTGGTCATTTTAAATGAATTGCTTTGGGCTTGATGATTTAAAAATGAAAAGCTTTTGTTTTTAATAAAAGCTAGAATCGGAGTGGGCGGGCAGAGACAGGAGCTAGACTACATACAGTGTGAACTTAATTAGGCCTGTAAAGATTATCCCGTTGTGCATGAATCCCTGATTGTCTCTCAGCTGATGTAGCTCTCCATGTAGTAGGTATACCAAGTGTATAAAGAAGGGCCCTGTGTGTTGTCCAAAAGCTTGCATACTCTTGCCAAGAGAAATTGGCCTATAAAAGATACCATCATTCTGGTGCATGACAGGCACTCTCACCATACTTCCTTCTTTATGCACTTGTTACAGGCCTGGAAAGGGCCTGAAAGTGAGTTGGCCCAACAAATATCATACTCTGTCTGCATTTGGGACAAACACAGCAACCACATGCTCTAGACCACCATGCTTCAGTGATTTCTAATCAGTACCCATGAGGTAGTTAGCTAAATAAAGTTGGAGCAGTTCTCCACTATGGGAAACTTCGATGAATCAAATGACAAGATGGAACCCAGACTTCCAATTTATTCCTGCTGACTTCAACTGTTCTTATTCTTCTATTGTTTGTTGTTGTTGGTGCTCAATATTAATAGTAAAGACTAAAATGTTATTAGTGTTTTGAAAGCAGTTTTCCTTCAATTATGGGGGGGGAAGTTACAAAGCCCTAATGCTTCCAAAAAATGAATTTCTATCACATGGAGGATAGGATGCAATCCTTCATCTTTTGAAGTCACTGACAGTGCTCTCATTGACTTTAATGGTAGAGGAATGTCCTTATATATTTATTTATTTATTTATTTTACAATTTTATACCCCACCCCTTCTGCAAAGCAGCTCGGGGTGGCTTACACTTAAAACAGAAATATAAGACACATAAAAGACCAATATAAAACCACATGGTGAAGCCATAAAAACAAACATACAACAACCCCCCTCCCACTGAGATCTACCTTTCCTGTACCTGCAGAGTCAGCTCCATTGGCTGCCGGTCTGAGTAGAGGCATGCCAGGACAAGCAGGAAGACACTGCCGGGTCTCTTCCCTCCGCAGCAGCCCTGCTCAGAAGAAGGGGGAAACAAGCCCACCTTCCCTCTCAGGGCATTGCCTGCCCTGACTTCTGCCAGTGCATTCTCCAGACTCCACTGCAGTGCTTTCTTCTAGGCTCCCTTTAGTGCAGCCCATCAGAGAGATTGCAGGCCATGAAATCAAGGAAGGCAGGCAGCATTGAATGGGAGCCAGGAGGAAGTGGTGAGGGCTTGGGAGAAGTATCCTGTGGACCAGAGGTTCCCCATCCCTACTATAATGGATGGGGACCAAACCCTGAAAGATCTTTCATGAACCCACTCTTCTGGCTTTCAAACAACCTCCTCATATTTCTCAGATAATTATCTAGACCAACAAGGATGCCATCACCCAGGACACCAATACAGGAACAAGGCCTTGCTGAGCAGGAGATGTAAAACATGTCTTCACTTCACTACTGTGAACAGTAGGGGTGGAACACCAGGGAGAATACCAGATACACCGGTATCAGTTCTCCCTGGTACCAGATTTACCGGTATCGGAAGCCCGGATTTTTAACACTGGCCGCATTAGCGGATTTTTTACATTGCGCCTATTGACTTCAATGGCCGCAATGTAAAAAAGCTGATAAAGCGGCCAATGTTAAAAATCTGGTATGCTGGTACAGGTAAATATCAGATTTATCGGATTAAGTCGATACACCCAAAAACTGGCAATATCAGTTCTCGGGAGAACCAGAATTCCCACCCCTAGTGAACAGCATCCAGACATCCCATGGAAATCTATTGAGAATACAAAGGACCTCTAGAACTGCAATCTAAAAATCTGGTATACCTCATTCAGTGCACTAAATGCTAGGGCCGAAACAACCGGATCTTCCGGTATCCGATAATGCCGGTACTGGGCATACCGGCATTATCAGGTTCAACCCGGTAACTCCGGCCCGGTTACCGGATTTTTTTTTACATTGCGGCCATTTAAATGAATGGCCGCAATGTAAAAACCCCACAAAAAAAACCACGTTTCCCTCCCCAAGTCCAGGCTGCATGGGTGGAAGGGGGGACACCTTGCCCACCCTGGATTTTTTTTAAAAAAAATTCCCCTCCCCTAGCAACCCAGAGCCAGCCCAGCACCCATCCCAGCAGCAGCCGGTAAGTATTAGACCTGTACTATGATCCCTGGGGGGGGGGTTTAACACCCCCCCCCAGGGATCACCCTACTTCCAACAAGTTCCCAGCATCCTACCTTCCAGTTCAGCTCTGGGTGGCACCGGCGGTCCGTGGCCTCAGCGCCGGCTGTGGCTGCAGGCTTCAGATGCTAGTAGGCCTTCCGGGGAAACCCGGAAGTTCCCTGGAAGGCCTACAGCATCTGAAGCCAGAAGGCACAGCCGGCGCTGAGGCCTCCGGACTGCCGCCACCGCCGGAGCTGAACTGGAAGGTAGGATCCTGGTGGAAACTTGTTGGAAGTAGGGTGATCCCTGGGGTGGGGGGGTGTTAATGCCCTCCAGGGATCATACAGCACACAGGTCTAATACTTACCAGCTGCTGCTGGGACAGCTGCTGGCTGGGATGGCTCTGGGTTGCCGGTGGAGTCACTTAGGGGAAAAAAAAATTTTAAATCCAGGCTGGGGAGAGTGGGTGGGGGGTGTGTGTGTCCCCCCTTCCACCCACACAGCCTGGGAGGGGGAGGGGAGAATTTTTTTATTCCATTGATTTCAATGGGGACAGTGCCCCATTGAAATCAATGGAATAAATCCGGTACCGGTATACTGGATTTAATCCGGGAATCTGTTTTTTTGGAAACCAGAATCCAGTAAATCCAGTACCCAGTAATTGCCCTGGGGTCCCACCTCTACTAAATGCACCCATGGGAACTATGTAGGTGAAACCCACCAACTCTTGCACAAACGCATGAACTCACACAGAAAAAAGATCATGGACAGGAGCATGGATTCTGTTGTCACTCACTTCTCAGAAAGTGACCACTTTATTTCTGAGCTCTCTGTCATTGTCTTAAATGGAGACCTATGAAGCACCTTTAAAAGGCAAGCCTGGGAACAAAAATTCATAGCTCTGCCAGATACAAAGACCAATGAGGTCAATTTCCTGGCTGAGATAGTACCAGGCAGCAGGGGAGGGGCAGGCTCAGTCTGTAGTTCTGAACTTTGGACAACTGAAGAGCTCAGTGTGGCTCTCTCACCCCCAAAAGCTAGGCTAATGAAAGACATCATCTGAACTATTTTGTCTCTAAGTTTTATTTTGTATGCTGCCCTGGGCTGCCAATGTGCAGGTTATAAATTTTTCATAAATAAAATAAATAAATAAAAAAGATAAGCACCTGGCTGAAAATAAGCACTTTCTTACGGTAGACATTTTCAATGCACCTAAGGTTGATTTTAGATGAGCGGTCTGCTCTAGTTCATTGAAAAACATCACACAGGGGGATTTTAGATGAGCCAGAAGTTGCTGGCCATCATTGGAATTGACGATAGTGCATTCAATATTGAGGTCTTTCAAATGTGCCTTTTGAAAGAATGCGCAAGCGCCAATTTCAATGACAGCTGGCAACCTCCAGTTAATCTACACCCCCCATGACTTTTTTCAAAGCACATTTTGCTACGTGCTAGAGTCAGCCACTTGTCTAAAAGCGGCCCAAGTCCTGTTTTCATATGTATTAGGCTCTTATCTTATTGAAACTGTTGACTTAGTCATGCATAATGGTGAGAGATCAGAGACCTAGTGAAAAAACCATAGAGAATCTTTGTTGTAGTCTTTTTGTATGTGTGAGTGCTCAAGGTTGTGTGGTTGGTTATCAAACCTTCATAGATTTAGAATTGTTTTACCCTCAGGGTAGTTTGCGGTTATTACTACTCAGAGGTAAATTACTAATATTAACATATTATTATTTATATATATATCAATTAATACCCTGCCCCTCCTGTAAAAACAGCTTGTGGTAGATAATTTTAAAAGAGCAAAAAATACAGTAATACAAATATGAAACCATCATAATGATATAAAACAACATGGGGGAGGTCACAAAAAGAATGTACAAAATCCCTACCACCCTAACCTACAACCCCTCACCATTCACCCATCTCCCTCATCAGAAGCCTTGTGGAACAGCCAGGTCTTTCATTGTTGATGAAAGGAGGAGAGGTTCAGGGCCAGGAGAGAGTTCCACAGCCTTGGTGTGGCCACTGAGAACACCATCTCCATCATGCCCCCCCCCCCCGATACCCAGGAGATTTCGAGATGAGTGCTCTTGGATGACCGCAGGGGTCAATCCAGAGACCAGAGGTGAGACCGTCCTGCAGGTAGGTAGGGCCTAGGCCGTATATGGCATTATAGGTAAGAACCAAGACTTTGAATTGGGCCCGGAAGACTATAGGCAGTCAATGCAGAGAACGGAGCACCAGTGTAAAGTGCTTATGGTGGCCCGTCCCCATAAGGAGCCAGGCCTCCACATTCTGCACCAGCTGTAGCCTCCAAACCATCCCAAAGGGTAGCCCCACGTAGAGTGTGTTACAATAGTCTAGTCTAGAGGTGATGAAAGCATGGATGATGGTGGACAAGTCAGAGTCTCAGATATACGGCCGAAGTCGCTGCACCACATGTAACTGGTGGAAAGCACTACTCGCCACAGCATCCACCTGGACATCCAAATGGAGCTGGGAATTAAGGAGCACTCCCAGAATCCAAAACTGGAGGCCCAGCGGAAGGCAAACTGGGACACCAATCCCACTGCCCTACCCACCAACATCACCTCCATCTTGTCAGGATTCAGCTTCAGTTGGCTTGCCCTCATCCAGTTCACCACAGCCACCAGACACCGAGTAAGCACAAAGTCTGCCAGGTCTGGGTCGGCTGAAAAGGGGAGGTATAATTGGGTGCCATCAGCATATTGATGACACTGAACATCAGACCTCACAATCTTGCCCAGTGGCTGCATACATTTTAATTTTTTTATTTTAATTTTAAAAACTTTTACCCCACCCCTCCTGCCACAGGCAGCCCGGGGTGGCTAACAAAATTAATAAAATACAATAAATCATCATAAATTAACAATAAAAATGAGAAGAAAAAGAAATCCCCAATACCCCCCCACCTTCCCCTCACCCTTCTCCCTCACCAAATGCTTGACGGAACAGCCATGTCTTACAATTCTTATGAAAAACTGGGAGGTCTCGGACCAGACGAGTCTCCACCAGGAGGGAATTCCAGAGGCATGGTACGGCCACTGAGAACGCCCTGTCCTGCATGTCCCCCTGGGAAACCCGAGGGGCCTCCAACAGGGCACCCCCAGATGACCGCAGGGGTTGGTCCAGAACCAAGGGAGTGAGGTGATCTCGCAGATAGACAGGGCCCAGACTGTGTAAGGCTTTATAGGTCAAAACCAATACTTTGAATCGTGCCCAGAAGACTATTGGCACAAAAAAGTGCTGAGCACGAGGCCAACAAGCTGGATGACTGGACCAATATGATACACACTACATATACAATTCCAGAAGGAACAACATGATAAAAATTGAATTATTTATTGTACATATGTCTGAACCCAGCCACAAACATGGGTAACCATATCAAAATGATGACACCAAACATAACAAATGTCCATACGCATGTCCTACGAGATCTCCGGTTATATTCTTGTTTTAACACTTAGTTGTTATCAAGAATCTTGAACAGATATGGAAGTCACAAAATAGATGCCATCGCTAAGTTGGTCTTCTATACACTTATGGTATAAAATATACACAATAAATCAATATCCCATATCACACAACTAACTTCAATGTTTCCTTCCCTGACTAAATGTCACATACATAATAGAAAAGAATACACAATACGTAACCCAAATAAACCAGATGCAGAACAAAAAAACACCAATGTCTTGTATGATAGTCATTATTACTTACAATCATCTCTGTGATCCAAACAAATAAAAATACATACAACTATCCCATAGGACGTGTACCTGCACAAAGACAATATACTGCAATATCACCAATAATATAAAAAATATAAAAAACAATATACATATCAATTCTGGTTTGGTTCGACCTCAAAATTAGACCTATTCGAATATCCCATGACCTACTAAATGCCCCAAAATATGGATAACTCATATCCTAATGGAAACACATTGTACTATAATCCCCTTCACTCTAATTGTGATGTTTGCTATTTCTGAAGTCTGAATGGACGAACCATAAATGTAGAAACATAAACTTTAAACCCACCATGAGAATTTGGGCAATGTAGGTAACAAGTCTAGTAGAATTGAATCTCTGGGTAGGGCCTCCATATATGCCCCATGACCTACTATTCTCTAGGTCTGGATAAGTTGGCCATAAATATAAAAAGAATAAAGAATAAACTACACAACCACCATGAATATTTGAACAATATAAATGACCATTCTACTTAAATACAGTACTCTGAGATTAGGCCTAGTCAAATATCCCATGACCTACTTACATACCCCAGACCACGAATAACAAAATTCAAAAAAATAACAAACTAACTGAAAATATATAACATAGCAAACTGCCACAAGGCTCTTACCCAACTTCAAACACATGAAGAACTACCATATGAGACGTCTATTTCATGGTGAGAGTGGGCCTCATACACCTATCCAATAAAAAACTAGTATAAGTATTTCCAAAAATCAACCCACCCTTGAAGAGTACAACATTACAAAGCACCACTGTAAGAATGGCCAAACTTCCCGTCTTACCTCCTTTATGATACAAAGGAGAACCAGCCTGAACACCAGGTCATACCTTAGACAATGCAATTAGTTCTGAAATTACAGCCTTCTTAAATACCCAATCATGTGACCTACTTGATAGCAAGCACACCTGTGGTAGAGCTACACTAGAAGCAAGATCCACAGGAACTTAATATTAACCCTGTAGTGGCTTCTCATGTAAAAAAATATACTGAAACCAAAACCAGAAGTGATATAAAGTAAAAAATTCACAACCACAACACATTAACAATAAGTTAACACTGTCATCTCAAAATTATATTAACAATTGTAATAAACAGTATTCTTATAAGAAACTGGATCATTAAGTCCCTTGGGTGAAAAAGTATTAAGTCTGTGGATCCACACACATTCCCTTCTAGTCAATTCAGAATGGATGTCTGTTATCCCCCTAGGGACTCCCTTGACAACTTCAATCACAAACACCTCAAAATCAGTAAAGTGGTGTTTATGTGTCCAAAAATGAACCACAAGAGGGGCTTCTAGAACCCCATTTTTGATTTTGCTCTTCTGCTCAGATACCCTAACTCTTAATTGACGCGAGGTTTGTCCCACATAGCTTAACCCACAAGGGCATGTAATAACATAAACAACATTAGAAGAACTGCAATTAGAAAAATGTTTCAATACCACTCGTACATTGTTGGTACTATCTTGAAACTCCTTGATCTCTCTAGTTTGGGAACAACAATGGCAATGCCCGCACTTAAAGTGTCCACATATAACAGGGACCAACGTTTGCTTCACTTTAAGGTCCGAATGGACTATACGGTCCCCAATAGTTTGTGTCCTTCTATATCCAATACACGGTGGCCTACTGCAGCCAGGGATATCCTGAATCAAATGCCAATGTTTATAAATTAACCGTTTAATGGCATAAGATAAAGGTGTGAAGTCCATGGACCAAAAAAGTCCGTCCATCTCCTTCTTGGGTTTGTACATGAATAAATCCTTTCTAGACATTTTCACAGATCTGCATCTGGCTGTGGTAACCACTCTATCTGGAAATCCCCTGGCCTTAAACTGTGCGGCCAACTGATCGGCGGCCTCATCAAAACTCTCACTACTTGAACTATTACGTTTCAAGCATAAAAACTGGCCATATGGTAAGTTCCTCCTAAGATGACCTGGATGGAAACTGTTGTAATGTAAGAAAGAATTTCTATCCGTGGGTTGGAATATGGAGTCACGGTTAATGAATCCCCTTTAATCTGTACCGTGACATTTAAAAATGGAAGCAACTCTTCATCCATGGCAAATGTGAATTTAATATGATCACTGATAGTATTAATCCAAGTAAAAAACTTCTTGTCATTCCCCTCCGGGTCTAAGCTCTAGGGGCAGGGACCCTGTCTATTTTATTACTTTGTAAAGTGCCAGGTACACTGCTGGCGCTAATAAATGTTTGTTAATAATAATAATAATAATAATACCATGAAAATGTCATCAATATATCTGCCGTAGAATTGTAAAGATGAATAAAAAGGATTTCTGTCAACATTCAATATGACGTCATGCTCTAACTTAACCATGTATAAATAGGCAACACTAGGGGCTGTAGGACTCCCCATAGCAACTCCCTTGATCTGATACTAAAACTGGTCCTCAAAACAAAAATAATTTCTTTCTAATATGATATCCAATAGTTGTAATAAAAAATGTGTGGGTGGAGTATCTACTGTCCTTTTATCTAAATAATTTTCAATTGCCTGTCTCGCCCCTTCATGAGGTATGGAAGTATACAAGGAAGTCACATCCATCGTAGCAATTCTTGTCCTTGCACCAATATGCATATTTTCCACAATTTCAATGAAATGTTTGGTGTCCTTAATGTACAAAGGACAATCCTGAACCAATTTATTTTAAAAAGAATCTAAATATTGAGCTAATGGTTCCAAAATGGAGTTGGAACCTGACACTATGGGCCTACCTGGTGGAGGGAAGCCCCTCTTATACATTTTTAGAAGAATGTAAAATACTGGTGTCCGTGGACAATTATTAACAAGAAATTTGCCCACCTGTTGATCTATATAACCTAACTCAACACCTTCTATCACTACCACGGAAATAATGTTGCCAATTTCTTTAATCGGGCCATATTGTATGCCTCTCAATCTGCCAACGCTTTGTAATCCTTTCTATCCAAAACCACAATCGCACCCCCTTTATCTGCTGACTTAATGACTATCTCCCTATTATTGGCCAATGCCTCCAGGGTAGATTTTTCCATATAGTTTAGGTTATGCCACACTCTATGCTTCTGATTTTCCAATTTATTGATATCCCTCAGGAGGACTCTTTCAAAAGTAATTATATTAGGATTATGACATGGTGGTATGAATGTGGATTTAGGTTTGAAGGGAGAAATACAATCCCTGAAACCTACCCCAAACATGTCTCTTAATTTAATTAATCTTAAAAGTTTGAAGGCATCAATTCGGGTATGAAAACTATTATATTTGGGAATAGGAACAAATGACAGACCCTTGTTCATAATATTCCTCTCAGTCTGCGAGAGATGATAACTAGATAGATTGACCACTAGGTCTGTCTCCCATGAAATTGTCTGCCTTGGAACCGATCTCTCCTGCGTCCTGATCTCCGAGGGAGAGACGGCCCTCCTAAATAACTCCCCTCACTTCTATCACCACTTGTAATATCCTCTCTCTCTGATGGCCCCGAAAGATCTACCTGGTCCTCACTGTATTCCAAATCTGATGTTAAATACCCTTTGTCCAAAAATCTAACCCTCTTCTTCTTGGGGGAGGAATTGGACAGCCATGGATACACCCTGTCATGTGCATAATCCCATTCATCCCGTTTGAACTTCTTAATTTTTAAGGCCCTCAAATCTGTGTGGAAATTGTCCAAATCCCTTTGTAGGGTTGCTAATTTGGACTCCATCTTCTACGATGTAACTCTTTTATTTAATTTGGATTGCACTTCACAGATCATAGAATCCACATTTGCAATCTCCTCATTGGACCGATCAATAATTAACAACATTAGATCCAGTGAACACTTGTTCAAAATAGTAGCCCAACGATTTTTAAAGGTTTCATCCTGTAAAAATACCCCTGGGGCTTTAAATAATCTTAAGCCCCTTGGAATCTTTTCCACCTTACAATATTCTGTAAGTGTGGATGCATGTAATTCTAGTCTGATTTTCTTTTCCCTTAAATTGTCCAGTTCTTGCCAATCTCCATTATCATGCAACAAATTGTCTTCCCCAAATAGGGATCGACCAGAGAGAATACGTACTTTATCCACATCATTATATGCAAATGACTGTTTCCAAGAAGCCATACCAGCACTCCTATAACCAATGCAACCAAAAAAAAGAGAGGTGTTGGCCGATATATGGAACAAAAAAGTGCTGTGGCTGGGTCCAGACATATGCACAATATATAATTCAATTTTATCATGTTGTTCCTTCTGGAATTGTATATGTAGTGTATATCATATTGGTCCAGCCATCCAGCTTGTTGGCCTCGTGCTCAGCACTTTTTTGTTCCATATATCGGCCAATACCTCTCTTTTTTTTTGTTTCAGAAGACTATTGGCATCCAGTTCAGAGATTTCACACTGAACAGGAGAGGGGACAGAAGAGAACCTTGTGAGACTCCACACAAGAGGTCCCGGGGAGATAACAAACAATCTCCGAGCACCACCTCCTGAGTTCTCCCGGCAAGGAAAGAGCGGAACCATTTGAAAATAATTCCACCAACTCTGGCTCAGTCCCACAAGCAAGTCACCAACATCTCGTGGTCAACATTAGCAATAACAGTCAACAGATTTAACAGAATCAGCAGGGTCAATCGACCCTGATCAAATTCACAGCAGAGGTCATCAACCAAAGCCACAAGTGCAGTCTCAGTGCCGAAAGCCAGACTGCGATGGATCTAGAAAACTGACGTGGTCCAGATGCTCCTGAAGCTGCCGAGCTACTACTCATTCAATAACCTTCCCTAAAATGGAAGGTTAGAGACCGACTGATAACAGGCAAGGAAGTCAATGTCATGTGATGGCTTTTTGAACAGGGGCCACACCACCACCTCCCTGAGGCAGCGTGGCACCCTGCCCTCCCTAAGGGAGGCATTGACCATCCCGAACCAGCAGCGGCTCCAACATCTCCCTGCTGGCCTTGACCAACCAGGACGGGCACGGGTGTAGTTAAAAAAAAAAAGTGGCTTTGACCGCCCCAAGAACATCCCCCATGTCAGTGGGCGACACCCACTGAAACCGATCCCATGAAACCGGATAAGGTGGGACTTCCATAACCTCTGGTTCTCCTATCGTAATAAGCGCCGCATCAAAGTCATGGTGAATACAAGCAAATTTATCCACGAAGTAATCAACAAACATGTCACAGTGGGCACTGGACAAGTCCAGTTCCAGGCAGAGGGAGGCAGGACTGACCAGCCCCCTCATCACTCAGAAAAGCTCAGCTGGACAAGACTTCATGGATGCTATGAGGACAGTGAAGAACTCTTTCTTTGCTGTCAGCACAGCCATGTCTTAGGCTCTTAAACTGGCTCTATGCCACAATCTGTTGGCTTCAGAATGAGAACAATGCCACCGTTATTCTAATCGCCATCCTTCCCACTTCAGCTGCCACAGACCCTCTGTAAACCACGGTGGCTTGTAGTGTTCACAAACAGGGAGTGGATGCCTAGGAGCCATCCTGTTGATGGCCTCAGCCAATAAGGTGTTCCAAAGAGCAATGAGGTCATTGAGCAAACGGCTGTCAAGATCAGAGGGTAACTCCCCTAGAGTATTCCAGAACCTCTCTGGTTCCATTAGTTTCTGGGGGTAAACCAACCAAACTGGTTCCACAACTCTCTGGGGACAGACACGCACCAAGAGACTGGCTCACAGAAGCTAATGATCTGTCCATGACAAGGGCACTGCTGACACCTCCTCCACTAATGGATCCCCACCTCAAGGCCAGTACAAAAAAAATCATGTCTAGGGTATGCCCTCCATAATGTGTCAGGCAGTTGACTACTTGGGACTGGCATCAGCATGGATGTTAAAGTCCCCCAAGCCTAATATCTTTGGGAACCACAACATCACCTCTGACACCAGCTCTTCTAGAACATGCAGGGATGCTGCTGTACAGGTGGTGCATGGTATATCAGCAGCACTCCCAGGCTGTTCCCACCAGATCGATCACAAGATGGAGGCCCTCAATACCTGACATAGACTGCACTGGATACCTCCTAATGGACCATGAATTCCTAAAAGCAATGACTACTCCCCACCCCGTCCCTCTGACCGTGACTGCTGCTGCACAGAGTACCCAGCTGAAACAAGGTCAGCCAAAATAGGCCCTGACTCAGTGTCCAGCAAGGTCTCCGTAATGTACGCATGGTTGTTGCTTTATTAACAACCGACCTCATGTTGAAAAACATCAGATTCAGGCTAGGGGCCCTCTGATAATGAGGCTCCTGGCCACATGTTGAAGGGTAGAGAGAGGGACAGGTACCAAGCACCTGTTCTGTCACACAGGTTAAATTTGTTTATGCATTTATTTCACATTTCTTATATCCCACAACCCTCCTGCTCACAGAGCAGCTCAGGGCAGGATACCCTCTAAAGAGACTATACTCCCAGACGTCCTATCCTTACCCCAATGGCTGTGGTCCTCCCCCCTAATTAACTACACTAATTATTAATTACACTAATTATTATTGGTGTTGAATAGTGATTAGAGATGGAACCCTGCCCCAAAGAACTTACAGTTTAGGATGAACAACAAAGGAGAGAGAATGGGGAGAGGAACATAATAAAGGGTAACAGTTCCGTAGATAGGAATGTTACCTTAACATACGCTCCAAAGCATTCACACACTTAGGGATATCACAGGTTGGATATCCTGTGGTTACTTTACATGAGGTAGCTCATTCCTCACTATAACATGTGAACAGCCTAATGATTTAGGTACGTCTGAAAATTTTATCCTTAATTAAATTGCATCTTAAAATATTCTACTTATGTGCATAAATGGACTCCATCATCAGAGTATTTGAGTCACACGCAACCTGGGCTGGATCCTGAATTGTGCAGATTGAGTAGCTGGACAGGGCCATGTATGTTGGGAGCAGGGCAGGGCAAGGGGCCCCTCAATACACTGGGTCCATGAATAAACATGAAATGACAATATGAGTATGAGAAGCACCAGTGTAAAATATTGGTCTGCAAAGCCTCAAATGCAGGGAGTCCCAGCCTAGGAGGGCCACAGCAATTCAGGAAGGAAGGGGCCTACAGCACATGGGTCCCATAAGCAAACTAAAAAAATAATATATGTACAACAGATGGGTCTGCGGTGCTGGGAGCCTCGGCTTCTGAAAGGGATGTTATGGTTATCTGTTTCACATCAAAAATTAATTATGGCAACATTTTCTTTTTTCTAATGAGCGAGTCAGTGTGCGTCTGTCGGACAATCTTATGTTAGGAGGAGGCCCATGTCACAATGTTGCACAGGACCTCAACTTCCATGGTTCAGGCACTGCTCCCAACTATGTAGAAATAAAACCAAAATAATTACATAACTGCTGCAAACACTTATGAAGAGGGTTCAAGAACTTTGAGCCCCCAGAAAGGAAGAAAGAGGAAGGTAGGAAGGAAGGAAGGAAGAAGAGAGACAACTTTAGCAGTGAGGAGTTTAAATCTCCATGTCAATGAGAAAATGGAGAGTCCATCACATGGTAACCAGCAGGTTAAGTAATGGACATCCGGTGGGAAAATGGGAAGCGGTATGCCCTGACTCCTCTGCAAGAAGGAGGGGTTGTGGGTGGTTGTTGTTAAGGGTTATGCCCTGACCCCTTCCTGTGGGGAGGGGGGTTGGTGATGAACGGGGAAGGCTTATGTCCTGATTCCTCTCTGAGAGGGGGGACAAAGACTATAATTTTAAATGGGTTTTTAATCTTGTGTAATTTCTAATTGGGTTTTTGTACCTTTATGTGACATTTCCTTCTGTTTTGTAAGTCACTCTAGTCCCTGGGGAGAAGAGCAGGATATAAATCTTTAAATTAATCATCATCATCATCAATTGTCGCGAATATGGGCTAGCAAGGGGAAACAGGATCGAAGAAGGGGGCACACAACACAAGGAGACAACCACCCACTCACAGAAGCACACTATTAGTGTTAAAGGAGCCCTCAGTATGATGTATTGCCGTGTGGTCAATTGTATGCTACAAACCACCTGACCCAGTCACCATTCATTAGTGGGCCTACCAGAGATGTCAAACCCGGGGTATAGTGATCCTCCATACACACAGGGCCCAGGAGGGGAAATAAATGAGGAGGGGTAGGGATCCCAGGCCTTGTGAACCTCAGAGGGGAGCGTGGAAGGGATTAGGACAACCACACACAGGAAGGCAAGGAAGGTCAACAATAAGGAAGACAGAAGCACACACCACTGGCACACAATCCTGCGGCATTCCGCAGGGTTCTATTCTGTCTCCATTATTATTATTTAATGTTTATATGCAGCCTTTAGGGGAGATTGTGAGAGGGTTCGGGGTGCGTTGTCACCAATATGCTGATGACACTCAGCTGTACCTCTCTTTTTCAGCTGACCCAGACCCTGCTCTCTTGTTGCTATCCCAGTGTTTGGAGGCCGTGGCGGAATGGATGTGGCAGAGCAGACTGAAGCTCAACCCTGATAAGATGGACGTGATGTTGGTGGGGAGACTGAGGAGGTGTTGGCCCCCCTGATTGGGGGGGTTCGCCCTCCTGTAGCTCAACAGGTCCGGAGTCTGGGGGTGGTGCTGGACGCAGATCTCCGCCTGGAGCAGCAGGTAGAGGGGGTGGTGAAGGCTGCCTTCTGCCAGTTGTATCTGGTGCGGAGGTTGCGTCCGTATATCTCTGGCCCGTATATCTCTGGCCTTCCTTGTCCATGCCTTCGTCACCTCGAGGCTGGACTACTGCAATGAGCTCTATGTGGGGCTGCCCTTGTTCCTGGTTTGGAGTCTGCAGCTAGTGCAGAATGCGGCAGCCCACCTCCTCTTGGAGACGGGTCGCTGGGATCACATAACATCTGTGTTCCGGGCTCTGCACTGGTTGCTAATAACGTGCCAAGCCAGGTTCAAGATACTGGTGTTGATCTATAAGGCCCTTCACGGTCTCGGCGCCTCATACCCAGGGGCGGATTGGCCATTGAACCCACCGGGAGGATCCCGGTGGGCTGGGCTAGGCTGAAGGGCCGGTCCCACTGTCTTTTTAAAAAAAATTATTCTCTTTTTAAAAAACAATTGCTGGTCCCAACCCCTGTCGGGCTGGGTGGGGGGAGGTCTCACCTGCCTCTCCCTCCTAAGAGCACAGCAGCAGCTGCAGCAGCAGCAGGGACACTCGATCGGGCTGGGAGATAAGTCTGTGTTTACAAACACAGCTCCTCCTCCCCTCCCCACACGCTGATCAGAAGGTTGCTACCTTGTAGAGAAGGTTCTTCGAGATGGCTCCCAACATTCTCTCAACTTAACTGGGTTGTACACGCTCACTATAGGCCAATAATAGATCACGTGATGGTCTCGAGCTCCTCAAGGCAGGGGAGGACGGAACTTCAGCCCTGGGGCAGGAGGTAGGGCCTACTTTGGGGGGGGGCATGGGCCTGCTTTGGGGGGGG
>QEPC01007686.1:3807907-3834550 GCA_003113815.1 Sphenodon punctatus | reverse complement strand
GGGGGTTTGGGGGGGAGGGGTTTATAGTAAAAGTTGGGGGGATCACTCTTTTAAATTATTTTTATCTTGTGATGTTTTATCCATCCATCCACATTTATTTATACCCCGCTCTCTCTCGACAATGATTCGAGGTGGCTCACAACATGACATATACATTCCGGGTTTTTAACTCCACGCAGGGAACCCGAATACAAATACAATAATACATAATACATAATAAACAATTTCTCAATCCCACCCCCCTTAACCTAGCTGAAAAACAATCCCCATCAACACACTCTCTATTCCCAGCTCTCACCTGGGAACACCAACCAGCGCCACTCCTCTCTCACAGGAAGCAACTGGTCCCACCACCTTCTCCTTCAACCCACACAACTATTCCCCAAAAAATACATAAGCCCCCAAACATTTCCGCCTCATTGCCCAGCCAAAGGGCACGGCCTATGCCTGCTCCCGAAGTTAAGGGGAGCGTCCTGGACACAGCTGCGTTGAAGCCCCGCCCCCGCAAGGGTGGGGGGAGGGAGAGGGAGTCCCCAAGCCTCCAGTTCTCTTCACCGGGTTCCCCCTCCTCCACAATCTCTGATAGTCACCAGTTTGTACCGCAGGGGGGGTCAAGGGAGATGGTCTCATCCCTGCAGGCTGCCCTCTCACTATGAGTTTTATTGTTGTTTTATCTATTGTGAGCTTCCCCAGGATGCCGTGGGCATGAGGGGGCAGCCAATAAATGCACAGAAATAAATAAATAAATAAATAAATAAATATTCTGGTCTGGTTATGGGGAGTCTATTTTCCAATATGTGGAATCTTAGTTTACACTGTGCTAAAAACCAACCAGCTCAGCAAAGTGTTGTAAAGAAAATATTATTTATAAATGAGGGCAAAGAATGTTATAAATATAAAGCATAGTTTACTTAAATTCAAATAAAAACATGGTACAAAAGAGAAACAGTGTCAGTTACAAATACATGATTTAAAAGGACATTTCTGTTCAAGGAACAGTTCTGTTATAAGCTCAAAGAAGAAATAACATATGTTTTAATCATTGTTGGCTCAATGCATCGAAAGAATATACTTTCATATTCACTCAGTCCTGTGTCCCATTCTGCTATAATGAAGGTGAGGAAACTCCAGGGAATGGAAGAGCTTTCTAAAAAATCAGTTTTTCCTCTGATTCTTTATAGAATGAAAATTCTTAGAAGTCAGTTTAAATGACGTCAGGTCAAGAAAGCTGACAATGAGGTTTCTCAAAGTAAGTTGTAAATAACCTGCTGATACATAGTAAAAAGGCGGCTTTCATCGGAGATAAGAGTTAACAATGATCAAGATGTCAGGCGTCTCCAGACAAACAAGACCTCTTTCTGCCCTGCACAGGAAATCGCATCTTCTGAAACTGGTAAACAGAAAATGTTGATATGTAATCATTAAGAGACAGACTGATCATGGGTAATTTCAGACGTTACACGCTCCCAGGTCACCACAGTGGATTCCCAATTGTGGCGAGCCAGTAAACCCCATCCGATGGCCCAGGATAGCCCTGAACAGACATAATGGGAGTGGGACCACATCAAGGAAATGGATGGATGAACCATGACCCGGGGAAGTGCAACAGACATTACGCCAATTCCGAACCATGGTCAGAACATCCAGAACCCATCAGGGTGGGGTGGGAGGCAGCAATGGCTGACTGAGGGCAAATGAATCCAAAAGCACCAAAAGGCAATGCCCACACAAGGGAAACAGGAAGGGAGGGGGAGGAGGGAGAAGAGCTGAAGAGGCTGCACACACAACAGGGACAGGGAAGCCAAGGACACAGCAGAACACAAACCACACACACATGCCCAGGTGCAAACACACCTGAATGGGAACGGAAGGAAGGGGGGAGCACACTGGGCACCACGCACAGTCAGGAGCAGTGGCACGGAGGGGGGAGGAAGGTGGCTAGCACCCCGGGAAGGACAACACACACAGCACCATGGATATGGGGGGTGGGAGCCATGGGCCACAAGAGGGGAGGGGACTGGCCCAGGAACAGGCCAGGAGATGGGGAAAGGCACCCAGAACCCCACAGACAGCACAGGCGGTACGGGCCACCCAACGGCAACACAGGCAGCCCAAGTCATGGGGGTTCCCACGGGGACAGAGCATTGTCACAGGGGGAGGGCAACCAAACAGAGGAAGGCACCAGAGCAGCCCGAGGCAGGTCGGTCAACATGGCATGGATCCCCCTCACTGATGCAGAAGCACAGTCGGGGATGGACGCAAGCTGTATCCTGCATGCAGCACATGCAGAACACCCGCCCCCCCAGAGGAAGCCAGGAGGTGCTGCTCAGGGGCCCCAAGATCCACCCAGTCACAGAGGCTAGGGCTGAAGCGGCAGCAGCTGTTACTGCACCGCCATTCCATTCCAAGAACTCGGCACTTAATGTGTCTTGCCGACGACTTTCCCTTGATATTTCCACAATTCTGCATTACCTGCTGCCAGTATCTGTGTATTAAAGATCATTTGATTTTGATTTTTGTATATACATGCATTTGTGTTTCATGCTTATTGGGAACATATTTAGCAGTCTCTCTGTTTGCCCTTGAAGCATCTGCAAATGCGGCATATCTGCGGTTTGTGAACACAAGTGGTTTTATGCCGCCTTCCGCCACTGCGCGCGAGTCCCTGATGCACCGTGATGCTGAATAATAGATCACTGAATGAATTAACTTAGGGTGACTCTGACTAAATGCTTAAGAGTCCACTGCAGGGGCATAGCCACTGTGGCGCGAGGTGAGGGTCACATTTGCACCCGTGCCCTGCCCTGGGAGGGGGCCGGCAGCAATCAGGGCCGGCCCCAGGCATATTTGGCATATGCAGGAGCCAGGAGCCCTGCTCCTGAATCCCGGAGGAGTCTCTCTTTCACCACGGTAACCACCTTTTTAAACAGCTCAGTTGTAGCTCCGCAGCGCTGCTACACGGTTGGGGGAAGAGTCCCCCCCCCCATCCCGTCCCATCCTTCACAATGAATGTTGCTGCCTTGTAAACAAAGTTCTTCTTCAAGGAGCCAGGCACTTGCTCACTGCACCCGGGGATCCCTGCACTCTAAGCAGGACAGAGACTAGTGCAGCTGGCTCCTGATTCTGATCCAGGGGAAGGAGGGTGGGGGTGGGGAGTCCCAGAGTAGGCTGCCCCCTGCCTGTTGCCCCCCTCCCAGGCTGTAGATCCAACCTGCATGGAGTGTCATTTTGTGAGAAAATTCCCCCACCACCTCTTTCTAGGCTTGGTACATTCCCATTTGTGAAAATGGGAGGAGCCACTCGAAGGAGAACAGAAGGTTGCTGCCTTGTAAACAAAGTTCTTCGAGATGGCGCCAACATTCTCACAGGCACCCACCCTTCCAACCCCGCATGGAATTTTCTTCCTAGTTGCTTAGGGTTGGAAGGAACTGTGTTGAGTTTAGGTACCTTATATAGGGTGGGGTCTGTGTGTGTGAACGTCACGTGTTTGTTTTTTTAAACTAGTGAGCTTGGTATATGCCAGTAAGAGAAGGGTGCACAAGTGAAAATGGAAGGACCCCTCGAAGAAGAACTTTGTTTACAAAGCAGCAACTTCCCCTGCACCTTGGTGGCTACACCCCCGGCTGCAATGCTGTGGAAATCACAAAGCTGCCACGCTTAAGGGAAAGGGGAAACTGTGGCAAACCTGCCGCTTCCATGTGAAATCTACAGTGGCGAAAATACCATGGCAACAATTGCAGAAAGCCACAAGTGAAAGTCTCCCTTCCTAACTGTGCTGCTTCGTGCGGAAGAGCACTTTCTGCCGGTAAATGCTGCTGCAGTGGTACAACATTTCAGCCTTAACGGAGGCAAATAGGAGGCAGGGGGACAGGTCACAGACACAGGTGAGCAGGCGGCTGTGCAAGGGACGGCTACACCACGGGGAGAGCCAGTAGAGGTCACAGGCAGCAGGAACCAACCAAAGGGGGGGCTGGGCACAGAGAGCAAATTTAATTTATTTATTTATTTATTTATTTTATGAATTTGTACCCCACCCCTCCTGCAAAGCAGCCTGGGGCGGCTTCCAACAATAAAAACATAATATAATAAAATACATTTTAAAATCATCCATATATAAATTATTAAAACAGGGTTTAAAACATTATAAATGGTAGATCAGGTGGGGGAGCTAAAAAAAAAACCTCACCCTACCCTCCCACCCTCCCCAAAGGCCTAGGCGAACAGCCAGGTTTTGCAACTTCGCCGGAATGTCAACAGGCTGGGGGCCAGGTGAGCTTCCTCCGGAAGGGAGTTCCAAAGGCGCGCTGTGGCCACCAAGAATGCCCTCTCAATTGTGGCCCCCCACTTAACACGGGGGACCTCCAAGAAGGCACCCCCGGCAGACCGAAGGAGCCGCTCTGGGGCATGGAGGGCAAGGCGGTCCCTGAGGTATGAGGGGCCTAGACCGTAAAGGGCTTTATAGATCAACACCAAAACCTTGAACCTGGCTTGGCATGCTATCGGCAACCAGTGCAGAGCTCGGAGCACAAGTGTAATGTGCTCCCGACGGCCGGTCCCTGTAAGGAGACGAGCCGCCGCATTCTGCACTAGCTTCAGCCTCCAAACCAGGAACAAGGGAAGCCCCATGTAAAGCGCGTTACAGTAGTCCAGCCTCGAGGTGACGAAAGCATGGATGAGGGAGGCCAGGTCCGGGCAGGAGACGAACGAACACAGCCTACACACCAGATACAGCTGGCAGAAGGCAGCCTTAGCAACTGCCTCCACCTGCCGCTCCAGACGGAGGTCTGCATCCAGTATCACCTCCAGACTCCAGACCTGCTGAGCTATAGGAGGGCGAACCCCCCCAACTAGGGGGGCCACTACCTTCCTCACTCTCCCCACCTACATCATCTCTGTCTTATTGGGGTTGAGCTTCAGTCTGCTCTGCCACATCCATTCCGCCACAGCCTCCAAACATTGGGATAGCAACAACACAGCAGGGTCTGGGTCAGTTGAAAATGAGAGGGTCAGTTGAAAATGAGTATCATCAGCATATTGGTGACACTGCACCCCGAACCCTCTCATGATCTCCCCCAAGGGCTGCATGTATACATTAAATAATAATGAAGACAGAATAGAACCCTGTGGAACGCCACATGATAAGGCGCGGGGGCACGATGTCTCATCCCCCAACACCACCCGCTGGCTTCTCCCCGAGAGGAATGAACGGAACCATTCAAGAACAGTCCTGTCCAGACCCCCCAGGTCACCCAGCCATCTCACTAGCAGCCCATGGTCCATGGTATCAAAAGTGGCCAAGAGATCTAGCAGGATGAGAAATGTTGAACATCCTGCATCCATCTTCTGGCGGAGGTTGTCTACCAAGGCCACCAATGCCATCTCAGTACCATAGCCAGGACGGAACCCCGATTGGAAAGGGTCTAGGAAACCGATGCTATCCAGATGCAACTGGAGCTGGAGTGCCACCGCCCGCTCAATAACCTTCCCTAAAAAGGGAAGGTTAGAGACAGGTCGGTAACTGGTGAGCGCATCCACGTCCAGAGATGGTTTCTTCAGCAGGGGGTGAAGGATGGGGTGCCCGTGGAAGGGGCACAGTGACACAGGCAAGCAGAACGGAGGCAACTGCCCCAAATGGAACAGCTGCGAGGCCGAAATGGCAAGGGGTGAGTGGCCAGTACCCCAAGCCGTCAGGGAGGTGATGGGAGCACACAGTGGGACTGACATCCATGACACTGAAGACACAGGGGGCCTCACATCCAGCTGCATGGGGCCATGAAGGGGTCTGGTAAAGGTTGGCCCACCAGATGTACATAGTGGGGCACTGAAGCATACTCCGGCAGTAACCCAACTGTACCATGTGGTGGGCAATGAGGTAGACCTCAAATGGAGATGGCCCTACCTGAACCTCAGCACAGGTCCACACAGCAGCCAGCGCCACCAGCTCCGGTCTGGTGGGCTCTGACAACTATTAGTCAGCAGCAGCGGGCCAAGGCAGGTGCCCAAGCTCCAACAGCTGGTAATATGCCACCCCACATGACCTCTGGTAGCCATGGGCCCTGTGGATGCAGCAGAAGAAGGAAACAGTCAGGGCAGGGCCCCCTCCTCAGACAGGTCGTGAACCCAGCCAGGCCACAGACCGAGAGGGCGGACATGGTCTCCACCGTGGACCACGCCATGTGCAAGCACCTCATCTCTGGAATGCTCCCATGAAGAAAGGGACGGAGGCCCAGTGCCTCCGCATGGAGCCGGTACTCGTTAGCACTGGCCTCATAGCCATAGTAGCAAAGGCCAGAACTCAGACTCACATAGGCACCAGAGAGGGTATCCAGGCAGCACAGGAGCAGTTGCACGGCCGGGGAATGCCACAGGTCACATAGGGCCATGGTCTCCTGGAAGGTTCAGCTATGGGGGGAACCAGGCGATCCAGGGTGCAGGAGCCCCGGGGGAGCACCGCCAACCATGGTCCAGTGGGCAAAGGGTCTGACCAGCAAGGAAAGATGGGCCCCATGATCCCATGTGGGCTGCAGAGGGAAGCAGAGAAGCTCCAAGGACATGCGATAAGCCTGCATGCCGCAACAAGGGATGGCTAGCCCGCGATGTGTGGGTTGGGGACCCAGCACAGCTGCAGGAACCGAGCGCATGGAATGTTCAGGAAGCACTGATAGCAGGGAGGTGATGACAACAGGTTACCAGCTGTGGACTGCACTGACGGGTGCATGCGGGCCCGGGGCACGAGCCTCCATAACGGGAGCACAGGTGCACCATGGGGAGGGGTGGTGTCTGCAGGGACACACCGGCTGGCAGGTGAGCGCAACCAGCACGAGGAGCCCAGGGAAGACCCCACCGGCACAGGTGAGCAACCCCATGCCATCTGGCGGAGGGCAGGCAGGTGAGGGTGGCCAATAAGGGTGTGCCAGGGCCTGCCCCACAGATGCATGGGTGGGGCACGGAGCTGGGGCAGGTCCAGGACACAGACAGGAGAGCCGTGCGCCGAACGCACGTCAATCTATTAATAAATATAGGTTGACTGGAACATACCTGTCTGTCTTGGAGTCTGTACAGGGGGATCAAAGGGATGATAGAGAGCTGGCATCAAATCCGCACACCAGTCAATTCCAGAAGGACAAATCACTCTGTGTTTGTTCTTACCTTTTGGAGGAATTTGTATGGTCTCCTGAAAATAAAGTATAGTGTTTTATAAATTATCATGAGAGGAAGAAGCATCTACAGATACAGGTCTGAAAAACTACTCTCAAATCATATAATCATTTGCAGCCTTGTCAACACCTGAAACTTTTTATTAGAGTTAGAAATAGTACAAATACTAACAGACCTGGCCTGTGCATCTTTATTACTGTTGCAAAATACATTACTAGAAAAAGGATGAAAAAAATTCTAGGCTGGCAAGAGCACAATCTCGGTACAGTTTAGCTTGTCAAAATTAGATCCCTTTCCCTACTGCTGTGTCAAAACATGTTGTGGGTTTGATGTGGGTTTCTTTTTAGGTTAAATGGTCTAGTAATATTGTGGCTGGAACAAAAATAATTTTGTTTAGAGTTTCCAATCACTGACTCTTTATAAATACTTCATGCGTCATTGTAATGATATGTCATGCTTAGCAATATTGGCACATCTTTTTTGTCTTAAAAAGTATGCCAACTTAGGATAAGTTGCCACCTCAAAGATGTGTTAAGCAAAGGATTTAGAAGAAAATTAATAGTTGTCAGCTACCGAATGTAACATGTTTAAATCCCTTTAAACCTCTTAACTGTGGACTCATTCGTGAATGGGGTTACCAAGTCAGATTCTTCAAGACAACCATAACATGAAACATTTGTGATCTGAGAAAATGATAAGAGCAAATAAATACAATCCTCACTGGAAACCAGGGAGCTGAGATCTGCAGGAAAAGGTGGCAGTACACTATAAAGCCAATAGCTAACATGCCTACCTGAGCTGAGAGAAATGAGTACCCGTTAGAGCTGATCAAATAGCAACATTTCAATACTGTGTCATTCTGGAACATAAAAAGTGAATAGTTTGTTTCCAATCAAAATTTCATTCCTACGTTAATCTTCTTCGTCGAGAATGACTGATAGATTTGACATCATGTTAAGCATGTACAGGATGTTCCAGGATTTATTCAAGGCTGCTTGAGGGTAAAACATTTTTTTGTTGAACAACCGGGTTCACTGAGCTTAGAGCCCCTGTACCTAGTTGTGGACTGGTCTTCAGGATCATCCAGGCAGACCATCACATGCCCACATTAAATTGGATGCATGTACACATATATAAACTCTCAATGTCTATCACATTGGATCTTTTCAGATAGAGAGGGAGTGGGCTGCGTTGGAGCAGGCGCGTGGGTGACCCAAACCGGGGCTGTACACACCCATTGGTTTGACTGCGTTCAGACAGACAGCCCAGTGTGTGAGTGAACCAAGAGTGTAGGCAGCAAGCACACCTTCCCTGTGCCAGGAACACATGGACAGGCAAGCTAACTCCTCACTCTGGCCCTACAGCTTGCTCTGGTAACCATGGCAATGGGACATGGCAGCACCTGCTGTTAACCTCTTACCATCCACAGCCCTGAGAAATGACTCAGCCTTTGCCTGTGACAGGGTCTGTGAAAGCAACATTGTGGCAGATTTCAGCATAGAGGAGCTGCTGCTCCTTTAAAAAAGCATGACCTGCCTGTCTGGGTATGCATGCTCATGGGTCATGTACTGAAGAGTAATTGAGGGAGGCTTGGCAGAGTGAGCCTGAAGTAATCAGAGAAAACAAACTGCGGTGTAATGGAGGGTGAGAGGCACCTGGCCTGTAGGAGCCAGAGGGTTAGCCACACCCCTCTGGCTACATAAGAAGGAAGCAGGAAGCCAGAGGGTGGTCTGCTTCTGGAGGCAGAGAAGGCAGGAGCTCCAGCTTGGAAGCCTGGTAACTGGGAAGACCAGACTGCTGGTGAAGCTGGGAGAGACTGGACTAGATAGGAGCTCCCGGAAGGATTGCTGACTGCTGGTGAACCTGACTGGTGATAGATATTGGAGAGGACTGAGTTGCAGGAGCCTTGGAAGGAGACAGCCTCGCCTCACCTCTCCACCACCATGGACAGTTATTGGACTTGGCTACCTTATGCTCAAGCATGGATAAAGGTGGGATATTTAATTTATTTATTTATCCTGCTCCCTCCTGCCTCAGCCAATTAGTGAGGCGGCCCCTGTGGTTGTCCGGGAGTACCCTATTGGAGGTCCCACAATATTGGCGGGTCAGAACAGACAGGCTGCTGTTCTCGGCAGCCGCACCATCACTTTGAAATGCCCTCCCAGTGAAGAATCACTTCAGCCCAGATCTCTTTCCTTCCGACGAAGCTGCAAGACCTGACTCTTCTGTCAGGTATTTGGTGGGGGGTGAGGAGGGGAGATGAATTAAGGGGTTAGGTGCGGGGTTTCTTGTACTGATCACTGTGAATTTTATGCTTTGCTATAACTGTTTTATAATTATGTATTTATATCAATAATGTATTTTTAACTTAACTGTGAGCCACCCTGAGTCACCTTTGAGCGAGAGGGGTGGGGTAAAAATATTTATAATAAATAAATAAAATATATAAAAAACAAGAACATAAAAACCCAATTAAAAAACCCTTTCCCAACCCACCCTATCTGTCTCCTTCTCCAAACGCCTGTTGGAACAACCAGCTCTTACACTGCTCCTGGAAGGTGAGCAGATCTTGGCAGAGGTGACTTTCCACTGGAAGGGAGTTCCACAGCAACGGAGCAGCCAATGTGAACGCCCTCCTCATGGTGGTCATCTGTGTACAATGTGGGACCTCCTGGAGGGCGCCCCCGGCTGACCGCAGAGGCCAGCCCAAGAGGCCAGCCCAAGTGATGCTCAGCAAGCCAGACTAACTGGCGCCTGTCCTGGGTGGGTTTTACCCAGGTGTATGAGAAGATACCCTTCCATAAGATCACTCTACTTCTTCTCAGCATTTGATTTTTTTTCAGGAGCTGGGGATCAGGAAGGACAGCTGCCATTTTCCTTCATTGCCAGGAAAGTCCAATGTTATCAGCAGGGACCACAACTATGTGGCTCAGGTGGCAGCTGTGGCAACTCCAGCAGCAATGATGACATTTTTAGGATGGATCTAGTGGAGTCCAATAAGAGTGAAACCAAGGGACACAGTGGGACAGAGTGAGTGTGCATGAAAGAGAGAAAGATTATGTGATTGTATGAAAGGGAGTGTGGAGTGTGTGATGGCATTTGATTTAAAATTAGGCATTTGGTGCATTTGATGGCATTAGTCAGGACTGGGTTTTTGCTATCTGGGTGCAGAGCTAAGGAGTTAAGAGGGCAGTGCTGCTTCCCCTCACTTTGGTTTGTTGAAACACCACAGCACCTTTTAATATTAGGATATTAAACTCAAACCCTGCATACTAATGGCCCCAAATAACACAGAAATGTACTGAGCTCCCCTTCAAACTAACCATAGATAACTGGCAACTCTACCACTCTTCTTCTAACCTGCCTTTAAGTCATTGATGCAAGTTGAAATCCTTGACAGTAGAATATATTCTTTTTCAAACTGTGCTTTAAACAAATGCTTCCATGTTCACTTCACGCTATCTTCTTTTCCTGTTAGCTAAAAGCATCACCTATCATTCCTACAGGGGAGGGAAATGCTGTAAATTATGCTTTGATGTCAGATGTGCCTATTATTCTTCTCCCCTGTTATGAGACCACAGTGATCCATGCATACTGTATTCTTGTAAGTGATGCCTTTTCATTCTGGAGATCTGCGGACATCTGTCTTTTTCCTGTCTTCCTAATTATCAAGATTTTAAAAACCCAGCAAAAACCCAATTAGACTAGAATTGAACTTGGCTTTAACATTATTTGGGAGAGAAGGGACTAAACTATGCTTATTTTAAATAGATTTTTTTTTCTAGACCTGCAAGATGTTGCAAGCTATAAAGTATGCATCTCAAATCAAAAAGGATTCTGTCACTTCCTGTGAGTGTGACGACCACTCCATTGCAACTGGTGACTTTCCTGGCACAAGTGGTTTAACACTGAGGACTTATTCACACAAAATGCTAACCCCTGCAGTAAAACCCCTTTACTTCCATGTTCACTTCCTAGTGGCTACATAAACAGTTTGTGGTAGTGTGTGATAACACTTGTGGATGTATCCCCAAAGGTTTCTTGTGGTAATGTGTTGTGGTTTGCTGCAGGACAGAGCTGAAGCAAATATCCATGGTGAATATTGTATCAGACAATTCTGCCCGATCAAACAGAAAATTATAGGAGCTAAATCGATATTCTCCAAAATGGATAACCATCGCTATTCAGATCCATCTTTGTCAGATATCTGTTTTGGTTATTTACTCAAATTTAAATCAATACAGCATGGTATAATTTTTATACAAAGTATGCTTTACTTTGTCGAGCATATTACAGATAAGAAGAGTTAAGAGACCTTTCAGAAGGTGATCTAATTATGTGCTAATGACTGGGTAATAAAATGACACATGACAAAGATTTGTTCTCTCTTGCCCCTAAACACAAGACTAGAAATAATGGGCTCAAATGACAAGAAAGCAGATTTCGGTTAAACATTAGGAAGAACTTCCTAACAGTAAGAGCTGTTATGCAGTGGAACAAATTACCTAGGGAGGTGGTAGACTGTCCTTAGCTGGTGGTTTTCAAAATTCTGGGGATGTTGTAGCTGCGGATTTCCTGCACTAAGCAGGAGGTTGGACTAGATGACCTCTGAGGTACTTTCTAACTCTAAGACTTTGTGACCTCGAATGAAGGGGTGCCTCCTAGTCTCTTGACCCCCACACTGCAACATAGTAAATGTAATATTTAGTCTGGCCTTGCTATACTGAAAAGTTCCCATATTGGGTATTTTCAGACGTTACGAGATCACGCTCAACCACAGACAATCCCCTGTGGTGGGGAATGGTCCCGTAACGTCTGTTTGATCCCCACCAGATGTTCACCACAATGAACCTCCGGCGGGGATCAAAGTAACCACGCTTTCGAGGATGGTTCGGGGGCCATTTCTGAAAGAGTGGTCAAAGTAATTCCCACCAGGGGTGAACACCCGGTGCGAATCACTGTGCCCCCAACAAACGTGACATTACCACGCTCAACCATGGCGGAATTCACCGTGGATGAGGGTGGTAACGTCTCGTCTGACCCCTGACCACGGTCTGGAATTGGCAGCCATGCTCGCCGCCGATTCCGGGCCGTGGTCAATATCTTGGGGGGCAGGTGGGTGCCACGGCCGCATTGGCCGCTACGCCTACACATCTCCCGGAGGGCGGGTGGCCTTGGAAGCATGGGGGTGCGGGGCTGTGCAGCCGCACATTGCGCCGTGCAGCCCCGCCCCCTTCCCGATTCCCCAGCGGAATCTGCCGGTTCATCTGCTGACGGGCCGGTCTGATTTCGCTGGGGAATCATTTGGGTGATTCCGTGACGGGGCCAATAGGGCCCCCGTCACGTCTGAAATCACCCATTGTGTCCCTGTCACAAAAGCATTACTTTTAGGGAAGGAGATGTTACTGTAGAGAGCAGGAAAATGGCAAGCCAAGGATAGTCTTTATCTTTTATCTGTGACAATAGCACTGGCTAGCCAAGAAAAGAAGCTACGTATTTTTCCCCCGGCTGCCATAGTAACATGAAATAGTCCAATTTATGCCACTTTTCACAATACTGTTAAACTTGGGGATAATAATGGGGTGACTACCAGTCATGCTGGGCAGGAGTTTTTCTTTGTTATTGTACAAGATGTTTAGACAAAAATGCTATTCCACCCGACAACTAGGGCAGGCCACTAAAAAGTAGTCAGACTAAAGCAGCTCTTTCCTCAGAGTACAAAAAGCTTGCTTGTTTGGGGTAAGCAGGGTGGAAGTAAATTCCTAGAAGTTTATTAGTTTTCTACTAGAATCTTTCTTCGCTGTGAAATGAACTTGCTAAACTGATTCCCTTTGCCTGGATTTTGTCAGAGATGGAGTTTCCATTGAACCATCACAAGCCACATGGTGACTTCAGATGTCACAAAATCACAGCTTGAAAAGTCTGGAAACCATACCATGGTAATCCTCTGGGGATGTGTGGTTTCTGAACTGTTGTTCCATGCAGTATCTCCATTTGAAAAGTTTTCCCAGGTTCTCAAATGGTTACCAGTCCACAATTATTATGGTACAATTAGTGAGACGGTAAAACAATTAGGGTACCATCTTTGTGAGACCTTGCAAGCTAAAATAATAGCTATGTAACAAAGTAAAAACACTCGGAGTACATAAAAGATCTCAGTTTTTACTTTACAGTGCTTTGAAAATTGCAATTGGGAAATCTGACAAAGGAGGTATGTAAAGAAAATTGTTGCAGGATAAGTTCTCCAGGGTAAAATAAAGTTACAATCATTGCTGAATGTCAGATCTCTGATGCAGTACACTGGGCTCTTAAAGCTAGCAACATGAGAGACTGCACACTGGGAACACTTAGGATCAGGGAACATGATGGGAGCTGGGGGAAAACAACAGGGAATGGATCCCCCATTGTGACCTGTTGAGTACTTCTTCCAAGCCACCATAACTGGCCACTGTCAGAAACAGGATGCTGGGCTTGATGGACCATTGGTCTGAACCAGTATGGCACTTCTTATGTTCTTTGTTCTTAACATAATTCGCACTAAAGTGGGCTCATTTGAATGACAATATTAACTGTGATTTAAGTTAGCAAGGAAAATCCTGAATTAGAATAATATCATGTTCCTAATGTATATTTTTATTATTTTCCTTTTAAAAAGTGCAGTATTCTTGGTTTGTATAAGAATTGAGAACATGGCCATTTTTACACGGATGGGGTTGGGGGGGGATGGGTGTTCTGGCACGGTGGGTGGAGGTGGGTGGGTGTCAGCAGCAAGGCAATCATTTATTGGCACAGGACCTGGAAGGAGAACCACAGGGCAGAAGGAGCAGATGCCAGTGACACAGGGGTAGCACCACTGGGTGCAAGCACGGAACCATAAAGGAAAAAAAGGGGTCCGAGGGATTCACGGGAAGACCTGCCAGGAAAGCGTCTGGCACGAGCCCCATAGACCTCAGAGCAGGAGACAGATGGACAGGCAGAGGGTGCATGCAGTGGGGCAGAATCCAGCAGAATGGCCACATGGAAGCAGGAGCGCCGTTCCATCACAGGGAATCCACGAAAGAGGTTGCATTAACAGCAGGCTCACGGTGTGGGCGCTGGGCACTCAGGGAACATAAGCCCCTGGACAAGGTCGTCCCAGGCAAAGAGGCCCCAGCAGTAACCACGGGCATGCATGTGGGCATCCACCATGAAGCGGGGCAGAATGGGTGGCCCATGGAAGCAGCAGCCCCAACATCCAACCGGCTCAGCGCAGCTCTCAGGCAGCCATCTCCAGCTCTGGCCAGGAAGGGGCCACCAGTCTCAAGGGGCAGCAAACCCAGCTCCTCCAGGTGGTTCCGGCAATCCACTCAAGGGCGAGAGAACCCTTGGACATGCAGGAGGACACAGGTGTAGCAGCTACCAACATATGAACCATGAGCCTGGAGGGCCAAACCGAAGCCATCTTGCAAGCAGCAGCTATCTCCCAGGCATCCTATGGCAGCACGACAGCAGATAGGGACTCACAGTCATGGTGGCATTGGGGCACAAAGCTGAGCTCCCTGGACTGCCTCTGGCACTCAAGACCCCCAAGGGGTGGCCCATCAGCCATATGTAACAGGTCAGGAGATTGAAGCCATCACCCACGGAAAGGGGGTCGTTCACCAACAGCTGGACATCGCTGCTCTGTCACAGGGTACCCAGCAGCATGGTGGCGCACACCGGCCACTCCTCACTGGCCCAATGGTCATAAGCATGGCTGGATCCAAGGCTAGACATGGCCAGTACAGAGAAAGCAAACAGGAGCACACCAGAGGTGGATGGAAAACGCTTGGGAATGAGCTCGGAGGGAGCCAGGGCTGTCGGCATGCAGATGGGTGACCTTGGCCAGTAGAGGTGTGTACCAGGGGCCCATGTCATTTTTGTTTTCATTTTCATTATTTAAATATGTTGTTTTTGTTTTCATTAATATCAAATTTTAGGTTTTGCTTTCATTTTTGTTTTCCTTTGGTTTCAATGGAAAACACATTTTAGGCTGTATCTTTTTGTTTTTCATTATATTTGGCTGAAACCTGGAGTGATTATACCTCCAATTGATGGCATTAAGTGTACCAAATTCCTAAAAGGTTGGATATATCAAATTTTATAAGCAGTTTAATTATATTATTTTCCACAAATCTTCATATACATTCTTAGCTGTAACTTCTTTGCCTCACATTTAATGTAGATGAAACTTGGAAAGTTTACACCCCTTCTCATATTTATTATCTCTACCAACTTTCAGAAGGATTGGATAAAAGGTCCTGGTGGTCTTAGCAATGAACTTATAAATCCATGTCTGACTGTAACATCTTTGGGTGATTTCAGACATTACGCGGTCCTGATTCACCACAGTGGATTCCCGGCGGGGGTGAACAGATTAACCACCCTCTGTGGTCAAGGAAAGCCCTGAACAGACATGATGGGACTGGGACCATGGCAGGGAATAGGACCACTGGACCACGACCCGGGGCAGCGCAACAGACATTATGCCGATCCTGGGCCGGGCCATGGTCAAAGCACCTGGAATGCGCAGGGGCAGTTCGTCCCGGCTGCTGTCATGTGCCCTTTAAATCTCCCTCCCCGGTCTGTGTTGTTGCTGGTTGCCTGGTAGCAATGCTGCGTGCTTTGTCCCCGGCTGGGAATCATTGTATTTGGTTCAGGCCGGTGGTTGCCGTTCAAATATTACTTTTTTTTGTTTCCCATTGGGAATCTCTTTGACCACGCTTTCGGAGATGGTCCGGGCTGGAGTTCTGGAAGCATGGTTGATTTTGACCCATGTGGGTATTGACCGTGGTGAACATCTGGTGGCTGCCGAACAGACATGCAGGCCGCTTGGACCCTGCCACGGAATTGACTGCGGTTCACTGTGGTTGAGCGTGATCTCGTAATGCCTGAAATCACCCTTTGTAGTACAACCAGTGTACATGAAATTTGGCAGGGCTGTATATCACACTTTCACGATCATCTCTACCAAATATCAGATGTTATAATGGGTCCCAATTTTATATGCCTGCACAGAATATGCAGAGAAGGAGCCTATGCCAGGAATTCTCTTAAGTGACACTGGTATAAGATCAGTTTTTGATGCCAATTGGTCAGCAGAAATGTCAACCAAATATCCTCATTGGGTATTTTCAGATGTTACAAAATGACAATCAACCACAGTGAACCACGGTCAATACCGCGGCGGGGCCAAAGCACCCTGAACATCTGTTTGGCGGCCGCCAGATGTTCACCACAGTCAATCCCCACCAGGGGTCAAAATCAACCATGCTTCTGGAGCTCCGTCCGGCAGGAATTAAACAAAATTATTCCCAGTCGGGGACAAAGCACGCAACGTCGCTGCCAGGCAACCAGCAACAATACAGGCCATGGAGGGTGATTTAAAAGTCACACAGCAGCAGGGGGACGTAGCGGGATGGAGTGAGATGGAAGGGAGAGGAGAATGGGGGGCAAGAGTGCAAGGGAAGAGGCGGAGGTGGTGGAAGTGCAGACGGAGGAGGAGGTGGTCGTGCTGCAAATGGAGGAGGTGGAGGGACAACAGCAGCAGCAGCAGTATCAGCAGCAGCTGGGACAGGCCGCCCCAGTGCCTGCTGCCATCCCAGGGGAGGAGGCACCCCGGAAAAGGGTAAGGGGACCGAAGGGGAGGGGGCCTGGTGGCACAGGGGCACTAACGGGGGTGGGTGCCTGGCCAGCCGGCAGGAAAGAGAGAGGGGGCAGGCCATGGGCCATCCGACGGAAATGGGCCCAGGAGCTTGTGCCCCCAAAGGAGCCGGGCACTGCCCAGGCGGAGGAGGAAGAGGAAGAAGAGGAGGAGGAACTAGAGGGGAGTAGGGGGAGACTGCCCTACCACAGAGGGGGGCAATGGGGGCTCCTGGAGACCCAGGACTTTATCCGGACCTGGGGGGCCCTGGAGCATCAACTGGAGCTTGAGCTCAATCAGAGAAATGAGCATGTGTTCTGGGAGATAGTGTGGGAAATGGAGGTGGCGGTGCATCACCGGACTGTGGCACAGTGTCTCTCAAAGACCAAAGAGCTAAAGATGGGGTACAAGGCATTTAGGGACAACAACTGGTGGTCCAGACACGGAGCCCGGACCGCCCCCTTCTACGATGCCGTGGACTGCATTCTCTGTATGAAGGACTCGATAGTCACCCCACAACCCGTGGGGAGCGCTGTGGTCCAGGGCAGGAAATGGACTGAGGTACCCCCTCCCCTTGCCACCTCCCAGGAAGGCACCAGCTCCGGGGCCCCAGACCCCCCAGGAGGAATGCCCTGGGACCTCAGAGACAAGCAGCCCCCCCATACACCAGCCCAGAGAGCCCCCACCCCCTGACTGGACAGGCAGAGTCTGAGGCGGGCACACTCATCTCCCTCAGCCAGTGGTCGCAGGGGGAGCTGTGCAACACAGAGGGGCCAGCCTCAGAGGGATTGGAGACAGACATCGAGGGTAAGCTAGCAAGTGGGAGGGGAGGTGGACCAGGGGTGAGGCAATCTGACATCCCTCCACCAACCACCCCCCATACCTTCACAGGGCATGGAACGCCCCAGCACCAGAGGCAGGTGGGCGAGGAGGGCAGCGCAGAGCAGTCTGGGCAGCAGCCAGAGGACCCAGGTGAGGCACACAGGCAGGGTGAGTGGGGGTCCGGGGAGGTCAGTAGGAGGCCGTGGGACATAGGGACAGGGGGTGGGGCACCAGGGACCGGCGGGGGGGTTAACGGGTGCCAACCTGGGGGGGGACAGAGACCCCCAGGCCTCTCCCAGGCTGAGGGCAGGCTGCCGGGGCGGCAAACTATTTACCTCCATGTAACCTACAGGGCAGACAGAGGGGCCTCAGTGCACCGGACCCATGCCCCCAGCACAGCGGATGAGGGAAAACTGGGCATGGGTATGGCGCCGGAGGGAGGACCAGGTGGAGGACATTATCCGGACCACAATGGAACAGGGGGAGCAGATGATTGCGGCCATGGACTGCATGGAGGTGGCCATAGGGTGCTCCCTGCTATGGGCAGAGTTACGGGACCGGAGGCTCCAAGCAGAGGTGCACCTGGAACGGAGGCAGGACCGCTGGGACCACAGCAGGCAGATAGAGGCATTTGGGCGGCTGGAACAGGTCGTCGTGGGGATGGTGCGGGAGCATTCAGTCAAAATGGACAGGTTCCATGACATTGGGACCTCCCTGCTCCTGCATGCTGGAACTATGATTGCTTATGTGATGGCATTCATCCCGCCGGGCACCCTGCCTGCCCAGGTCCTGATGCCGGGCCCCTCGGTGCCGCCACCTCCCCCACAACCGCCCCAGCCACCTCCATGCCCGCAGGGACTGTGCATCCACCTCCTGGGCTGCGCAGACCTCCAGAGGGAGCACCTACCCAGGGAGGCCCCTTGGGTCCCGGGTCCACCCTCCCTCCCACCTCTGCCTGCCCCTCTGGAAACCAAGGCCTCCTAGGACACCGTTGGGGACACGGACAGTGGGGAGAGGGAGCTCCCAGAGCTCTGCAGCACCCACAGGGCATCGAGGGGGAAGCCCCAGAGATGCGGCTGATGGGGGGAAGGGGAAGGTCGGTCTGAGGGGGGGACCATGCCCACATGGTGGGGGGTGGGGTGGTTGGGGTGTTGGGGGCATTTGTAATTGGGTTTACAAATAAATGTAGGGACAAGAGTAGTGCTTCCTTTGGTCTGCTCATGGGCCCAGGGGTGGGGGGCAGGCACCTGTTGGGGGCATTTGTAATTGGGTTTACAAATAAATGTAGGGACAACAGTAGCGCTTCCTTTGGTCTGCTCATGGGCCCAGGGGTGGGGGGCAGGCACCTGTAGAGGGTCTCACCCAGGGAGCCCCCGGGGGCCCCACTGTGGTGGGTTTGGGGTTGAGCACCCTCATGCCTCAGCCTCCTGGCTGATATGCCTGACTAGGGCGGCACGGATGCGCTTGGTGTACCGGTGCTCCCTCAGGTTGTCTACAGAGGCACCGGGCAGGGAGGGCGACATGGCATGGGGTATTCGAGGGCTGCCCCATCGGTCTCACACATGTTGTGCAGCACACAGCAGGCACCTATCACCAGGGTTGAGGTCTTCACCATGTAGTCCAGGCATCCAGCAAGGCTCCTCCAGTGCTGCTTGAGGACCCTGAATGCCCGCTCAACCATGGTTCAACTTGCACACAGGTGGGAATTGTACAGCACCTCCACCAGGGTCCAGGCGACCGGGTATACCTTCATCAGCCACCGGGTGAGTGAATAGTCCGGGTCCCCCAGGATACAGGGGGGCATCAGCACTATGTCTGCAAAGTCCCTGTGGTACATCCGGGCATAGATGGGGGAGATGGTCATGATCCGGGCATCGTGGCTGTGCCCAGAGTTGCCCGTGAAGATGTCAATGAACCACCCCCAGTGGTCCATGATAGCCTGCAGCTGCATGGAGTAATACCTGTGCCTGTTGACCTACTCCGCGGCCTCCCCAGCCGAGGGGCAGAGGATCTCTATATGGGTGCTGTCCATGGTGCCCATGCAGTTGGGGAACCCTCCAGCCATGAAGCCGACCATCACGGCGACCTGGTCCTCCAGCTGGATCACTCGGTCCAGGAGCATGCCCTGAGGATACTGGCAACGGTACTCACCCCAACACCAAAGTCTCACAGACATCCCGGAGGATACCGGCAATGGTACTCACCCCAATACCAAAGTGCTGGGAGACAGACCGGCAGGAGTCGGGCATTGCTAGGGCCCAGACCCCGATGGCCACCCACTAGACCATGGAGCTGGGGGTCCTCATGGGGGTGTGCTGGTGCTCCATTCAGGGCATGAGCAGCTCCACAAGGCGCATTAGGGTGAGCTTGTCCATACGAAAGTGCACCCTCCAAGCAGCCTCGTCCCACTGAGCCAGCACCCGGGACCACCACCCTTGTGCCCGCTCTGTGACCCATAACCACCGGGCAATGGGCATAGTGAGTGAGGCGGCCCGCCGCATGGTCCCCTCCACCATTGGAGGTGCCCAGCCACCTCGCAGAGTGCAGCGGTCCTGTTCTGGCCACGACTCACGGCCTGCTGGTCTGCCATGGTCACCCGCTGAGCCCTGAGCTGGGCCAGGGAGTGCCTGTGGGCATCGTAGGCTTGCTGGGCCCTAGTGGCACTCCAGGCCAAGCTAACCCTCAGGCAGGCGCCCAGGTGCACCTCAGTAGTCAGGATGTGCAGCTGATCGGTGTGGGTGCGATACCACTCGGCATAGAGTGCTAGGTGCATCCCACAGGTGCCCAAATTGTCTTCTCGATGGTGCGGTCCGCCCTCGGTGGGGTGCAGCCGGACCCGGTACAGGCTGGGACATGTGTTGCCCCCTCCCTAGGTCGGGACCCGGCGACCAGGTGGGGGCACCCGTGTTGGCCCGGGGCGCCCCCCTCCTGGCTGGTCGGGCCTCCTAATGCAGGGCGGTTGGCCTGGGGTGGTGGGGGCGGGCTCCAGAGCACACCTGCTGTCCCTGCCTAGGGCCTTGTGCATGGACAGGCATGCACCCGGGCATGCAGGCGGCAGCTGCAGTCCTTCTGTCATCACCTCCCACTTTTCTCTGTTGACAACATTGTGTCCTTGCTGGCCTGATTAGTGTTGGCTGTCCTGTCTGTGCGCTCGGTTCCTGCAGCTGTGCTGGGTCCGCACCCTACGCCTCACTCTGTTGCCATGCCTTGTTGCAGCCTGTGGCCTTATCGCTTGGCCTTGGGGACCACCCGACTCCCCTCCTGCCCCTCCAGGGAATGTGGGCCCCCCTGTCCATGCTATTATTCTCCCTGGCTGGCCGGACCATGTCTGACTGAGGTTCCACCGGGCTCCTGGCTCCCGGCCGCCATGGGGCCCCCCATACGTGGACCTTCCATGAGACCATGGCCCTGTGTGACCTGTGGCATACCCTGGCTGTGCAATTTCTCCTGAGCTGCCCGGACAGCCTGTCAGGTGCCTATGCAAGCCTGAGCTCTGGCCTTCATTACTTCGGCTCTGAGGTGAGCGCCCGAAATTGCCAGCTGCATGCTTGGACACTGTGGCTGCGTCCCTTCCTCAATGGATGCATCCCGGAGATGAGGTGCTCGCATGTGGGTTGATCTTCAGCGGAGACCGTGTCTGCCCTCTGTGTGAAGCCTGGCTGCCTACATGGTCTGACTAGTGGAAGGGGGCCCTGCCTTGGCCATGTCCTACTTTGGCTGCATTCATGGGGCCCATGGGTACCAGCGCTCTCGTGGGGCGGTGTATCACTGGCTGTTGGAGCTGGGTCACCTTCTGTGGCCCCCTGCTTCAGACTACTGCGTGTCCATCTGCCGTGGTCCGCTGGTGTGTCCTGCTGCCATGGTCCGCTGCCTGCTCCCTCCTTGATGTCCCAGCCATGCTGCTGTGATGGCTGCTTCCCAGGGGGCCACTGCCCCTGGCACACTGCCTGGTGCACGTTTCCCCATGGCTACTTGTGCTGTGTGTTCCACTCTGCCCTCATTGTCTCTGTGCCTGTTGTGTGTGGTACCTTCTCCCTCTTCCCCCTCCCTTCCTGTTTCTCTTGTGTTGGCATTCCCTTTTGTCCCTTCTGACTTTGTTTGCCCTCAGGTGGCCATGTCTGTATCTCGCCCCTCCCCGGTGCCTTGTGGGTATTTTGACCACAGCCAGGAATTGGCGTCACGTCTGTTGCACTGCCCCGGTCCGTGGTCTGGCGGCCCGATTCCCTGCCGTGGTACCAATCCCATCACGTCTGTTCGGGGCTTTCCTTGACCACGGGGGGTGGTTGTTCAGTTCACCACCACTGGGAATCCACTGTGGTGAATTGGTTCTGCATAACAGCTGAAATCACCCATTATGTGCTTTGACCATTCCAACATCTCTTCCCCCAATTGTTACTGGGAAGTCAGAAGCATTTGTTTAGGAAAGAGCCAATAGAGATTCTCTTATGTCCTCTGTCACAGGGTGATTTCAGACGTGACGAGATCACGCTGAACCACACTGAACCACGGTGAACCCCGCGGCGGGGCGAAAGGCCCCTGAACGTCTGCACAGCGTGCGCCAGATGTTGGCCACGCTGAATCTGCAGATGGGGTCAATTTGAACCACGCTTCCCGGGCTAGCCGGGGGAAGGTCCCGGGAAGCGTGGTCAAATGGACCGCGGGCCGTGGCCAACAAAAAGTAACGTCTGGCCGCGTGCCACGGCCCGGGATCCCCGGCGGGATCCCGGGCCGTGGCACGATCGGCCAGACGCGGCGGCCGCATTGGCCCCGCCGCCCGCCCGTCTCCTCGGAGGGCGGGCGGCGGGGTGCGTGGAGGGGGCGGGGCCGTGCGGCCGCACGTTGCGCCGCGCGGCCCCGGCCCCTCCCACTTTCCCCGCCGGGATCCCCCCGGCACGTCTGTTGGGCCGTGCCGGGGTGACCCCGGCGGGGAACGAAGACGTTCGTTACGGTACGGGGCCAAAGGGCCCCGTAACGTCTGAAAATACCCAATGTGATGCAGGATGTGATTGTGATGATAATTGGTCAGCCTGGATGTGTAAACTAGGTCTTCTGATTGCTGGGATGCTATCCCCAAAGTCCCAGTTATGTCCTTTCTATGCCTGCCTGAGGGCCGCCCCCTATGCCCACCTTGAAGCCAATACCAATTGGTCCTGTAAAGTCGTAAGCATGCAGTAATTGGCCAGGGAATGTGTCTGTCCATTTTTTTGGGTTCTCCACATCCTCCCTCCTACAGCCTCCCTCTTCCTGCCATGTCACGTACCTGGCTTTGACTGGCAATGCACGTGCTGCTATTTATCTGAATAATGGTCTTCAAAGGGACAACTTCAATTGCTTATAAAATTGGTTCCCTTTATCAAAGTGTCCTGTAGTTTGTCAGAGATGACAAGGAAGGTATGTGATACATTCCTGCTAAATATCTTGTATACAGGATGGAATATAAAAATGTTACAGCTAGAGATATTTTCTACATTAATGTCTTATACCACAGGACCCTTTATCCAATCTTTCTGTAAATTGGCAGGATTTTTAAACTTGTGGAGGGACATAATATTCCCAGGATTCATGAAAATTGGTTGAAAAATAAAGACGTTGTAGGCATGAATGTGTATGGAGCTTTCCTTAAAATCCCAGCATTCAATTGCTTCTATCATTGCATCCCTTTATCTAATCATTTCAAAAAATGGTATAAATAATGCACTCCAGTGGGGGTACAATCTCCCCAACTTACATCATAATTGAATAAGAAACAAAAAAGGTATAGCTGGAAATACATTTTTCAGTGTTTTCCCTTTATTTCAAAAACAAAATCTTGTTTTCATTATTATTTGTCATTTTCTTTTTTGCAATAACGATAACGAAAATGAAAATTTTCATTATCATTATTGTAATAATGAAAACAACAGGTACACCCAATTGGCCAGCTGATAGCAGCTTGGCATGGCGGGTCTTCGAACCTCACACACACACTCACAGGGTGGACATGGACACATTTCTGCCCAATAAGAGGGAGGAAGGCCAGTATGGCGCCAGGGGAGGAAGGGATGGAGAACCTTCAACGGGCTGCCGTAACAGGGCACATTCAAGCAGAACAGCTGCAGACATTCGTTTAGTTGACCTGCTGAAAGGGGGGGCCCAGCTGCATATCCCACAGCCATATATATGTGGGGGCCAGAAACCACAGGGCAGGGGGGTGGGGAGAAGGGTTGAGTTGCACGGTCTAGGAGGTCCAATGTCACCGTACCTGAGGGGTACAGACAGCCGCTGAGTTGGCAAGTCTTTCTGGTGCTGAGCTGTGCTACGGGTTAGGATCAGTGTGATCCTGGACAAGTGTGAATGCCACACCTGTACCAACTGAACACAGCTGTACCAACTGCAGTGGCCCTGTGACAGCGCACCCATTTACATTTCAGCCTTAGCATTAATGTTTCAGGACATGTCATGGGGTGCTTGCCCACGTTACCTGAGTGGGGGAAACTTACATGTTGTAAAGTCAAGGCGAGGAAAGATGTGTAGCTCTGAATGTGGGTGTTAAAATGTGGGGTTAAAAGTGTCATCAGCCGCATCTCACGTTGTTTTCAACCACCGATGACAGGACTGGATTTTGACTAGGTGTGGTCTTTGGGTCACCTACTGTCTGGTGAAACATGGCATGAGTTCAGTATCACAAACATTGAATTCAGCAGGCACGTTCCATGATAATATATCAAGTATAGAGACAATGAATTCACAGACCATGGCTGAATAGAAGAGGAAAGCTGCATTTATACATCATGATAGTTTCATACATATGCAGATCCAGGAGCAGCACCATGAATTGCTTCAGACATCAGATTCAGAGCTCAAACAAATAGCCACAGCAAATATCATATCCAAAGATTTCACCCGCTTTGAATCGGTCCTGCTGGCTCCCTCCCCCCTTCACATCCAGAACAAACTCACATTCTTCACCTTCAGTGCTCTTTGTGGCCTTACCCCTCATTTCCTACTGTGTTTCCACCAGGGAACTTTGCTCCTCCTCTGCTGCCATCTTCACCAACCCCAGAGTTTTCTGCTCCTATATCTCCTATTCCTTTCCCATGCTGCCCCATATGTCTGGAACTGTGCTCCTTCCCTGTCTCTCCCTCCTAAAATCATATCCCTTCCATCAGGCTTTCCCTAGATACTCACCCTGACTAATGATGGGGTCCATCCTCCTTTGGTCACTCAGGTTTGCAGCCTTGGGGTGCTCCTGGATACATTGCTGTTCCTGGATCATCAGGTTGTGGTGGTGGTCAGGAGTTTCACCAACTTCATTTAGCTGCGACCTTCTCTCTCTGACTTGAACTTGGTCACTGTCATCCTTGTCTTTGTAACCTCGGGGCTAGACTATTGCAATGCACTCTATGTGGGGCTGCCCTTGATGACTGATCGGAAGCTGCTGTTGATGCAGAATGTGTCAGCCTGCCTTCTGTCCAGGGTCGGTCATTGGGAGCATGTTACACTGGTGCTCCGGAGACTGCACTGGCTTCCAGTAGCTTTCCAGACACAATTCAAGGTGCTAATTTTGACCAATAAAGCCCTAAATGGCTTGGGCCCCAGCTATCTGAAAATCCACCTCTTCCCTTTATGTTCCATTGTGGCCTCTGAGGTCAGCCAAGGGTTGAGTACCAGCTGCCTGTGAAATTCACACAACAGGTGTTTTTAAATGAGACACATCCACACATGCCCTCCGCCCCTCCGACCATGCATCTAACTGCTCATGTGAAGATGGAGCACGGGGATGCATGCTTCCGTGATCCACGCAGTGGCCAGTGGCCACCCATGGCCATACTCACTGCTGAAAAATCAAGAGTGCACCGTGTGGAGCCAGCTGAATGTACAGTGGCTGCCTCTGTGGCTGGGGGCCACCTGCTTGAAGTGCTCTCCACGCACTTCACATTCATGAGTGCCCTGCAGCTGTGTCACTCAACAGCCATGAACCCCCCCTGCCCACCTTGCTTGTTTAAAAACACCCAATGAGGACACACAGAGAGGCATTCTAGGTGACTGTTCCACACTTATGGAACTCTCTCCCATTGGAGAGCTGCCTAAGCCCAAACCTGTTTACTTTTCAGAAGAGATGATTAAGACCTTTTTGTTTGTCCAGGCATTTGGCGGGCTGGATTGGGTTGGGTGGGGTAGAGAGTTAGGAAGAGGGTTGGGGTTTAGGGTTTCTTTTAATTTGTTTTATATGTTTTTATATATGCTTTATAAGCTCTATGTTTATGCATTTTATATATTTCTGTATGCTGCCCTGAGCCTTCTAGGGAAAGACACGATAAAAACTGAATGAATAAATATAAATAAATGCTCCTTCTACCGTCCTTTTATTCAGGATTCTCTTCTTCCTTGAAACTAGGGGTGGGACTACCGGATGATCCGGTATCCGATACTGCCAGTTTTTTTTGTGTACCAGCAATATCGGATTACCCCGGTAACCCGGGGGAATTACCGGATTCCCCCTGTGCCGGATTTTTTTTACATTGTGGCCATTCAAATGAATGGCCGCAATGTAAAAAAAAAACACAGAAAAAAACCCAAAGACTTTCCCTCCCCCGTCCAGGCTGTGCGGGTGGAAGGGGGGACACCCCCCACCCACCCTGCCCAGCCTGGATTTTTTAAAAAAATATTTTCCCCTAAGTCCCTGGGCTCCGGGCCGCCAGCGGCGACCCAGAGCCCGCACCGGCAGGTAAGTGTACCGGTCCCATTGATCCCTGGGGTGGGGGGGTGGTTTAACACCCCCCCACCCCAGGGATCACCCTACCTCGCCCACCCAGGGATCACCCAGTACCTTGGCTTCAGCTCTGGGCGGCAGCAGCGGCGGCGATCCGGCGGCCGGTGATGGAGAAAACCCCAATATTTTGTCTTGTCCTATAGTACCCTCTGCCATCTTGGACAATATTAAAGAGTTTATAACCTATAGCTACCCCGTCATGCTAGGAATGCTTGCTTTACCTTTTAATATTAGACAGACTCTGGTTCTC
>QEPC01007686.1:3793670-3807857 GCA_003113815.1 Sphenodon punctatus | reverse complement strand
AAGATTACCTTGTTTACAGGACTGCTCCTTTATACAATGGGTTTCGGCCTAAGATTAGACCCTCCTAAACCTCCCTAATTCCTTTCTTATCTGAACTTAGAAGTGAACTGTCCCTTCTCTAAATAATGAGTTTAAGAGTTATGTGGTAATGGTCCTAAAGTGCGCAGATGCGACAAAACATATATGGGCCTCTGCCCAAGGATTTCAGTATAAAAGTATAGTACTCTTTGTTGTAGGTGCGCTCAGGGATTCCTTGATCCTAGAGGCCCACAACGCGTTGTGTAAATCTGCTGAATAAAGAGTATTTGCTGATTGCAGCTGCAGCCTCCTCGTTTTCAAATCTTTACCCACGGAAAATCCTCGTCACCGGCTTCAGCTCTGCTGTGGCTGCCGGCTTCAGCATGCTAGTGATGCGTACTAGGCCTTCCAGGGAACTTCCAGGTTCCCTGGAAGGCCTAGAGCGTCACTAGTGTGCTGAAGCCAGCAGCCACAGCAGAGCTGAAGCTGGCCGCCGGATCGTCACCTCCGTCCGGAGCTGAAGCCAAGGTACTGGGTGATCCCTGGGTGGGCGAGGTAGGGTGATCCCTGGGGTGGGGGGAGTTAAACCACCCCCCCACCCCAGGGATCAATGGGATCGGTACACTTACCTGCCGGTGTGCGCTCTGGGTCGCTGGCAGCGGCCCCGGCCCAGAGCCCAGGGACTTAGGGGAATTTAAAAATAAAATAAAAATCCAGGCATGGCAGGGTGGGTGGGGGGTGTCCCCCCTTCCACCCGCACAGACTGGACAGGGGAGTTTTGTTTTTTTCCTCCATTGATTTCAATGGGGACAATTCCCCATTGAAATCAATGGAGGAAAAACCGGTACCGGTATACCGGTATTAATCCGGTATGCCGGTATTTTGAAATCTGGGAACCGGTATTTCCCCGGATGTCCCATCCCTACTTGAAACCAAGCTAAGTGTGTGCACCTGAAACTTTCAACCTCATGAATGTATCTTTGTTCTTTGTTTCTCCCTCTATTCCCTTCTCCCTCGTCCATCTTAGATTGTAAGTTCCCTAGGTCAGGTGTCTGTTCAGTGCCAGGCAAATTGTTGGCATTATATAAATAATAAAAATAATAATAATTAATAACCAAATATCCAAGCTGAAATGACTGAAATAACCAGAAAAACCAGAGTGTCTGAATGGGAATATCCAAAGACTCGAACAAATTTCATTTCAGATGTAGATATTTATTTGGAAGACTATCCAAAAATGAGAATAATATTTGCAAATCAAAAATCTACTACTCATTTCACTGCCATCAGGTATTCTGCACAGTGGCATTTTTAACCTAGTGTCAGACTGGATATACCATGTGGTAGCACTGAGGTGAGTTAGAGTGGTAGCAGTAGGGAAGATATCCAGGGTCCCTCTACCATGGACCACCTTGGTGTTACCATATTGCAGATCCGTTCAGAATGTCATAAAAAATGCTACAACACAGAAAAACCCAAGATAAGCCTGTGGTGTTGTTGCTCAGTCTGTAGGTGATTACTGTGACATCTAAATAAAGACCAGCATAATTTAATCACTTGCAATCTGACAGGAAAACAGCACTAAGATTTGCAAAGTTAGGCTTCTAAATATATATTTTGGTCACTAAATAACTGGCCTAGCTTTTGAGAGTGCTGCTCTGCCCACCTGTACCACAAGGCAGCAGGATGTGGTACAGCTGCTCCCTCCAGCTGTGCAGGCCACAGAAGTACAATCATGTCTGCACCAGTGAATCACCTCCCACTATAGGGCCTAGATACCTTTCTAAGGGAAAGCTGATAAAATTTATGTACAGCAGTGCTACCCATCACAGCATGAATGCTAAACCCTGATTGTTAAACCATGGGATGGATGTTTGTCTATTGAGCAATGGGCTTTGGCTACGTTTAATAAATATCTAAATATCTAAACCATGGGATGGATCAATTTCTCTCTCTGTCCCAAAATGACAGTGCTGTGCTTTGTTCATTTAGCAGAGGAGCAGGGATAAAAAGATGCCCAATACCCTTTTCTGTTTGGACTGATTAAAGTTCTTAAATCTCAAGCACTATTCTTTAAAATGATAAATTCAGGTAGCTAGGCAACATTCCAGTTTATCCTCATAGCTAGAGGCTACATCAGACTCTTGCAGTTTTACACTCAGTTGGAAAACATAAATCCTTTTTGTATTATAAAATGGTCTAATTTTTCTTTTTCAACAGAAAAGCTTGTGAAGGTACCAACGTGGAAGCATAGGACTGGTTTAAAATGCAATAGGACACTGGGCTAGATGGACTGTTGGTATGACCCAGTATGAAACTTATGTCCTTATGTTTTTGCTGTTTGTTTGGTAGCAAGGCAAGTGTATTTATGAATAACCATTGGGGTATCAAATAGGTGGTTGTGGAATCTCCATCCTTGAATGTTTTTTAAAAAAATAAATGCCTGGACAAGCATCAGTCTGTGTCATTGTCGGTACAGGGAATCCTGCCTTGGATTAGATGCCCCTTGAAGTTTCTTCCAGCACTACGATTCTGTGATTCCCATTACCTAATAACTATCTCAAAGATATTAGGTGTTCAAGGGAAAATTTAATGAAAATTACTTATTTATATCCAGACTTGAATTCTCAGAGGTTCCAGAGCACTAGTGAAACTAAGGGCTTGATACTACAAACCCTTACTTCATGCAAGCAATCCCCATTGATGTAGAAATTTCACCAACCGAAGTGGGGCTAGTAAAAGGTATCATCTTAGCTTCTACGGGGGTTAGCAAACATGATTGTGGCCTGCTGTGGTCCACTTAGGCCTGCAAACCATCAGCACGTTTGTTGGCAAGCCACCAGATATCGGCCTGGGATTGCTCCGGGGCATGTTGGCAGCTAGCCCAGACTGCAATCCCAGAGATGTTCAGGATCACAGCCCAGGAGAGCTGCCAACACGCCTGGGTAATGCCCACTCGACAGAGCCTAAGAGGGCTATTGTGTGTTATCCCCCTGTTCCTGGCATAGTCCAGGGGGGCTTCCATGACCAGCTGCCATGGCAGCCATCATTGGTCACCATGGCTGCCCACCCTCCCCAGTGGCCTGGCCACCGGCACATTTGTTGTGCCAGCTGACCAGGTATGGACCATGTTGCCAGCATGTTCCTGGCCTGGGTCAGGTTGTGGTGGCGGCGCTCCACCGTCATGTCTGTTAACACCCCTTGACTCTCTTGTATTTGGGAATCATCACAACAAACAGACTCTAGACTAACTGGTCAATGGAAATCACTGACAATATCTCCCTCAAAGTCTGGGGTAATGGAATTAGCCCAAGGTGATTACCCCAAGTTAATCACTTACACATCGAGCAGTGCAGTTCTGGGTTTCCTGCACTCAAACCAGTGGGCTTCCATGAAGCCAGAACATGTAACTCTGGGTGCAATACTCTGGCCATCTAGTACCAGTACAAGTTACATTAAGGCACATGGGAATTGCATTGTGATTAAGGACTATCATCCATGCTAAATAGCCATATGATTATACTGCTTGTCAAAATATGTCAGAAATGGATTTTGACTTGCTTCTGTGTAGTGATTTTAAATCTTTTTTGATTTAGTGGGTTTTGAATGAATAGGATTTTTTCATTTAATTACCTAATTATACATACGTTGTGACATTTTGCTAAGTAGATGAGCCAGCTAATTGATATTGCTGGTAGTTAAATGTTTTTAGTTTTTTGAGGGGCTATTCATAAGCACAATTATTTATTAGCTTTCCTGTAGCATTAAATATAGTAGCACATTTCAGTAATTATGTTGTTTTGGTGTCTCCTAATTAATTAAACTGGTATTAATGAATTTACGAACTATAAAGTATTAATGCCAAGATTACCAGATGTATTGCCTTTGTAACCTCCCTTTGCGACTAAAATATAATCCCGTAACCACAGACAGCAACAAAGAAATGCAAATATATCAAATGACAATCAGAATTGTAACCCCACTAGAATTGGAAATTGCTGTTTTAAAAAGAATGCATGGGATGGGGCTAGGGGAATAGGTTGCAACATTATAGCATAAAAACCTGACATCAGTAGTGAACAATCTGGTGGAAAAGGTTGTTAAGAACAGAATTACTGGCCATATTGATAAACATGACAAAATGAGGAACAGTCAACATGGATTTAGGAAAAGAAAGTTGTGCCTCACTAATCTATTACAATGTTTCAAGGGTGCAAATAAGTATGTGGATAAGAGCAAGCTGGTCAATATAGTATATTGGGATTTTCAGAAAGAATTTGACAATGTCCTGCATGAGAGCCTCTTTAGGAAATTAAATAGTCATGGAATAATAGGAAACAAAGGGTGGGACTAAGTGGTCAGTTTTCACAATGGAGAGAAGTAAATAGTGGAGTGCCCTACAGATCTGTACTGGGACCGCTGTTGTTTAATATATTCAGTAATAATATTCAAAAGGGAATACAGAGTAAGGTGAGCAATTTTTTATTTATTTTTATTTATTTTTATTTTATATAAAAAATTTATCCCGCCCCTCCTGCCCACAGGACAGCCCGGGGCAGTGAACAACAATATAAACAATAAAACAATCAAAAATTCATAAAATGCAGGGGGAAAAAGAAACAAAAGAAACACCCCACCCTACCCCCATCCACCCTACCCCTTGCCAAAGGCCTGGCGGAACAGCCAAGTCTTACATAAATGCCAAAATAGCAGGAGAGTGGGGGACAAATGAGCCTCCTCCGGGAGCGAGTTCCACAGCACAGGGGCGGCCAACGAAAAAGATCTAACATCGGTGGCCACCCACCTCGTCCAGGGAACCTTCAAAAAGGCTCCCACGGACAATCTCAAGGGTTGCACGGGCACATGGGGAGTGAGGTGGTTCCACAGATAAGTAGGACCCAGGCTGTTAAGGGCTTTAAAGGTTAGAATCAGCACCTTGAACCTGGCCCGGTGCTTTATAGGCAGCCAGTTCAGAGCCTGGAGCACTGGTGTCATGTGCTCCCAGCAGCCCGCCCCCGTAAGGAGATGGGCCATGGCATTCTGAACCAGCTGCAGCCTCCAGACCAGCTTCTCAGGCATCCCCACGTAGAGTGCGTTGCAGTAATCCAGCCTCGAGGTGATGAAGGCATGGATGAAAGTGGCAAGGTCAGAGTCTGAGAGATACAGCTGAAGCTGCCAGACAAGATGTAACTGCCGGAACACACTCCCTGCCACAGCTACAACCTGAGATTCCAGACTGAGCCGTGAATCAAGGAGCACACCCAGACTCCGCACTTGAGAGACCATGGGAGGGCAACTCCCCCAACAAGAGGAGATTCAACCACCTCCAGGTCCCTCAAGCCCGCGCCCACCAACATCACCTCCACCTTGTCAGGATTCAATTGCAGATGGCTCAACCTCATCCAAGTCCCCACAGCTGACAGGCACTGGGAAAATAGGGAGACTGCATGACCTGGGTCGATGGAAAAAGAGAGGTAGAGCTGAGTATCATCAGCATACTGATGACACTGCATGCCCTGAAACCCTCTCATGATATCCCCTAATGGCTGCATATAGATGTTAAACAAGAGGGGGGGGGGACAGAATGGCACCCTGTGGGACTCCACACATGAGGCCCCGGGGGAAGACGTACATTCCCCCAAGACCACCCAGTGAGTTCTTCTGGCCAGGAAGAGAATTTGCCAAGTTATTCAAGGTAGTTAAAACCTAGCAGACAGAGAGGAATTTCAGGAGGATCTTGTGAGACTGGGTTACTGGCCTGGCAACTAAATGGAAAATTAATGTTGAGAAGTAGAAAGTGATGCACGTAGGCAAAAATAATCTAAACTACATTTATTTATATGCTGCCTTCCCATAAAGACTCAGGGTGGCTTACAATCAATAAAACAGTAACTCTTACAATCAATACAAAAAAATTGCCATAGACCCCCCAAAACTCTTTCCTCAATTCCACAGTCAATCTCACCCAACCCTATCCTTGCCTGCCAAATGCCTCACTAAATAAAAAGAGCTTACGTCATTTCCTTTTTTTCCCTTTTTTTTTCGACTTTCAAAAATTTATTTGAATTTTCAGTTACCTTGTACATTCATTTACACAACAAGTACAATATCCAAAGAACCACGACATTTACTTAGGTACAAATGTTATCAATGTCCCTACTGGCTGTATTTTCTTTGAAGACTTCTCTTCTTGCTACGACTCTTCTTCCCCTTCTCATGTCAACAGTCCATCTTTCCCTTGAGTTTGTTTGGATGAAAAGCACCAACCTGAAAACACGACATCACCTACATATCCTTAAGACTTGAAGAGTGTTCTGTATTCCTCTTTCTCCAGCTTCTTTCCTTCTAACACCTTTATAATTGGGGCACAAACTTTCTCAAAGTCTTGGGTTTTGCCCTGCAGGTTGTGATGTAACTTCTCCAATGTGAACATGTACCACAACCTGTTTACCCATTCTGCCATTGTGATCTCCTCCACACCTTTCCAACGTCTAGCAATTATATTCAACGCAGCTAAGAACATTACCTTACAAGACCCTTGATAGGACTGTTTATTACTCTTTTCCGGGTAGAGACCCAACAGTGCCGTCTCCGGTTTAAAAGGAATTACCTCCCCCGCTACCATATTTACCATTTTCCAGACCCTTCCCCAGAAGACCTGCACCCTGCTGCAGCTCCACCAGCAGTGTCTATAATCTGCTCTTTCCCCACATCCCCTCCAACAGAGGCCTTTCCCATTAGGCTCCTGCGCGCGCTCTCCGCTCTTCCTCTGTCCCCTCCCTCGCTCTCCCTCGTTTCTCCTGCTCGCCCAACCGCCTTCGTCCCTTCTCCCTCGCTGCCCCGCATGCCTGGAACTCCCTCCCTGCCGACATCCGCCTTGCCTCCTCCCTCCGCTCCTTCAAATCCCTCCTCAAGACCCACCTTTTCCATGCTGCCTTTCCCAATGCCCTCTAGTCTTTCCCCTTGCTCTTACTGTCAGCCCTCCTCTGCTGACTGCTGCTACCGACCACCTTGTAACCAAGCCAAGTACACGCACCTGAGACTTCGCATCCGCCTGAATGTTTGTTTGTCTTCTCCCATGTCTCTCCCGCTGTCCCCTCTCCTTGTCTCCCCCTCCTTGTCTTTTAGATTGTAAGCCACAGGCAGGGACAGCAGCTGATTGTATGTTCTGTACAGCGCCAGGTTGTTACTGGCGCTTTATAAATGTTTAATAATAATAATAATAATAATAGGCATGCCACAACTGAGTCTTGTTGGGGTCAGATAGAATCTTAGCACCAGCTTGATCTGGGTTTCCTTCACCTCTAATGAGCGTGCACATGTGTTCATGTGCTGCCAGATCTTTTTCTTTTCTTGTTCTCCTATATCAATGTTTAGGTCTCTACTGCATCTCCCTAAATATGCTATTGAGTTGTCATATAACAGGTTCTTAAGTTCCTTATAAATCTTCCCTACTCTCCCTGCGGCTTTTGTCTGTTTGAAAAGTATTTCCTCAAGTTTAAAAGGTTCCCTACCAAAGCTTCCTTTGTTTTGTTGACATGTCGCAAAGTGTTGTAATTGTAGATATTGAAAAGGGTCTATATTAATTTGAAGTGATTCCTCCAAATTTTTGTGTGTTACAAACTTCCCCTCCTTGAACAATTGCTGCATTCTACTCATACTCTTTAATTTTAATATATTCCTCAGAGTGGATGCCAGGTGCTGCTCTCTCACTTGCATAGATTCTAACGCTGTATATGGTGAAAATCCAGCTGTCATTTTAAATTTGTTTTGCATTGTATGCCAATATTTCATAAGAGTGCCTGCAAAAGGGTGTTCACTCCTACGTTCTCTCCAAACGGAGCCCCTGTCTACTATAAGATCTTTCAGGGAATCAACCTGAAGTATCTCTCTTTCTAAGTTCACCCATTCCGGAGCTTCTGCCTCTCTATACCAGTCAGGTAACGCATTCAGGGATGCCGCCATATGATAAAACTTTAGTCCTGGCAAATTGTTCCCCTTTCCTGAGGTCTCCTTAATGCTAATTTTTTTATTCTTGGCTTTTTCCCATTCCAAATTATTTCACTTAGCAGTAGATCACTCATCCTGTAAAAGGAATTTGGGACATGAATAGGTAAGGTCATGAACCTGTACAGAATCTTTGGTAGTATAATCATCTTGTAGAGATTAACCTTTCCCAACCAAGAAACCATTAGGTTCTTCCACGGTTTAATCTCTTCTCTTAACTTCTGGATAAGTGGAATGAAATTGGTTGTATATATATCCTTCAAATCCTTGATGATAGTGACTCCCAGATATTTAATTCCCCCCTTAGCATTAGGAAATGGGGATATTTCATTTTATTTCGTTTCCTTCTCTCTGTTGTGGCCATAAACCAGAGCAAAGGATTTTTCTTTATTGATTTTATATCCTGAGATCTCCCCAAACTGGTCAATAACTTTAAGGAGTTCTGGCAGAGATTTCTCAGGTTCTGCCAAGTATATGAGTAAATCATCTGCGTATAATGAAAGCTTCTCTGTATGTTTTCCGACCTGAATTCCTGCAATTTTGTTGTTTTGCCTTATCACACACACCAGTACCTCTAACACCAAGTTGAAAAGTAGAGGTGACAGTGGGCACCCCTGTCTAGTACCTCTCTGAATCTTGAAGTATTCAGAAAGACTGCCATTAATCATTAATCTTGACTGCGGGTTTTTGTAAATTGCTCTTATCCAATTTAGAAAGTTACCCTCAAATCCCATTTTCTCTAATACCATGAACAGGCTTCTGGTTCTACAAAATCAAAGGCCTTCTCCGCGTCAGCGGAGATGATCATGGCCGGGGGTTTTTGATTCTGCAGTGCATATATTATATTGATAGTTCTCCTGATGTTATCTTTACCTTGTCTGCCAGGAATAAATCCAGACTGATTTTTATGAATTAATTCCCCCGCTATCATCCTGAGCCTAGTGGCAAGAATTTTGGAGAATAATTTAAAGTCAGTATTTAATAGAGAAATAGGCCTGTAACTGCCACATAGATCCGCCTGTCTACCTGGCTTATGTATTAAAGTGTTCAGAGCCTTGTAAAAGTCCTGTGGCATCTCCAGGCAGCGCTTACAAACCCCCTCCTCCTTTCCCCCTCTAAATCCCCCAGCCACTAATAAAATTTAATCACTGGCTGGGGCAGAGAAGATGGCTTCTCCTAAACCTGGCTTTCTCCCAAACCCGCTTTGGAGCCGTCTTCTCCAAAACGCGCTTGGGAGAGCGCACATTTAAAAACATCCTCAGAGGCTGTGATGGGACGTAAGGGAGGAGGTGGCCTTTCAGACACACAATGCTGGATCCTAAATTAGGGGTTACCACTCAGGAAAAGCATCTTTGTGGACAATATATTGAAATCCTTAGTTCAATGTGCAGCAGTGGTCAAAAAAGTAAACAATTGTTAGGAGTTATTTGGAAAGTGATGGAAAATAAAACTAAAGCTATCATAAATCTATGGTATGACTGCATCTTGAATGTTGTTTGCAGTTCTGGTTGCCTCATCTCAAAAAAGATATAGTAGAACTAGAAAAGGTACATAGAAGGGCAATAAAAATGATAAAAGGTATGGAATGGCTTCCGTACAAGCAGAGGCTTGATAGCTTAGGACTATTCAGCTTGGAGAAGAGATGATTGAGAGGGGATATGATAGAAGTGTATAAAATCAGGAGTGGTGTGGAACGGGTAAATAGGAAGCAGCTATTTACCCTCTCAAATACTACTAGAACAAGGGGACACCTCATCAAACTAATGGGTAGAATAATAAAAAAAAGTATTTTTATTCCACTTTATGCACAATTAACTTGTGGAATTTGTTGCCAGAGGATTGTCAGGAAACCAGTCCCTATGAGGACCTTCTGTGCTCAGCTCTCCCCTCAGGGCTCCCATACTGGGCACCTGAGAAGCTTGTGTTGCTTCCCCATTGTACAAACAGGTCCAAGGCGAAGGAAGGTGTAGTCTTAGGAACTCAGAATGGTGAACAAGGGTAGGCTAGGCAGGGGTGGAGTCATGCAGGGAGTGTTGTAGCTGCTATGTCCTTGTAGCTTATATAACCCTGGGCTTAACAGCACTGCTGTGCTGGTTATCTGTTCTCTAGTAGGGTCTCTGAAAGCCCTTCTGCCAAGCCACAGCTATCCATGTGAGTAGCCCTCCTCTTGGTTCCCTTTCATAGGGCGAGCTCTGCACATAGGCATGGAGGTAAAAGCGTCATCAGCTGGGTCCTGCAGGTTTTTTCTTATGAATGACAGTTCAAAATCCAGCCCTGTCATTCATAAGAAAAAAAGTCACAGGACCTGGCTAATGATGCTTTTACACTGCGCCCATGTGCAGAGTTCACCAAAAGATTCCCCACTGGGAGATTTGCTGCCCGAGGTAACGTGGGCAAGCAGCCTAAGATCCCGAGGGAGGAAGGATTGCTCCACTCTTCCCTTTTTACTCCTTCTCTGATAGACTTCAGGCAGAGTACTGACAAGGATATGGCCAAGACCTCCAGTTAGTACAGCTGGTTTAAAAAAGAATTGGATAATTAATGGCTATTATCCAATTAGGCTTGGGAGACGTAACGTCTGACTCTTGGAAGCTGGGAGTGAACAGCAGGGAATGGCTTGCCCCATTGTGACCTGTTGGGTACTTGGTAGGGATGGGACTCTGGGCAAAATTTCGGTTTTGGTTCTCATGAATTTTGGTTCTTTTTCGGTTTCAGTACTATCGGATCTTTTGCATTGATTTTTGTACCAGATTTTTAACATTGTGGTTTTTCAATGGGGGACAAACTACAAACCGAAACCGAAAAAGAACCAAAATTTTGGATTATTCTGAAATAGCCATTTTCAGGTACTTTTGGTTTTATCCAAAACCGAAATTCCCATCCCTAGTACTTGGTAAGCAAGCAAGATTGGCCACTGTCAGAGACAGGATTCTGGGCTTGATGGACCATTGGTCTGACCCAGTGTGGCACTTCTTACATAATGTTTGCCAAAATGTGGAGATGAAAGCCAGTAAAAACCTGGATGGTTTATTTGACTTTTGTTAATGTCTTTCCTGATCCACCCTGTGTACTGGTTATCATATAGATTAAATCACAAGAACTCCTGTTTTATAGTCAGCTGTTGTGAGGCAGGTTAGTCCAGTGACTGGGTTGCTAGCTGAAGAATAGGGTTCATTTCCCTGGTCTGACAAGCTCTGGGCCAGAAGGCATGGCTTCTGGGGCAGGTTTGGGCCCCTGGCAATTAATCATTTACAAAATAAGCAAGTAGCAGCAAATACCTTTGGTCCTGGCCTTGGTCTTTTGTTTTTGCTTATTCTCACCCGAAGAAGGAGCCTGTGAAGCTCAAAAGCTTGCATACCTTTACTAACAGAAGTGGGTCCAGTAAAAGGCATGATCTCAACTATTTTGCTCCCTCATATTTAGAACCAACATGGCAAGTAGACTCTAGACCATGGGCAGGAAACATTTTCCCTTCAAAGGGCCACATCAAAAATTAATATAATCTCTGAGGGCCTCATAGACATTGGGACTGGGAGTGCATAAGGAGTGAACTCAGGAAGAGGAGGATCTGGATTATGTATTTTTGCCATGGATCTGTCTCCTAGTTTTGTGTGCATGTCTTCATATCTGCTCTCTTGTCATAAGATCATTTTTTTGGGGTAGGAACTGGATCTTGTGACCAGATCCAGGAACTAGGGATGCGCGAACAGATCGCGGTTCTGGTTCGGCCGTCTGGTTCGGTTCGGCCATTTGGTTCGGCTGTTTCGTTCGGCCGTTCGGTTTGCTTGCCGCGTTCGGGTTCGGGCATTCAGTCATGTTTGGTTCAGTTCGGGCGTTTAGAAAAAGTATCACGAGAACCCGTGATCATGCTGGAAACCAGAAATTCGAGTGCATGCAGCGCTCGTTTGGGTGACAGTGTGTTGTGGCTGGGTGGGTGTTCTTCGTGTGTTTTGGCTGGGTGGTGTGTGTTGGTGTTGGTTTTGGTTTTGCTGGTTGGTGAGTGTTGGTGGGTGCTGTCTGTGTGTGTTGGCTGTGTGTTTAAAAAAAATGGAAAAGAAGATGACCAGTGCCACCACCATTAAACGCCAGGCCTGGAGGAAGGCCAAGATGATGGAGCCGGTGGTGGAGGAAGAGGTTCCTCTGGCCGCTGCTGGACCTTCGGTGGTGGAGGAGGAGCCAGAGCCGGTGGGCACAGGAGGTGCTGCTGCCACTGCTGCCAGGTTTGTAAACATTTTTTTTACTTTGAGGACAAGAAACATAAGGCTCTATCCATTAGAGCGAGCTCACTCGCGTGCGGGTGGGTGCATGGGTGGTGGGCATCAGTCAGGCACAAACAGTGGGCATCAGCAGGTAGCAGAGGATGTCTGCCACAGAGAGAGAGGATACTATAGTGTGGTGGGCTTTTCCAGCAGTCAGGCACAAGCACGAACAGCACCCCCACCCAAACATGTGCTAGGCTAGCAAGGGTCTCCACTCTCCAGTTGCTATCCCATTCCCTACGCACCCCCAAATAAGGGCAGAATTTACACGTGCCAGCCACCAGGGTCTTTCCAGTTGCTATTCATAGTGCCCCAAGGAGGGCAGGATTTGCATGTACCAGCAAGGGTACTTCAAGTTGCCATCGCTACGAGCACCCAAAGAAGGGCAGGATTTGCACATGCCAGCCAGGGTCTCATCCTTCCGCAGCACCCAAAGAAGGGCAGGATTTGCATGTGCCAGCCACCAGGGTCTTTCCAGTTGCCATCCATAGCACCCCAAGGGGGGCAGGGTTTGCACATGCCAGCAAGGGTCTCATTCCTCCACAGCACCCAAAGGAGGAAAGGATTTGCATGTGCCAGCCAGGGTCACTTCTCCCGTTGCTATCACTACTAGCACCACAAGGAGGGCAGGATTTGAATGTGCCAGACAGGGTCTCTCCATTTCCATCCCAAACACCCCAAGGAGGGAGGACTAGAGGCATCATCATAAATGAATGATATTACTTTGGTGTTATTAATGTGTTCCCATTTTAGAGAGGAATCGTATGCCAACCCCAGCACTGGTGCCATTGCCAGGCCACGGAGGACCCTTAGGCCGAGGTCGCCAGTCACACCCCCAGACATTCGGCAGACAAGGTCGGATGTCTGGACGTTTTATGACAAGGGCAACGGAATTGCCACATGCAAGGTAAGGCACGGGGACTGGAACAACAGGGAATGAATTGCCCTATGACCTGTTAGGAATAGAAGTCCCCTGCAGAGAGAGATTGGCCTCCCAGTCCACCCACATGTGGAGACAGAATGCAGGCAGGGCTTGATAGACCATTGGTCTGACACAGTATGGCACTTCTTATGTTCCTATCATTTTATGCTCTTTTTAGATCTGCCAGAAAAGATTCCGGCTGCAAAAAGAGGGGACCACATTGGGGCTCATTGCCCACATCAAAAAAACTCATGGCAGGAGAGTAAGGCAGCAGGAGGAGGACTCTGGTGTGGCTGTGGAGCCTCAACACCAGAAGAAGGGGGGGGAAAGCAACCAAAAAGAGACGGCATGTAAGACCTTCCCCACCCCCTCCAGCACTGATGTGGAGACCCCCAGGCCCCAGGAGTCTGATGAGGTCAAGGTCTTTTGGGCCGAGTTGGAGAGGCCCACCTGGGACTTTGTGGCCAGCCTGCAGCAGACACCATGGAGCAGTTCCATGCATTCCAGGTGGAAAAGAAGAAGGTGGAGGCGTACGGCCAGTACGTCTCCGCCGAGATGGAACACCTGGAACTATACCACCAGGCGCTCTCCAGTTTGCTGTGGCTCACGGCTATGACCAACAAGAGTCCCGGGTGGCTGCCCCTCAGCCCTGTGCTGCGCCCCAATGGCTGTTGCCTTTCCTCCAAGTCCCGGGAGACAGAGACTAATAGTTTAATTTATAAGTTTCCTTTCAATGTTTGCTTTTGTTTTCAGAACGTTGTTGTTGTTGCTTTGTTCTTGTTGTTATTTAAATAGTTTTAATAAAATTTGTTCTATTTCTTGTTACAAGCTTCATTTGACCTGTTCAATCTTTTATCCCTATGTGCTGAAATTCTGGCTCGCAGGTGGCAGAATCTCATACAGCTTGTCGATCCCTACCAGCAGCCCCTGCCACTCCATGTAGCGTAGTTATTAACCCAAAGATGTGCTGTGCCAGCAGCA
>QEPC01007686.1:3767898-3778564 GCA_003113815.1 Sphenodon punctatus | reverse complement strand
TGTGGCCAACATCTAGAAGCTGCCACTCTAGCCCCAGGACCCACCATCAGGGTTCTGGGGACATCATTCCAGTCACTGGGGGTTGCATTCCATTCCGCTGCATCCAGAAGCCCAGTGCCCACATGCCAGCCTGCACTCCCCCAAAAGCCTACTCCTCTGCACCCACCCGTGGATGCCTGCTGAAACTGCTGTAAATTATTAAAAGCCCCTCTGACCACCAGCTCCCCCTGCCTGCTGCCCGCTGCCAAGGAGCCGGTCTCTCTTTCTCTCTGTCACACCCACCCACACAAACACAAACCCTGCACCTCCCCGGGGGGCCTGTCTACTAGTTGAGACTGCTGCTGGCTGGCACAGCACATCTTTGGGTTAATAACTACTCTACATGGGGTGGCAGGTACTTCTGGCAGGGATCGACAAGCTGTATGAGATTCTGCCACCTGCCAGCCAGAACTTCAGCACATAGGGATAAAAGATTGGAGGTCAAACAAAGCTTGTAACAATAAATATAACAAATTTAATTAAAACTATTTATATAACAATAATACAACAACAACAACAACAACAAGAACAATAACATTTTAAAAAACAAAAGAAAACATGTAAAGGAAACTTATAAATTAAACTAAGTGTCTCTGGACCTGTCCTCTGGGAATTGAGGGAAAGAAAACACCCGTTGGGGCGCATCACAGGACTGAGGGCCAGCCACCTGGGACTTGTCCAGCTCGAAGTTGTGGCCCACAGCAAACTGCACGGCCTCTGCCATGTCCGTATGCCACCTGGAGACCCCCTGGTGGTACATTTTCACGTGGTTCAGCTCAGTGGAGACATATTGGCCATATGCCTCCACCTTCTGCTGCTCGACCTGGACCGCCTGCAATTGTTCCACCAGGCTGTTCTCAAAGGTGGCAGGGGACCCCTGCATCTCCTTCACATAGTCCTGGGTGGGCCGTTGCACTTTGCCCCGAAGGGCCTTGGGATTTGCATCCTCCCTGGGCCTGGGGGATCTCCACATTGGGGCTGGAGGAGGGGGAAGGGCTAATATGCCACTGTTTGTGGGTTGTCTTCCCCCCCCTTCTTCTGGCACTGAGGCTCCATGGATGCCACTCAAGACTCCTCATCAGTGTCACCCTGCTGCCTCACTCTGACGCCATGGAACTTCTCAATGTGAGTGATGAACCCAACGTGGTCCTCTCCCTCTGCCAGTGGGAAACTTTTTGCAGATCTAAAAAGAGCAGAAAAAGATAGGAACATAACAAGTGCCATACTGTGTCAGACCAGTGGTCCGTCAAGCCCTGCCTGCATTCTGTCTCCACAAGTGGGTGGACTGGGTGGCCAATCTCTCTCTGCAGGGGACTTCTGTTCCTAACAGGTCATAGGGCAATTAATTCCCTATTGTTCCAGTCCCTGTGCCTTACCTTGCATGTGGCGACTCTGTCGCCCTTGTCAAAATACCTCCAGACATCCGACCTTGACTGCCGGATGTCTGGGGGTGTCACTGGCGACCTTGGCCTAGGGGTCCTCCTTGGCTTGGCAGTGGCAGCAGAGCTGGGGCTGGCATCCGATTCCTCTCTGAAATGGGAACACATTAATAACACCAAAGTAATATAATGCATTTATGATGATGCCTCCAGTCCTCCTTCCTTGGGGTGCTAGGGATTGCAACTAGAAAGCAAGTGCAAATCCTGCACTCCTCCCTGGGGTGCTAGGGGATACTAGGGATTGAAATGAGAAAGGAGGTCCTGGCTGGCATATGCAAATCCTGCCCTCCTCCCTGGGGTGCTAGGGGATGCTAGGGATTGCAACTAGAAAGGAGGCCCTGGCTGGCATGTGCAAATCCCACCCTCCACCCTGGGGTGCTAGGGGATGCTAGGGATTGCAACTAGAAAGGAGGCCCTGGCTGGCAAGTGCAAATCCCACCCTCCTCCAGGGAGTGCTAGTGGATGCTAAGTTAAAAAAAAAGTTTACAAACCTGGTGGCAGCACCTCCTGAGGCTTGCTCCTCATCCGAGGAACTGGTCACCACCACAGGAAGCGTACTACGTAGCGGGGCAGCGACCTCCTCCTCGACTACAAAGTTGACCCCCAGCTGGGGAAGCAATACGGCAGCCTTCTTCATTTAAAAAAAAAAAATTATTTGAAAATCACACACACAAAACCCACAGTCACCCACAACACACACAACACCCACCAACCACAAAACCCACAACAGCACAGCCAAACGCAACCAAAACACACAAACCGAAAACCAACACAGTCAAACACACACTCACTCACCACACAGCTCCTCATGCACACGAATTTCCAGTTTCCAGCTCGTCCTCTCATGATACTGGTTTCCGAACGGCTGAACTCGAACCAAATGGCCAAACTGAACAGCCGAGCACGGCGACCGCACTGAACGGCCAAACCGAATGGCGAAACCCGAATCACGACCTGTACGCCCATCCCTACCATTAGCAGCTATTAGCCAGACAGGATCAGGGAACATGACGGGTGCTGGGGAAAAACAACAGGGAATGGATCCCCCATTGTGACCTGTTGGGTGCGTCTCCCAAGCCACCATGATTGGCCATTGTCAGAGACAGGATGCTGGGTTAGATGGACCATTGGTCTGACCCAGTATGGCACTTCTTATGTTCTTAAACTCCAAAAGGGGAGGGAAAAAGACAGAGAAGCACTTGGGGGAACTCTGTCCACCAGATAGAGATAAAAATGGAAAAGAAACTGAGTTATCTAAGACCAATACAGTGCTTCCCTAAAAGAAAAGTAAAGTCTGCACCTGGGGACAAAACTTCAAAGAAAATGAGAATTGCCCTTGAAAAGTGGGGAAAGAAATGTTGACAAAAATTAACTTTAAGGCAAAAAGAGAAGTGGCTTGACAAGAGTGAAAAATGAAGTTAAAATGAAAATAAAATGGCTTTAAAAGAGTGAAAATTGAGAAAAATGAAGTTAAAAATGAAAATAAAATGTAAAAATCAAAATAAAGTTTAAGATGGGCTTCGTCTTCGATACTCACCTTTCCTTTAAACCTTACATCGACTCTGTTGCTAAGTCCTGTCACTTTGCCCTCCATAACTGCTCAGATAAGCCCCTTTCTCTCTGCCTCCTCAGCCAAAACCCTTGTTCACGCCATGGTCATCTCTCGCCTTGACTACTGCAACCTCCTCCTTGCTGGTCTCCTCCACTCTCACCTATCTCCCCTTATCTCCATCCAAAACTCTCCTCACTTCACTGGCTCCCCCTTCCCCAGCGCATCCTTCACAAACTCCTGATATTCACTTACAAAACCCTTCATAACCTGGCGCCCCCTTACCCCTCAGCCCTAATCTCCTTAAACACTCCTGCATGCACTTGCCACTCATCCTCTTTCCTCTCCCTCGCCTCCCCTGCTCCCCTAACCACCTTCGTCCCTTCTCCCATGCTGCCCCCCATGCCTGGAACTCCCTCCCTGCCCACATCCACCTTGCTCCCTCCCTCCACACCTTCAAATCCCTCCTCAAAACCCACCTCTTCCTTGCCGCTTTTCCAGATGCCTGTTAGAACTTTTCTCTCAATATTTACTGTCTTCCCTCCCCGCAGACTCCTGCCTTACTGGAACCAAGCCAAGCACATGCACCTGAGACTTTGCATCCTCTTAAATGTGATTTATCCCTTGTCTCTCCCTATGTCCCCTCTCCTTGTCTCCCCACTCTGTGTCTATTAGATTGTAAGCCATAGGCAGGGACCACATCTTTCTTATTGTTCTGTAAAGTGCCAGGCACACAGCTGGTGCTATACAAATGCTTATAATAAAATAAAATAAAATAAAATAATAATAATAATAAAGAAAGATGTTTTTGGTTTCCATATCTCCACAGCCATATCTTCTTCATAGTTATTTTGACTTCACCCCTCCTTACTTCTATGAACCAAGACCATGGTAACCTTTTACCAGTCCTGATTGTTGTACAACTTCAATAGAGTCTTTTAGCTCAATAGAGCTCTCTGAAACCCAATGGAGTCTATTAGCCGCACTGGAGTTTTATTCAATTCTATTAATTCTAAATGATTTCATATACAGATTCTTTTTAGAAAGTTGTTAAAGAACAGATGCTATATCTGCCTTGGTTCTACTCACTTTAGAAAGAAATTTCTAAAGCAACACTGATTTTTAAGACAGTTTCTCATTAACACACAATTCAAAGGAACAATTATTTATTCCTCCTCTGAATGGTATATTTAGGTATGATTTGAAGCCAAACTTTAATTCACTAATTAAATACATTATTCTTAATGTCTTTAATCTCTAATTTCTCCTCTAGATTTCCTAATCTATACAAAATTCTTTCATTAAAATACCTTAAAACAATTTGGAATTTACATTGGAAAATATGTAGATTAATACTACTCCAATTGACAACCTTTAAAACCCTTATTTAGCTTAAACATTAAACCTAATTTAGCATTTGAGATATGACTGAAACAATAAAACACGTTTTCCATGAGTTGGTGGTGTTTCTCTATTATCAATATTACTGCTTCATCATGAGTTGAAAACATGTTTTTCAACTCTTTTAATGTGATCAGAAACTGTTTTGACCTAAACTTGCAAAATGACCTTGGGTCCCAGAAACAAACATGTTATCTGCATCTGTTCTAATTCCTTTGTGCCAATTATTCTAAAAGTCAGACTTGTCTCCCCAATAAAACAGACCCCAATTTAAAGACTGCTGTTGCTTAAAACCCAGTTTCCACTAAAGTCATCAGATTATTAATTATATTTTGATACCCCCACTTAATATTAATAGAAATCTATTAAAGTTGAGAAGTAGACAATTCAAAGTCACGTTAACAAAATTAAACTTTAACAGTAGTTCACCATGTGAATAAAGACAACTATATTAATAAAAACAATTTCAATAGATAGGGAACAGATCTCAAAAGTTTATGCTGAAGAGAGAGATTAAGAAACAAGTAAATTATTTTTAAAACAAAAAACTATAATCAAATGGCAAGTAAGTTATTAAACAGCAAGTAATCAATAATGAACCATAAATACATATTATATCCAAACAGGTGAACAGAGCCATATTAGAAGCCATTGTTTATACTTTGAAATACTGCTAGAGGACTTCATTATGCTGCAATTAACATCTAATTTCTTCCAGCCATGTTTACTGCATTCCAAACCTCATAACGTCAAAACAAAATAGCTGGAGCAAGAACTTTCACGTAACCTAAAACAAGATAATATTCAGTGAAAGGCCAAAGTGTTCTGCCTATTCTACAGCATGCTACAGGTCATAAGAAAAACATAGAACAGAAAAAAGAATGGATTCCATGGCCTATTCTGAAACATGAACGTTTTTAAATCTATGATGGATTTTATCCATAGTTAGGATGGAAAAGTAAGTCTCAGACCTGAATATACCCTATAAGGAATCCTTCTCTCTCAGCTGGGCACTTCCTGGGCATCCCAGTTAATCCAGGTTGCTTTCAGTAAACACTATTAGGTCCCGCTACTGCTGTGGTCATTTTCGGCTCCATGGGAGGCAGGGACGCAGCAGACTCTCATGGCAGAAGGGTGGAGAAGAGGGAGTCCCTGGTGGGAGGGGCAGAGCAGGAGTGCGACAGGATGCACATAAAGAGATTTCCCCCGCAGTGCCACATGGCGTGGGGGCGGGGCCTCCAGACCTGGTACGATGTTCCCTGCACATACTGGCGCAGAGGGGGGCAGAGTCAGCGCCTTAAGAGGGGGGCACAGTCATCACAGTAGTGCCAGGGATCAGCGCAGCTGTGAAACTCGCCCCTTGCGAGGAGAGCGTGGAAAAGGATTATTGTGAGAAACTAGGAGTGTGTGTGTGTGTGTGTGTGTGTGCGAGGACGTGGCTGAGAGACGAGTGGTGGTCAGGTGAGTTTGAGAGAGCAGAAGGTTGTGTGCGTGTGGAGGAACCTGCTGGAGTGTGTGGTGGCATGTCTGTGGTGCACCCCCTCCTTGCATTCTTGTCTGGTCCCCTGGCCCCGTGTTCCCTGTGCAGTGCGATCCTTACCCTTTCCCCTTCCTTGAATTTCTTAGGTTCTTACCTTCCTTCCCCACTTGGATTCACCCCCCTGTTCTTCTCCCTAAACACTCTCGAGGGCGTGTCATGGTGTGAGGTTTGGGGTTCGTGCAATTGTGCAAACTGCTCAGTGTGAATGAGCGGGGGCTGAGCTCAGGGTCGTGATGTCTAAACCCCCCCTCCCCATGATGATCTGACCCGTTCTCAGCAGAGAACACTAGGACCAACTAAGATACTGAGGGGTTGTTTTGCCTTTCAAGGAGCATATAGCCCCCAGAGTGAGAGAGAGAGCGTGTGTGGGAACTGGTGTCACCCTTACCTCTCTGGGTCCTATCCCTTTCCGGGCCCCTTTCCATAACAAACACAGAAAATAACATGGTTAAAAGATGTCACCTATTTTAAAGGCTATGGCTTCTTTTGCCATACCATTGCCCACTTAAAAAAATACCCACTACTTGGGGTCAAAGAACCTACCTATATATTTTAAAAGTAAATAGTTTAAAAGCATTGACAGACTTTAACACAGAATTTAGACCCCATCCTATCCCAAGATATGGCTCAGGGTGGTTTACAACAATTTAAAAACAACACTGTTACAAAATATATATCAATTAAATCCCACTACTCTCCAGACCCAACCATCCCTCCCACTCCTCCAGCTCCTACTTGGAGCCCCTTCCCCTTTACCTTAATGAAAAAAGACATATAAGGAAACATTAGAAAAGTCCCACTTACTCCAAACCATCCCATCCCATCCCATCCCACTCTCCTTTCTCTCACCCAGAGACGTTCCCACCCTACTTCCCAAATCCAGGTCCCTCCTTCTCACAAAGGCACCATGTCTAACCCTCAGCCATCCCGCCCTAGTCTCACCCCCTCCCTCATCTCAGTCACATGATCATGAGCTAGGCCACATTTAGATTAGCAGGTTGCAGTTGCATGACCTGCTCATGCAATTTTTCAACATCCCGTGTGGCAGAATTTAGACGTGACGCATCACGTGCATTCAAGGCGGTTGCATGTTGTTTAAAGACTGCAAACAAAATGCCTCACACATGGAGGTATTTAGTTCGTGGTTGTTAAACAATGTGTGACCACCTTGAACACACGTGAACACATGATGTGTCACATCTACATCCCACCTTGTGGGATATTTGAAAAATTACCTAAGCGGGTCACACAACTTTTTTATTTATTTTATTTATTTATATAAAATTTATATCTCTCCCCCTCCTGCCCACAGGGCAGCCCAGGCCAGTGAACAACAATAATCAATGAAACAATAAACATTTTAAAAACAATTTTAAAATACAATATGCAAGGAAAAGAAAAACTCTCCCCCCCTACCCCGTGCCAAAACCCTGACAGAACAGTCAAGTCTAGGGCTGTAGCAGCATGCCACCGCGGCAGCTGTTACCGATGGAAATCCCTATTCCACACATCGCGGTGCGGTTCGGCAGAGGCTGCTTTCCGACGGCTGCAGTGGCGACTTGCTGCTAATGTTGCCGCAGCATCGGAACTGGTGGGTGGAAACGTAACTTTTGCGAATTCCAGTAAGAAGCATCACCAAGCCGCCTTTCCGTCTGCCACGGAAGCTTTGTGATTATCTGATCATTGTATCATGTTTCCACCACCCTGAATACAAGGTATCGCGAGACCCGGCGGCATGATCAACCATCGGATTTCATTGGCCAATTTCATTGTCTCTAGGTCTTTTTCATTTCATCGGCTAGGCCTTTCCCAGAGAGACATGTCCTGCCTTCACCATTAAGTATAAATAGATGTGTTTGTAGCTTGTTTCTCCCTCTTGATCCCCAATCGCAGTGAGAGTGAGTGACTGTTGGAGCCGCGCTGCCAGTGTCTGTGTTTTCTAACACACTCTGATCTTCCGCGCTCCATGACAAAGCACCGCATCGCGACTCAAGGAGAGAGAATCCTATCCCTTCCTCCTAATTCACATAATACCATCAATTTTGGATAATATAAGAAGGTTTTTGTGTAAGTGCTTGAACTTTATTCTAATTCTTCTAAACTGTGCTTTATTTAACAGCTAATTTAGTGATAAAGCAGCTGTAAAAGTAATTTTGATACAGCTGCACTTTACATTTTCCATTATCCTTTTTTGTAATGTACACAAATGTTCTTTATTGTTGTGAGCCTTTTATGTTTATCGCTAGGTTTGGGTTGATATTGTTTGTGCTTGCTATTGTTAGTGCTCTGCATAGCCAGGCATAGCCGGTGTTAGCCACGCAATCCGCAGAAGGCGCCGGCGAGCCTGGAGCATGGACTCGGGGAGGGTCTCGGGGAAGCACATGCCGGTAGCCGGTAGCCGCGGAAGACTTGGGGTCCCTGCAGCCACTCTACTGGCAGCTCCTCCCCCCCAGCTGTCTCAATTTCCCTGCATGCTTCCCCAACCCCTAGTCCCTGCTCCAGTCTCGCCACTGGCTTCTGAGTCTTCCATGGCTAATGACCCCCCCTCCCTTCTCCTGGCTCTCCCTCGGTGACTCTCCTGGCAGCCCCTTCCCCCCGCCATGTCTATTTCCCCGTGTGATTCCCTGACACGAGTCTGCATAGCCAGTAGCTGCGGGTAAGTAGACACAGGGAAATAGAATTGGCGGGGGGTGAGGGGCTGCCAGGAGAGTCACCCAGGGAGAGCCTGGAGGAGGGGGGGCATAGCCAGTAGCAGCAGAAGACGTGAGGTCCCCTGCAGCCCCTCTACCGGCAGCTCCTCCCCCCCTGCCATCTCAATTTCCCCGCATGCTTCCCTGACCCCTAGTCCCTGCTCCAGGCTCGCCATCGGCTTCTGAGCCTTCCGCGGCTAATGATCCCTTCTCCTGGCTCTCCCTCAGTGACTCTCCCATCAGCCCCCCTGCCATGTCTATTTCCCCATGTGATTCCCTGACATGAGTCTGCATAGCCGGTAGCCGTGGGGAAATAGACACGGAGAAAGAGACACGGGGGGAGGGGCTGCCTGGAGAGTCACCCAGGGAGAGCCTGGAGGAGGGGGGGCATAGCCAGTAGCAGCAGAAGACTTGGGGTCCCCTGCAGCCCCTCTACTGGCAGATCCTCCCCCCCGGCCGTCTCAATTTCCCTGCGTGCTTCCCCGACCCGTAGTCCCTGCTCCAGGGGCTCGTTGGCAGAGCGAGCCTCTCCTGGCAGGGTGGAGCCTCTCCTGGCGGGGTGGAGGGGCAGCGGAGCACTATCAGGCAGGCACTGGCAGGCAGTGTGTTTTCAAAAAAGGTAAAAATCCCTGCCGGATCAGTTTTGCTCGAGGTTGCTACCTTGCAAGCAATGATTCTGCGAGCTGGCTCCGAACATTCTCACAAAAGTGATGCTCTCGTGCGCCGTTATATACACAGTCATCTCAAGCACTGATTACTTGTTTGAACAATCACACCGATGACAGTCTTGAAGATGCCACATGCAGTAAACAATAAACCTTGCCATTCATCCACAAACAGTACTTTGAAGTTGTGTTGGCATTGTGACAATGTTCAGAGCCATCCCAAAGAACATTTTTTACAAGGTAGCAACCTTATTTTATGCAATCTGCAACTGCCCGACTATTCCCATTCCCACAACCTTTAGAGTCCCTCCCTGCCAAAACTTTGGTTATTTTAATTTTATTTTCATGATTGTACAACTACAATATACAATACAGTTCACTATACAATAATACAACTACAATTGTATTATAGTTAAATACAAGTGTACTTATGCCAAAAAACAGATGAAAAAAATGTCATCCTTTTTGAGAGAAAAGAAATATTTTAAAAATATGTAAACTAAAAATAATACACATGCACTAACATCCTCATTATCCATTTACTGTACAGATCGCCTCCCCTGATACATTCTGCAGATGGCCTGCAGGAAAAAACACATCTTTTGCTCTGCCACAGACTTTAGGTAAGTTCATTTAAGTCAATTTTTAAATACATTTTTTAAACAACAGGCTACAGATAAGTAATTACTTGGTGTGTTCTATTAAGTCATGATGCAGAACATTTGGATCATTGGAGATTCATACATAACAAGATTCGAGCAATTCTGCTGCACAGAACATGCAGACATCAATTTTAAATTTACGGAATGTTAGCATGCGATGGATCAGAAGGGGTGGTATGCGATGGTCCAATGTATTGCCGTCTTTAAAGAAGGAAAGGCAATTCATTTCATCCCTTTCTGACCTGCCTTCGTGCATCGTAATCCACTCTGGAGGTAATGATATAGGCATGCTCAAAGGGGATGAGCTTCTGGAGGAAATGAGAAAAGATTTAAAGGCAATAAACCTTCTTTTTCCTGGTTGTAAGCTCGTGTTCTCGGACATGATCATTCACATTTCCAACTGATATAGCACAAATATGCATGCTATTAATAAATCTGTCAGAAATGTAAATAAGTGTGTTGGTGCTTTCCTTAAGGATATTGGTATGGTTTCTGTCTGGCACAGGAACATTATAGCCGCCTGTCCTGATATGTTTTTGCTTGACGGCGTACACCTTTCACAATCTGGCATGTCAGTGTTCTATGATAACATTAGGTCTGCTATAGTAGCCAATGTACTGTGATTGGTTTTCTCCAAACTCATTATTGATGTAACACAATGAGTTATCTAACATTTACGTG
>QEPC01007686.1:3729525-3759471 GCA_003113815.1 Sphenodon punctatus | reverse complement strand
AAGGCGACTGGATGAGGCTTTGCAAGTTGTAAAACAGGCTTGGGAGGGGAGGGGAAGGTTGGCTACAGTCAGTGGCTACTGGCTATCTAAATACCGGGTGGGTGGGGGAATGGGGCAGGTCTATCAGTCAGTGCACTTCACAAGGACTGGATACACACACTAGCACAGCACAGTCCCCTGAGTCCCCTCAAGGTTGGCTGGCAACAGTGACTAGCCAAGCTAACTACAGGGTAGGGCAGGGCAATCAGAAAATGTTTGGAGTCACACAGCACAGCAAATTATTATTTGAATTTAAAAAAACAACCTGGTTTTATAATGTAATAAATAAACATTAATTTATTATTTATATTACAAAGTATGCCAGCAAAACACAGCAATAAAAACAATTACCCGCATGTAAAAGTTAAAAAAAAAAAAAGTTATATGTAACAGTGGGGATTTAAACCAGGAGAATTACAGCCACAAGTTGTATGGCAAGCAGGGACGTTAACAACTATGCCAACAGAGTTCTGTTGCTTAATAGTGAGCTTCTTCTAGACTGAGGAATTGCGGAATGAGGATTGTAAGAAACTCTTCTGCATGGACTTCACACAGTACACTATCACATTTCATTTCTTCAACTTTCAGAGCTGGTCCTATTATGTACAAAATGACTCGGTAAGCCAATACACAGTCACTTTAAACTCCCAACATGAGTTTTGGTCAAAAAACTTTGAAAGATCAATTTGTCATATAATAAAAACACCAACTAGTGGGAACATGTTGTCCATGCATGTATGTATTGAGAAGAATAAGCAGTTACTGCGGGACAGAGCAACACACACACAAACAGCACCAGCAGACAGCGTGACAGGCAGCGTGACAGCACAGCGCAGCAGCGGCATAGTCATCATCATCATCATTGCTACTCCCTTCGCGGAACCGCGATAAACATTCATAACTGTGTCTCATATATTAAATTGGCAGAACGCGGGAAAAGAGCGCTGATTTTATGCGACAATGGTAACGATCAGCAAGTCGGCAAAACACATACATGCCGCGTCTGCGGATTCTTGGAGCAGAAGAATCGCACTGCGCGGAATTCTGCGAGGCGCAACGTGGGATGCCGAGGTTGAGGAATGGAATTGCGGTGTGATAACAGTTGCTGCTGCATCAGCCCTAGTCAGGTCTTACATACATGCTGAAATACCTGAAAGAGGTCATCTCTCGCCTCAATTACTGTAACCTCCTTCTCACTGGCCTTCCCCGGTCTCACCTTTCTCCCCTCATCTCTGTCCAAAACTCTGCTGCCAGGGTCATCTACCTCGCCAGTCGCTTCGACCATGTGCAGCCCCTCCTCTCTTCGCTTCACTGGCTTCCCCTTCCTGAACGAATCCTGCACAAGCTCCTAGTCTTCACCTATAAAGCTCTTCACAACCTTGCTCCCCCCTACCTCTCTGCACTTATCGCCCTCCATACTCCAGCCCGTGCACTTCGCTCCTCCTCTGTCCCTTCTCTCACCCTTCCACGCCTTCCCTGCTCCCCTAAGCGCCTTCGTCCCTTCTCACTTGCTGCCCCCCATGCCTGGAACTCCCTCCCTGTCCACATCCGCCTTGCCCCCTCCCTTCATACCTTCAAATCTCTCCTTAAAACTCACCTCTTTCGCTCTGCTCTGTCTGACTCTTTATCCTGCTGAGCCACTATTCCTATACCTACGATCGGTTTACCCTTATCCTTGCAACATGGACCTGCCTGCTGTCATTCTCATCGTAACCAAGCCAAGTACGTGCACTTGAGACCTCGCATCTTCATGAATGTTAGACCCCTTGTCTCTCCCTCTGTTCCCCTTCCTAAGTCTCTCCCCCAGCTCCTGTCTCTCAGATTGTAAGTCCTAGGGGCAGGGACCGTGTCTATTTTATTACTTTGTAAAGTGCCAGGTACACTGCTGGCGCTATATAAATGTTTGTTAATAATAATAATAATAATAAATAGCAAGAGAGTGGGAGTCAGCTGAGCCTCCTCCGGGAGCAAATTCCACAGCACAGGGACAGCCACCGAAAAAGATCTAACATTGGTGGCCACCCATCTCACCCGGGGAACCTCCAAAAAGGCTCCCACAGATGATCTCAAGGGTCGCACGGGCACATGGGGAGTGAGACGGTTCCGCAGATAAGCAGGGCCCAGGTCTTGAAGGGCTTTAAAGGTTAAAACCAGCAACTGAGACCTGCTTGTCTAAAAGTAGCCCTGGTACCAGTCTACAACCCACAGGTTTTAGCATCACAGTCCTAGATCAGGGTGGGAACATTTTCCTTGCCAATGGTCACTGTGAAATTTAGTACAAGCTCCACCAGCTGGACTGGAGCTGAGGTGGGGAGGTGTTGGGGTGTGTGGTCAGGATGAGGGAATGGTCTAGATCATGACTCTGCTTTCTGTCCTTGTGTGCATGCAGGCTCTCATCTCTGCTCCCTTACCCTCTGCTCAGTCTTTCAGGGCTCAGAGGTAGGGACTGTAACTGTAATTGGAAAGGGGCCAAATTAAAAACAGCCCTGGTCTGGGATTGCCACCCCACCCCACCCGACCCCCACCCCTGTGCTGTAGACCATTTTCAGAAGCTGTGTTGCTTTTTGCTGTTGCCTCTCAAGCTGGCATAAGGCTGTGGGAGAAGAGGGAGGGGAGTGGGGGTTAAAACAGGCATGGTTAGCTTTACTGCTCAGGTGGATTTCTGCTTGAAAAAAATCTGGTTTACATCAGCTCACAATCTGACTCAGTTATTTTATTCCTTAACCCTTTCACTGTTGTTTACCTTCCATAGTAACTACAAAGCATTTGGTGTTTGAATTCAATTCTGTGGATTATTAAGTCCTTTTTAGAGTGTTTGTAGGGTTAATATTATTTCCCCAGAATCTTCAGCTAATGTCTCTCACAACTCAATCAATCTATTCTCTCTTTTTTTTCATTTCTGTAGGATGCATCGTACTTTACCATTATTTTTCCTTTGTGCAATTGCTTTTTGCAGTTTATATTCTTCTCTGTATCCTATTTCCTTGCCATATTATTTAAACATCCTTTTTCTAGTAAATGCTGTTCATCTCATTTCAATGGCTCCTTCTTCTCCATGGTCTTAAATCCTACTTTAGTAAATTACCCTTTATTTTACACTTCTATGTACATTCATTCTCTCACTGCCAGATTTCTCCTTCATGTATAAGTTGCAATGTCTTGAGTATTTGTTGTTTTTAAAAAAAAAGAAATTGTGAGGTTCAGGGATGGATAGGGATTGGAATTCAAAGTTAGGAAGGGTCCAAGCACCCACAGACACTAGGAACAGTGAGGTTGTGCCTGGAAAGCCCCGGTCTCCACAAAATGGAGGCGACAGGCCATTGTTGCCCCCCCCAATGTCAGAAAAGAGGTGCAGAGGCTGAGCGGCATGGATGATGGAGAGAGCCCTGTTAGCGGGCGCTCTCTCCATTTTTGATTGGGGTTGCCATGGCAACCACCCAATGTGCAGGGGCACTGCATGGTGCGGGGTCTGTGGCCCCTCCCCTTTAGAAGGAGGATCCCCTGTAGCCTCATGGGAGCGGCAGAGCTGGGAAGAAGCTGAAGAAGCAGCAGCTGTAGGAACGCGCTGCTGCTACAGAAGAGAATGGGCCGGACTAAGAAGAAAAGGGATGGCAACGAGAAAAGTAATGCTGGCAACACCGGCCGTGCCAGCGGGAGAGAAACCAGACTGCCACAGCGCCCTGAAGTCGCTTTCGAGATACTGGGTAAAAATGAATCTATTCCCACCCCAGAATTCCTCGGTCTTGGCCCAGGTGGTGGCTGAGGGGTTACATAGTTCTTGGGCACGTTCGGTAGAGACCGAACTCAATCATCTGGTATTCTTGTGCGACTCTTTAAGGCACGTGAGCCCCGCTGGTTCTCTCTCCATGATACAGAGGAGACTGTTGGATCAGGAGTTTCAAAACAAAAGGACTATGTTGTCTGCCCAGGTAGTAGCCCCAGAATATCAGGTGCCCAGTCCTTTTTGCCTGGGTGCTAGCTATTTATACTCCTGGCTGGACTCTGGGCATAGGAGAGCTTTCACCTGTTTTAGGTCCAATATTTACCCCTCAGACTTACTTGTGGGGCGCTATAAGGGTGTCCCCAGACATGAAAGGTTATGCCAGCTCTGTGACTTACAGGAATTGGATTCTAGTGATCTTATCCTCTTTCACTGTGCTGCCCTTTGTGGTCCCAGATGGGAGCTTTTAGGCATGTTTTTTATAGACTCCCCTGATCTAGGGGACTTGGCAAGGGAATTTTTCAACTATGTAGATTCGGAGGTGACTAGAGCTGCACAATAAAAAAATGAATTGACACCGCCACAGCAGGCAATTTCCCAAACCGAGTGCCCCACACCAGGTGAGATATTGGCCAGGCTCCAGCAGCGCAAGGCACAGTTAAGGGCGAGGGACGCCGGGGCATGTGACCCCGAATAGCCAGAAAAGCCGGGTCCCCTGGTAAGGGACGGGGGGAGTGGCTGGATGGAGGATCAGGTACAGGCCCCAACTAGAGACAGTGGTTGGCCCATGACCCCGGAGGTCCAAGGACTCAGAAGGGGAGGGAGGATCATCACTCCCCCGATGCAATTCCGGGAGGATGGGGCCTGTGGAGAACCACCACCCCCAACACCGGGCCCTAGCGGGGGGCAGCAAAGTGGGCAGGTGGAGCCTGACTATGCACCACCCCATATGTAAGGAGCACAGGGCACTCCCATAGGGATGGAAGAGGCGCATGGGGGAAGGGGACAGAACATGGGTCTAGGCCCTGTGCTGGACGCGATTTACACGATTTACGCGAGTGGAGCTCAGGAGACTCCTGTGCAAGGAGCAGTAGCATCTGGGATGCGGGATCCCCATAGGATTCCAGGACTAGTCCACCATCAAATGAGGGAAGGCACATGGACCAATCCAGTGGGGCAGCCCCACTGGACTGGCGGAAGCCAGCCCAGAGGGGCTGGAGGAGAGGGGGTCTCTCCTTTGTTAGATGAAGGAGGCTTGCCACCGGTGTCCAGAAGGAGGATTGATAATCCCGAGGGTGAAGAGCAGCCCACTTATGAACAGTTGTGGAGAAGATTCCAGGTCCTCAAAAGGGAGCTGCAGCAGGAACGAAGGAGACTCATGGTACCCAGTGCAGCAACAGTAGCAGAAGACCAAGGTGAGGCCAGGGAGCTGACCTGAATTCCCTTGGGTAACCCCCCTGTGGGGGCGGGATTGAGGGTGGATGGAAGCCAAACCAGAGCCATAGCTTCCCTGACAGGGGGCACCCAAACGGACGAGAGAGGACATAGTACCAGTGGACTGCCATCATCCATTGGGTCATGAAGGAGGTGGATGGATGGGGAATGGGTATGGGTGTCCCTGGCCCCACTACCAATGGAGGGGGAGGGCTCCCAAGCTGACAGGGCACGGGGTGACCAGGATCACCGTAAAGAGCCACCCCTGGATGCAGGAAAAGGGGGGCCTGGAGTTAATTCCGGGCAGGTTGAGACCAGGTCATCCACCACAACCCTGAAGTTGCCCCCCCCACCAGGGGGGGCACACTGTGGCCTGGGTGCCCCATTTGGGGAGCACTTGCTTCCAGTCACAAAAGAAAAAATCTGGCAAGGTGAGTATGTTGATGTAAACACCCTATGTTCAGTGATCCCATCCTGGATCATTCCGAAAATGAAGAGGGAAAGGATAAAGAATAGTTCTGCTGCCCTAAGGCCGACAGGAACTGGGTGAATTGGATATCAGCATTCGCCGTATATATGGGTGTCGTCCTCCAGGTGGATCCCAGGCGAGGTCTAGAGCTCCACAAATATGTGGATATAGTAAGAAGGGCATATGCAACCAGCCCCCCTGGGGCCTGGTTGAGATATGATGAAGCCTTCTGGCACAGGGCGGCCTCCAACCGAGGAATGAGTTGGGACATGCATGCAACTGATTTATGGTTGGAGTGCATGGTGAATGTCACCAGGGTCCCCTTGTCAAAAAGTAGACATGCCTTAGTAAAAGGGGGAGTCGCAGCCGCCAAAGAGTCTTTTCGTGGTGAGGGGAGAAGGAACACACAAAGTAGCATTGGCCCCTGTTGGGAATACAACCGGGGAGGGAGATGTAACAGGAATTCCTGTAAGTTTCGGCATGGGTGTTCAAATTGTGGGGGAGGGCATCCAGTCACGAATTGTTTCAAACTTAGGCTGAGGAATGAAAAAGGGAAGTTCACCCAGGGTGGGAATACCATAAAAGGGGGCTCTGGTCCCACAGGGAATGGGCGGCCTGGGCAGGGGGCTAACCACGGTCAGAATTGACTGGCTAGAGCACGCCCTGCATCTCCACCCCAATTGGTGCAAAGTTTTGTATATAGTGGAAGGATTCAGAGGGGGATTTAGGATACCAGCAACCCAAGTGAACCCAGTTGGCTTACCGTACAACTTGAAATCCACAGTGGGGAAGGAACACATAGTGCGTAGCAAAATAGACAAGGAAGTAAAAGAAGGCAGGGTGACAGGCCGTTTAAGGAACCCCCGATACCAAACCTGTTCATTTCCCCATTGGGGGTAGTTCCAAAGAAAGCTGAAGGGGAATTTTACCTGATTCACCACCTGTCCCATCCGAGACGCAGATCTGTTAACGATGCCATTCCAAAGGAACTCGCTACAATTAAGTACGCTTCCTTTGACATGGCTGTCAAGAAGGCCAGAAGGATGAGTCAGGGGTCCCTGATGGCGAAGTGCAATGTAAAATCCGCCTTTTGCTTGTTACTTGTACATCCGGATAGTTTCCACCTCTTGGGCTTTCAATACGATAGACAATATTATTTCGACCGGGCCATGCCGATGGGTTGTTCCATTTCCTGTTCAGTTTTTGAAAGATTCAGCAGCCTGATAGAGTGGGTTTTCAAACAAAGATGGAAGAAAGGAGAGGTAACAAAATACCTCGATGATTTCATCATAATAGGCCGCCCCGGGTCCGGGGATTGTGCGGCGGCTTTGCAGATTTTCCAGGAGGTAACAGAGGACCTGGGGGTCCCATTGGCACTGGAAAAGATGGAAGGCCCTGACATGAGACTTACTTATTTCGGTATCAAACTGGACACGGTAAGGGAGCAATCCAGCCTGTCAGATGACAAGCTGGAGGGTATCAGAGTTAAGATCCAGGATGCTTAGCCACACAGAAGACCACTGTACAGGTGCTCCAGTCCCTACTGAGCAGCCTTAACTTCGCTTGCCAAGTAGTAGCACCAGGCAGGGCTTTCCTAACATGGTTATACGAAAGACTAAGAGGGGAAACCGCACCCCACCACAGGATTCGGGTAACAAGGGAAATGAGGAAGGATCTAAGTACATGGCTTGAGTTCCTAACTAACTTCAACAGGGTGAGCTTTTGGAGAAACAGACTGTTATTCCAGGAAGACCTGCAGGTGGAGTCAGACGCAGCAGGGGGATCAGGTTTCAGGGTCTACTTTAGGACTCGTTGGTGTGCTGCCCCGTGGCCATAAGTATGGCATGAGCAGGAAGTGACATGGGACCTTACATTTTTGGAATTATTCCCGATAGTGGTAGCAGTCTTGGTCTGGTCAGAACAGTTTGCAAACAGGTCAATTCTTTTCTGGTGTGACAACCTAGCCATTGTCCACATAATCAACACCTTGTCAGCCCGGTCTCCGCGAGTTATGGGTTTGGTAAGGGTATTAGTCCTGGCATGCTTGAAGGCTAATATTTTATTCACGCTAGACATGTACCTGGTATTGACAACAGCATAGCTGATGCCCTCTCTCGATTCCAGAAACTCATTTCTGAGAATTGGCTCCAGAGGCCAGACCCAACCCCGACCCCCTGCCACCGGGGTTATGGAGTCTTGGGGACTAGCAGCACAGGCTATCATACAGGGATCATTAGCCCTGAGAACCCAAGCTGCATACACTAGGGCAGTTAGGGAGTTTCAAAAATTTCATACTTTAAAAGGATGGGGTTTGGATTTCCCTATCACCGAGTCGGAGGTTATCCAATTCGCAACGCAGCTAAGGGACAGAGGACTAGCAGCAGGCACGATAGGAGGAAAAGTGGCTGCCCTGGTATTTGCCAACCACATCATGGGTTTCCCATCCCCAGACAGGGGTTTTACATTAAACACATGTTAGAAAGCTGGGTGCGGGCCGCACGGCCCCCACCCAGGAAGAGGACACCACTCACGATGCCCAGATTGCTACTGGTGATCGGGGCCCTCCCTGGGGTGTGTTACGACACATATGAATTGCAGATTTTCACCACTGTATTTGCAGTAACATTCTCTGGGGGTTTTCGCATCAGTGAAGTGGTCGCTGCTAATGCACGGGACAGACCAGACACTTCCCTCCAGAACACGGACATTACGTGCTGGGCGGACAGGGTAGTGATACAGCTCCACCGGTCAAAGACCAACCAGCGTGGGAAAGGGAAGACGGTACGGCTATACAGGTGTGGGCAAAGCTCAATATGCCCGGTTCAGCGCGTAGGACAATACCTTGAGACCAGCCCCCGGTCCCCAGGGCGCTTTTTATTCACCAGAATGGGGCTCTTCTTACTAGCCACCAATTCACAGCAGTGTTCAGGGCTGCCCTCTCCAAGGCAGGCTTTCCCCCTAAGGAATTTGGCTCCCATTCCTTTAAGATTGGGGCAGCCACAACAGCCACTGCAGCTGGATTGCCCAAAGAGGCGATCAAGTCAGTAAGGAGGTGGAGGTCCGCGGCTTACAAGAAATATATTAGACCTTACCCTTGCTAATGAAAGTGTGTTTTTCAATAGGACTGGGAACCCGAGACAGGAAGTCTGGATTGTGAGTCACAGCATTGTCCGATGGGTGAGCCGAACTGCCGCATTAACCGAGGGGGGTACTCAATTAAGTTTAGGTGAAAGAGCAAAAGTTAGATGGGTAGGCAAGAGTGGGATGCGTTGGGCTCAGTTACTGATGACGTTAAAACGAACGGGACCAGGCTGTCACCCAGATATAATAGTCATTCATTTGGGGGAGAACGATATCACCACAACAAAAGGGGTTAAGTTAATCATTCGTATTAAGACAGATTTGTTAACAGTGAAGGGATGGTTTCAAGGGTTAAAACTGGTATGGACAAACTGGATGCCCAGAATTCGGTGGGCGGGAGCCCGCAACCCTGGCAGAGTAGACAGAACCAGAAAGGGCATCAATAGGGAAATAACCAAATGGGTTCATAGTGTGGCTGTGACCATAATTAACTACTCGGGGATAATACACACTGCCACAATGCTATCTAGGGGAAATGGAGTACATTTATCAGAACAAGGAAATCACGTGTATTTGGCCGCATTGGCAGGGCATTTTGAAGGATTGTTGCTAAATTGAAGCGGTGGGGGTGGGGCAGTTCGTTCTGACTACCCCTTTGTGGCAGGGGTCCAGCAAGCTAGGTTAGGATAAATAGGTGTAAGATAGTTAAAAGAGTCATCTCCATAAGAAATGGGGATGTGATATCTCATGTAATGCAGGGTGCAGCATGCACAGGGGTCATAACCCTGGGAGGGGTGCTTTGCAGGATGAGTAGGGGCGTGCACAGCCTTCATACACTGCGGCACTTACCGACTTACTCACGCCCACAGTGGGCACACACCCCTTTGGCCATTGGCCCAGAGGCAGTTAAAGGAGGGGATGGTTCTAGTTTACCATACTGCCTAATGGAAGGCACTTCCAAGACAGTACTCAGTTGTTATAGTTAATAAGGATCATTTTTAGCTAGCATGCTGGACCCAAGATTGCTAGTGCAATCCCCCACTGACTTTATAGTTTTGAGTGCGGCCATGCTGCATTTGAAAACCAACTTATGTCTCCGCGTCTCTTTTGGGGTGCATCGACAACAAACCCTCAGGATCGTATAGGGACTCTAGGATGACTACTCCACAGGCTGTATCATCATGGGGTATCTGAAGTGAGCGCACATGCTGTCACCACTACCATACACACAGGGCAATAGGAAGAGAAAGGAGGTGGAGTAGGTGAAGGAGGAACAATGGTGTCAAATTCTGAGAAGGGGGGGGAAGGGGACAGGACACTGGCACTCAAGGAAGGTCCAGGGATAGTGCCACAAAGAGTTAACAAGGATTCACACTTACCGGGTTGGATTGCTCTCATTCACTACAGACACTTGTCACACACGTTCACCACAGTTGCACACCACACACACAGCAAGCACTAGGATCGCTGGGGAGAAAGGGCAAGATCCAAATCAGCAGGGGGCCAGTCTCACAGGCAGTTTATTTAAACTTATTTATTTAAACAAATTTATATCCCGCCCCTCCTGCAACGCAGCCCGGGGCGGCTCACAACATAAAACAATTAAAACAATAAACAGTTAAGCTCTGATCACCAGCAAGGGCTAAGGTGAAAGGATGCTGCTTTTATGTCCCTCCAGGAGGCGTTGCCACAGCCGCTCTGAGCGCCGCAGCACTGGAAGTGAGGCTAGGGGCATGGTGTCTGATTGCTGGGGCTGCAGCTCTGGAGTCACGCTCCCAGGAACAGTGGGAGGCTGCGGGGGAGAGTCCTGCCCCGCAGCTGCTCCTGCTGCCAGGTCCTGCAGTGGCGCTGCCTGAAGCCCCGGTGGTGTTTCCTCATCCGGGGATGCATTGGAAGACCCGGGCTTCACAGGTAAAGGGTCTTCTTGGGGAGGGTGTGTGTCCTGCGCGCTGTGCCAGTTGCGGCCCCCCTGGCGGACCCTGACAGAAACCTTGTAACTTTTTTCATTCCAATTGATAGTTCACCTTCAAAACTCTCCCTCAAATTTATGACGCTGTCCTTTATCTCTAGATAATATATACTTTGAAGAACTGGATTGTCAGGCAAATATCATTACTTAATCTCAGCAATAACACCCCCATATTTTCACCCATCACAACTGGGCAAAAGGACTGAACAGTCCATAATTTTGAATACTGCAGTCAAAGCCCTTGTAACCACTCTTCATTCTAGGCTACTGAATATATAGGCCAAGGTGCTTGTCAAGGTCTCCTGATGCTATTGTTATATAATTATGTAGCTTTGAGAAGAAAGAAGCCAGGGACTTACTTTCCTGCAAGTATAATGAAATAAAGGCAGTCTGCAGTATTCGATGCATGACATCTGCTAGCTGTCTCTTGTTGTTCACATGGTGTTTTGACAGGAGTGACTGACCAATTTTTTGTAGCTACATCTGAGTCCTGACAGATCTATTACTGGTAGCAGGGATCAGAATGCCATTATTTCCTCCTCCAGTGACCGTCTCATTTTGTCAAATCAGAATCTCCAGCATCTTTGATCAATGACATCTGTATAAGTAATATGTGTTGATAATGAAATGGTCCTCACTCATTTGACAACACAGTAGATTCTCAAAATCTTTAAATATTTTCCGCATTGGAGTCTGTGGCTAGTATTCATACAAGGCACAGGGAGACCTTGCTTCCCTAGGTGGCAGCATATGTTCATCTCCTTACCCTTGCCATTGGGAAGAACAATCTCCAGACCCCAACTCTCTCAAGACATTTATGACCTTGCCTGAATATGCATTGAAAATTTCACTTGGGAGTTATTTATGGATGTTGCAAAGAACCAATGACAGGACTAAACCCTTGGGAATTCCTTGGGTGTTTTCAGATGGACACCTGCTCTGCTCATGCTCCACCCCACCCCTGGGTGGTCCGTCCATAGGTGGGTCACCCTGTGGTGAAGTGGAGCATGAGTGGAGCAGGTGTTGCCTGCTTTAGACCAGCTCCCTTCACGGTGCTCCGGACCATCCGTGAGCACCGCAAGCAGAACTGGCCACCTGAAACTGGTGCGCTGGCTGGGGTTGGAGCAGCATTCCATCTAAAGGACAGTTAGCCGCTGCAGCTCCACTCCTGACTGCGGGTTGCCCTGGCAACCATCATAGAGCTGTGGGCAACAGCCTAGAGTGGCGACCAATCCACTTGCAGCTCAATGGTGCAGGAAGGGGAGTGTGCGGATGAACTGTGGTGTGTGGTGGCAAGCTCCATTTAAACCCACCACCGCCGGTGGAGACCCAGGGGTGGTCCCCACAAAGCAGACCAAAGGTGCCCCCTGCCCCCCCACGAGCAGGCCTCAAGGTAGCCATTCCCAGGTGCATCTAAAAATACTCCTTGTGTCAAAGCTCTTGGGGCGGAGCAACAGGCACCATGGCCAGCATGAGAGGGCAATCTATTAGGTTGGCTAACATGCAGTGGGTCCACTAGAGGGTCCTCAGTTTGGATACCACAAGCACAGGGGCTTATTGTTGGCCTTGCAGATGTTGTGAAGCACACAGCAAGCAATTATAACTTAAGGAGATTTTTAGCAAACATTCCCAAATAGGCAGGTTGATCTCTATCTAGTTTTGAGTCTTCCAAATGCACATTCTGCCACTGTATGGCACATGGCCAGTCTGTTGCTGAAATGACTGTTGGATCTATATTTGACCCAGGGTAGGCTTTTATGTGCCATTGCTCAAGAGGGTAGCAGGGTTGTTGAGCACAACAGGTGCTCACACTTTTGTTAAGAGTGGTAGTCAAAGCCCATAGCCCTCTGTTTCATACATTCAAAGAAAGCTGAATTTTGGGGGATCCCTCGATCGCAACTTCCACAAACATATTGATGAAGCATCCAGTGCTTTCAGCTTCTACCTTCAGAAGCAAGGAGGAGAATAATTTCCTGTTGATGTGAGTGGTGGCAGTATGGGGGTGGGAGGGGGAGCAGAGTAGAATGACTTGTTTACCATTGTTAGCACCAATGCAGTTGGGGATACCCATTGTTCCAAACTATCCATCACTGCCTTTGCATCCCCAGTCTGTATGTCACAATCCAACAAGATTTCATCAATGGCATAGCAATTCTCCCTGACAATACCACTCAGGGTTTAAAGCACCAATGCCAAACTGATTTGCCATGAACCTATAGCTGCTGTCTGGAGTAGCCACTGCCAGCTTCCACAGCAAGACAATGAGCCACTTTTCTACCTGGAATGGTATCTTATGTGCTCATGTCCTCTTGCTGCAGCACAGGCCTTAATTCTTTGACCAGCTCCATTACAAGCCTGTGCAATATCCCAAAGTCTGCAAATCACTCTTCATGATCTTAGTCTTTTTGGTCAAGATTGTCCAACCACTACCTTTAGTGCTGTCATTTTCATTGTAACCAAGCCAAGTACGTGCACTTGAGACCTCGCATCTTCATGAATGTTAGACCCCTTGTCTTTCCCTCTGTTCCCCTTCCTAAGTCTCTCCCCCAGCTCCTGTCTCTCAGATTGTAAGCCCTAGGGGCAGGGACCGTGTCTATTTTATTACTTTGTAAAGTGCCAGGTACACTGCTGGCGCTATATAAATGTTTGTTAATAATAAATAATAATAGTGGTGGACTACATAATCCAGTTGGATCAGTTCACTGCTTCAATCACGATGAAGACTCAGGGAGACTTCTGAAACTTGCTTCACTTTGGCCAGACGCAAATGGCCTTGGTGTCAGACATCAAATCACATAAACATATGCTCTTCAGCTCCCTTATCTGTACTTCCAAGGCCATGGCCTGCATCTGACACACCCTGAGAAACAACGGGAGTTCTAGTTCTTAAGAGTCTTCACATAAAAAGGACTTAATCTCCTCCCATTTGAGTTCTGTCCAGACATAGATCACCTCCTGGTTAGTAGCCACTAACTGTGCCGCAGCCTGAGCTGTCAATTTTCTGAAGGTATATTTGTGCATGTACACAGGACAAGGAGAAAAATGGCCACTAGTCCAGAAATGACAGGCAGAAGGAATAGACTGGTGGAGTTCAACAGGATCCAGATCCACTTTGTGCAGATGTCCAGCATATAGTGCTTGCCTTTCAAGAAGATTATAAAGCAGTTCACCAAAAGCTTACATCAAGGAATATCATCCAAAGAACAGCCTGTGAGCAAGGACATTTGGGCAGTTGCTGAAACATGCAAACAATGAATGGGTGCAATTATGGCTATGAGACTGTCTGTGACATCATGCATATTTTATTTATTTATTTATTAATTTATTCATTCAATTTGTATCCCGCCCCTCCTGCGAACAGCTCGGGGTGGCTACATGTGTCATACAAGTCATTACTGGACACTACTGCATGTGTCCAGTAATGACCTGTTACATGACTAACAACTTCTGGAAGCACCCCATAATTATGCTGCACCAGAGAAGAATCTGGCACACTCTTACATCGAATATTAAGGTTGCCTTCACACATTACATTGACTTGACTTCATGTTAGCAAAATTGATTAGCCTCCAGCTTAAACAGGAGAGGACAAATAGATTGGCAGCTTACCCAAGCAGTGGTAGTGCACCTCACATGAATAGGTAAGCACAGGTTTGTGCCAATAGCTACTGGAAAAAGTAACATGAAAGGGGTTTTAGGATGCTTTATTAGAAATTGGATTGTTTGTTTTTGCAAAGGAAAGCAAATCAGAAAGCAAACAAGCAAGTAGCACAGATGTTTCATGTGTATTTCATTCAAGGTAAAGGTGTGGTGAGAGTACTCGTCTATTATCCAAAGATACAGGTACTTGCATCTTTGGATAATATCCCAGAGTGCATTACTCCAAACTGGAAGGTCATGTGGAATTTTCACCATGGCTCCATGATCAGTGGAAAACTGGAAGTGGGACATTGGCTGCATTACTGTGATTCTCTATTAGTGAATTAAGTAGACTGTAGCTTTGGTTTAAACTGTGGCTGATAATATCAGGTTAGTGCTTGCCCAACCTGTGTCAAAGGTTTCAGATGAGATGCACATGGAAATGTTGGCATGGACTGATAACCACTGGAAAAAATGTAAAAGGGGCTGTTATCTAGGAACATAAAAGGGAGAGGCCTGGGTTACTATCATCAGGGGTGGGAAACCTTTTCCCTCCCTGGAGGCACCTTGAAAATTAGTACAAGCTTCGAGGGCCGCATATAAGCTGGGCTGGCAATACTTAAAGGGTGCAGTCAAGAGAAGTAGGGCTCAGATCATGGATTTGTGCCATGGATGTGTCCTCTATACTTGTGGGCATGCCCTCAACTCCGCTTCCTTACCCCGAGATCAGTTTTTCAGCGGTTGGAGGTAGGAACTGGATCAAAGGGAGTTTTCAAACAAGATACTCTCCACCCACCACACCCCCAGTATACACGTTGCAGGGCTGCAGTGTTGCCTTACGGGTGCCCTGCAACATACCAGATCTAGGAACTGGAAAGGGTCCACATAAAAACTTGGGTCACATTTGGCCCCTGGGCCTGAGATTCCTCACGCCTGCTATACATAGTAGCATTCCTTAGGGATGGGCATATGGATTAAAATTCTGATACAGATCTCGCCTACTTTAAAAAAAAATTAAATATGGATTTGGATTGTGGATCCATATTTAAATCAATACTACATTTAAAAACCCCTAAAAATATTTTTTAAATTTAAAAATCACTGTGCATGTGCAAAATGGCTGCAGGACTGTTCTGCGCATGTACAGCCATTTCCCAAAATGGTGGTGGCAACATTGCTGCCATTTCGTAAAAGGGCAGCTGGTTTGCACACATGCAGCATCCATTTGCACATGCACAGATCGCCTCCCCTTTTCCAAAATGGCAGCAACGCTGCTGCCAACATTTTCAAGAAGGGCTGTGCATGTACAGAATCACCCTGGGGCTAATTGCGCATGTTCAATTATTTTTAATACACAGCTGTAATAGGGATCCGTAATCAGGTGACGTTTTCGGGTTAATCTGCAACGCCCACTCCTAGTTTCTATACATGTATATCAACAGCCTCTCCCTATGCCTAGATAGCACGCGTGATTGTCTAGTTCAGGAATGGGAAACCTTCAGGCTGTGGTTCAAATAAGGTCCCATCTCTCTTTAAATCTGGCCCACTGTGGCTCCCCCATGACTGCTATTGATATGACTCACCATCAGAGAGAGTTCCGGAGTGTAGTAGGGAGGGCTCTACTGCTTCCTGCCAGTATGGAAGCTTTAGCAGACCTCACATCTCCCCATTCAGGAAAAGACGGCTACTCCTAACTGAACAACTAATGCATAGTGAGCTGAGCAGTAGAGCCTGCCTTCCTTCCCCCATCATCCACCTTTTTTCTGGTGGAGTAGAATATGTTCCTTGAACCAATATTAAAATGCCAGTATGGCCCCCAGACCTGCAAGGTTCTCCCTCATCCCTGCCTTTGATCTAATTGAAAGCTCACCTTTCCAATGGGATTTAGAATGAGCTAAGGCTGTAGGGGGGCATCTGGCATTAACTTGGACACACACAAATTCTCTTTGGAGCAGCAGTGCAGTGCCAGCTACAGCAAGTCCTCTTCATTGCACTGATTCATTTGGATGGCTGAACGTCCCTTGCATCATACATGTGCGTGCACACACACTGGCTGCAATCCCACTTCAATTACTCCTATTAGGAAGTGCACCTATATTATTTGTCTCTTCCTTCATTTGGTTTTGGTAGTGTACTTCACTTTCTTCTTGTTTTTTTGTCAGGTTGATAAGAATGTCTGTAAGACTAGAACAGCTGCCTGGAGCACTAATGATTTTCTGCTTCATTTGTTAGGCACTCTGCTAAGCCACCATGATTTGGAAAACTTTCCTAGTTTCTCTGAGGTTCTAGTAACATTAGCAGCACCTGCACTTCCTTTAGAACTCTTTCCATGGTGTCAACAGAGTTAATAAGGCTTACTGCTCTACCACAACTACAAGTATTTTGAGAGCTAATAATTCATGCCAAAGAACCACAAAAATGCTAATAGTAAGGCTCAATAAATCTGAGCTCTAACAGAATTGGATTTATTATTTTCCCTGCAAGGAGAGTGTCACGGAGGAACATAGGCCTACATGTAGACTACAAGTCTAGTAAATATGTAAAGCAGAAGGTTCCACATGTATGTAATGTTACAGTTGAGAACTGTACAACCCAAATCAGGACTGTAACACTTGACCAAGTTCCAGGAAATGAAAAGACAGTTAGTTGATTCGCCCCAGACGGGTGGCCAGAGACATTTATATGCTAATGCAGGCCGCCATTGCCTATGTGCAAGAGACACAGAAAGCTGATAGCAACAACAAAAGGAATTCTAGAAGCCTCGAGAAGATACGAGGAGTTTTCTCCTGGGGATATAAGGAGTCGTGCCCCAGAGGGGAAAAGGACTATCAGGAACTCACTCAACAACTTGCAGCCAGGAAGGCTGGAAACCATGAACTGAGAGACAGAACTTTGCTCTCTAGCAACTCTAAGTCTGAAGACCCAGTCGCTTACAAGGACTGAGAAAAACTTATGGACCTTTTGTAGGGTAAGATGCTTAGTTAGGAACTCAACCAGTATAGGTCAGGAATGCGTTATATTTACCTTTGATTTCTAATAACCACTCTGTATCAACTTTCTTGCTTATGTAATCAATAAACTTACTTCTTATCTTTATGAAGAAGTGTCTGTGTCTAACATTGGAACATGAGTGAGCAACAAGAGTTCTCAAGCTCTTGCGAACCCAGAGATTAAACAGGAAGGATCGGGCCCTTGAGTGACAAAGGGGTTGTCCCTGCAGCAGGCTTGAATCAGCAAGAGAAAAAAAACTGATTCAAGTGGGCTGTACGCGAGGGAAACTGAGTCACTCAAACTCGGTAAAGTGGGGGTGCAGACCTCCAACCCGTGACAGAGAGCCCCAGTCAGGAAGTAGCAGAAAAAGGCCTTTCAACCAACTGAAGTAAAACCTTATGTACCTCAGTACTGTATGGTCATTGCCAGTAGCATGACAATTTATTGGACTTTGGTCCCATTCCCCCTCAGAAAAGCGGTAGAAATCCCATCAGAAGCCAGCAATGGAAAGGGATATCTAGCCTATAAGAAATCTACCAGAAATGGTGCCAAGTTAGTACCAGAGGAGCGTGCCAGCTAAAGCAACAGTGTGCCAATTGGCATGATACTGTGTAGAGGTTTTATGTGTATGGAATGGCTTGGCAGGAAGCATGCTGTATAGTCCCTGTTCCTCTCTTGTACTGTTTCCCCTCATTTAAGCTGCAGTCTGTCTCTGCTTTGCTCCCTTGCTCTGCTGCATAACGGAAGAGAGGAGAGACTCTCTGACAGGAGTCAGAGCAGTTGTGAGTGACTCTTGCCAGCATGTCACCTTGTGGCCAACATCAAGCTGCCTGCTAAAATGAATCCAAAACAAAGAAGGAAAGCCGGATGCCTTTCCAAACTGTGTTTGGTTTCCGTATTTCTTTATACTTGATTTTAAATCACAAGGAATGCACAGTTGTTGGAAGTTATGTTATTAGAGAATGTAAAAAACAATGATTATCAACTAAAGCTTCTTTGGATGATCCTAATCACAGCAGCTGCTCTTTCTAGGCTATATTCCCAGAACAATGTCTAGGCTGGATTCAGAACATGCCACTCTGAACCTTCCTGCCTATATTTATTGAACTTGCCTTTGCAAGATTTCACTTTCACACATCAGTAAAATGAATATAGGATAATGTTAACTTTCAGAATAGGAAGGAAGGGTGTCCACTGCCAAACCATTGTTTCTGATGATGTCAGCATATGTTGTTGTTCCGTGCTGATATTACATGGAAGACAGACACTCAAATATTAGGTTAATCTGTAAAAGCAAGTCAGATTTGGTAAAATAAGCTGAACAAACACCTTTTTAAAAAAATTGCTTTAGCCAGATACATCCTAGTGAGATTGATATAGGGAGAATTGGAGAAAGTTCTGTTAAACTCAAGTGGACTAGGAACTGGGGATGAGAGTTATTTCACTCAATCAGTAACATCCATATCCTCCCCGGCAATGGTGTAACCAAGGTCTCGCAAACGGATTGGCACTTTGTTTGCTTTTTCCCTCTTCCTAGTTGTGCCTCCCCCAGCAAAGAAAAGAGGAGAAAAATAAATGGGTGGGGTTATTGTAGAGTTAGCTTTCTGTTGAATAGAAGTTTCTTCAAAACAGAACTTTACTAAGAACTCAGAAGACATGCTTCCATACTGTACAGACTGCATGGGACAAGATGGAGGACAGAGAGAGGAGAAGAGAGGAGACAAGGAGAGAGAAAAAAAACAGCTTCATCCCCTGACCCTCCCCCTACTGGACAATTCCCATTCCCAGCTCCCCCCACCTCATGGGGGTCAGGAGAAGCTTAGAAGGGAGCGGGCATTGCCCCGCCCCCACTAGAAGGAAGAGGATGGGCCAGCTTGGCGTTAGATGGCAGAAGAAGGCGCAAAACCAAATTGCGCGAGGCGGGACTTGACAGTGCCATTTCAGGTGCAGCATGATCGGGGAGCAGTCTGGTTCGACAAATTAGCAGTTGTCCAGGTGATTAACAGCCAGTCATCAAAATTCCCTAGTGTTATGGGTTTAGGCAGGGTCTTTATCCTCCAGTGACTTAGCAATAATATTTTGTTTACGTCCAAGCATGTTCCCAGAATTAACAACGATATAGTCGACACAGGGGAATGTGCTGATTATTATTATGTGTTTTGAAATTGTAATTACAGTAAATTGTATATTATGTTAGAGTTGCTGAAATGTTGTTCCGGGCTCCCTGTGTGGAAACTCCAGAACTATTATTGTATTGCTGTAAGCCGCCTCGAGTCCTACGGGAGAGAGTGCAGGGTATCAAATATATATGGATTGGATTGGATTGGATTCTCTCGCCACCAGATGGACCGCTTCCATCTACTGGCACCAGAAGTCCACAAGGATTCTGAGCCCATACCACCAGACATGTGGAACATTGGACAGTTGAGCTATACGAGGCAGTACAAGGTTCTTTAGCCCCCAGCACCAGGCAGTCATATAGCAGGTCCTTCATGGAGTTTCGGCAGTTTAGATTGCGTAAGGAATGGGAGCTTGGTTTTCCCATTCCTGAAGCCCAGGTGCTCCAGTTTGCCATGACCCTACACTCGTAAGGCTTGCCCTCCCACCCCCCCACCACCATAGCGATTAAGTTGGCGGTGGTAGCTTTTACCAGCAGACTTGACGGTTATCCTCCACTGTATCAAGGTTTATTTTCTAAGAAACCTATTGAGTCATGGTCACGACAGAGAGGCCACAGTCAGGACAGTAGGCTGCCCATCACCCCAGAGATCCTTATGACTTTAACAAGGAAATTAGTCCCTCTCCCTCTCCATCAATTTGCGAGCATCCAAAACTGATCAGAGGCAGAGGGGTCAGTTGATCACATCTTACACGGCAGGCGCCCCCGAATTGTGCCCGTGGCTTCAGTTGGTCAGTATATCTCTATCCGCCCTCCTATTAATGGTCCCTTCCTCATGCACAGGGATGGTTCAGCAATGATGCGGCATCAATTTGCTGCTGTCCTACATCATGCACTGCTTAAGGCAAATCAACCTGCCCACAGGTTTGCATCCCACTCCTTTTGCATAGGAGCGGCAAGTTATGCTACAGCGATCGACATGCTGGAGGGCAAGATACAAAGTTTAGGGAGGTGAAAATCGTCAGCCTTCCAAGCTTATGTGAGACAGCTGCCGCACTGACTTTCACTTTCTAACTCTAGCCTGTTTTTCATCTGCAGGAGTAAGACCGAGGGGTCACCACAAGCTGATCTGAATAGTGGGCCACAGCATTGTTTATTGGGCAAGAAAAGCCGTGGGCCACTCTCACTGGGATATCCAGTTGGGTCTCAGTGACAAGGCTGAAGTTGTGTGGAAGGCCAGACGCGGCATGAGGTGGGAGCAGCTGATTCCACTCATCCATGAGGCCTCGAGAGGGTGGCAACCCAATATTCTTGTGGTCCACTTGGGTGAGAATAATATCCTACAGATCTCAGACTTAGAGTTGGTGGTGAAGATCAAAAGGGATTGGTTGGAGGTAGGCGGCCTGCTGCCTGCCACCAAATTGATTTGTACAAATATGCTGGAAAGGATAAAGTGGTCGAATGCAATATACCCAGGTAAGGTTGATAGGGTCCACAAGAAGATCAACCGGGAGGTGGAGAAGTTGGTTTTTGCCCAAGGCGAGGACAGCATTGTTCACTCCAGAATTCTATTTTCGCGGCTCGAGCTATATAGACCAGATGGTGTCCACCTTTCTGAGGTGGGCATACATATGCATCTGTCAGCTCTTAAGGAAATGTTAGTGCAAGTGAGGTGAGGCCAGGGTTGGGGATCTCAAACCAACCAAGCTAATTGCTGGAGGTTTAATGTGGCAGGGGTCCAGGGTGTTATGGATCAGTTCATTAGCTTAATGGTGTGTTAAGTCATCTCCTTAAGAAATGGAGCCTGGGTGAAGCTAGAGATGGGGCGGCCAGCTTCCAACACAGACTTAGGAATGAGGGGTGAGCTATACATCGGAGGATAGGGGTGCTCCCCTTTTTGGCAGCCACCACCTCACTCCTACTTTGGTCACTAAAGAGCTTGGACCTTCCCAACCAGCCGGTGGCTGGAGTGAGAGTGACCTAGTACACACAAAGTTAGTGGTACCAAGGGACATTGGGCCGCACAGTTAGGTTTATTAGAATTTACCTCAAAGCATAGTTTTAGGCTGGACCCAGGAGGGAGTATACCCCCTCCCCAACTTTCTAATGTTGTCAATAAAGTGTGCGGCCTTTTAAATCCAATTAAGTGTGCGTGTCTTCTTACAGGGTGCTGGGGCAAGCCCCATGTTGAGCTTGCAATGGGCTTTTACTTGTGATTGTTGCACAATCCAACAGGAGTGTCACAAGCCCTCTCAGGCATCCCCTTGGTTATTCCCCTGCTCCCCAGATTCTAAAGAGGCCTTGGGGTCCTCATCGTTGGAGCATTTCAGGGACAATTCCCCAAAGATGCAAAAGAACAGAGCCATCTCAAGGACCTATGGTTCTTGCATCTTAAAAAATGGCAAAGCTGTCTGCTCTGTGAGGAGCCATGTTGCTGGTATCTCCCTACCAGCTGGCACTAAGAATTACTCTCAACAAGGTCTTCCTGGTGTACGCTATTTCACATGTGGTGAGGGGAGTACTTTCATCCCCTTCACCACAATGCTGTGGGATTTAGGTTACTAACATCAGATATTCACATTTGAAAACATGTGATTTTATAATGGATTCAGTCCTGACAGGCAATATTTCCTCATTCTTAATCCTCTAGACCACTCACACTCGTGACCTTGTGTTTGGCAGAGTGCAGGGTACAAGCTTGTACCTTGTTGATGCTGCAACAACATAAATGTACCTACCTGGTCCCTTGTGACCAGAACTCTCCCTGACTGTTCATCTCCTTGCACACCTGCAGCCATTACCTTGTCTCCATCATCATTTGTACTCTAAGCAGAATTGTTTTTGCAGCTGTGGTTTTATCCAAGCTCTAACTCCAAATCAAAAACCTATGACTGTTGTTTGGCAACAGGCGATCATAAGAAACAATCAGCTTCAGGCTCCTAGCACCTGTGAACTATTTGTTCTCTATATATTTGTTTACATTTTCAAGGTTGTCATTCAATTTATGGTGTTGCATACCCCAGGTTACTGGTAATGTAATTAAAATGTGAAAGGAGTAGATTCTTTCAAACAGCATCTTTCTCCCTCACAACATTGGGATTTATGCCCTCTATGAGCATGAGAATTCATGCAGTTAAGTAACTATGCTTTGCTTGGAAATTTTACCCTGTGTTTTTTTATCAAATCAGCAGTAGATCTACTCACAAACATTTTGCCAGCATTATCCTCTTATCTTTAATGGACAAGGAGACAAAGAGGCAGTGAGAACTGGAAATTGGGGCTATTAAAGACACAGAGACTTCCAATTATTTCTACCAACTCCAATCCTGTTTTTCTATCATTGAAGTAGTGATTGATTAATGTAACTGCTTCCCACTCAGACCTAACTGAATATTAAGTTTGATTGCTGATTAGGGATGTGCGAGCAGACTGGAGTTTGGATATTGAGACGTTCAAACTAAAAACTTAGTTCAGATTCATGGGTTCGGTCCCATGGAGTTTGGACCGCCCCGAACGTTCAGACAGTTCAGCCGTGGCAGAGACTTGGGGTGCTCCAGGGGTGCCCATGGGGGCATGGCAGGCCATCGTAGACACGGCGGCAGCAGCAGCAGAGACCAGGAAGGCTTGGGGCTTGGCACCCCAGGTTGCCCGGGCAGACAGGCTCAGCGCTTGGCACCTGGGAGTGCCCATGAGGGCATGGCTGGCTGTCTGAGACCCAGAAGAAGCAGCAGAGGCCAGGTGTTGCAGGCTGTTAGGCATCGGTGGAGCAGAGGTGGCTTGGTGGCTGGCACCGCTACTTGGCTGGGCATTGCAGGCTGGCATCATATTCAACTGATCTCAAGAAGCTCTATTGCAAATTGGTCAAGCCTTGCCCAGTCGTGAATCTCGTGGACACCCAGCCCCTGCCCACTGGCGCACTCATCCGAGCTATGCCCATCTACAAGAAAGAGGAGCAAATGGCTGATGTGCAGTACCAACAGCAGCAGCAAACTTTGGATTGCCAGGACACAGTAACTGCGGCTGGCACCCCTACTTGGCCGGGCATTGCAAGCTGGATGGCATCGGTCGAGCATTGGCAGACAGTGAACTGGAACGACAGCCCTCCCTGTCTGGAACGTAGGCCCCAGAACCTTGATGGTGGGTTCTGGAGCTGCAGTAGCTGGCTGTTTCTTGATGCGGTGAAATGATGGCTCTCTGTGAGTGGAATGACAGCCCCAGAACCCTGATGGTGGGTCCTGGGACTAGAGTGGCAGCTTCTGGATGGACAGCCCTCCCTGCTGGGAACGTAGGTCCCAGAACTCTGATCGTGGGTCCTGGAACTGGAGTGGCAGCTTCTGGATGAAGTGGAATGACAGTTATCCCTGCCTGGAACGTAGGCTGGCTGGCATCGGTGGAGCATTGGCAGACAGTGAAGTGGAAGGACAGCTCTCCCTGCCTCGAACGTAGGCCCCAGAACCCTGATGGTGGGTCCTGGTGCTGGAGTGACTGGCTGTTTCTTGATGTGGTGGAATGGCGGCTCCCTGTGAGCGGAATGATGGCCTCAGAACCCTGATGGTGGGTCCTGGGACTAGAGTGGAAGCTTCTGGATGTAGTGGAATTACATCCTTCCCTGCCTGTAATGTAGGCCCCAGAACCCTGATGGTGGGTCCTGGTGCTGGAGTGACTGACTGTTTCTTAATGTGGTGGAATGATGGCTCCCTGTGAGCGGAATGATGGTCCCAGATCCCTGATGGTGGGTCTTCGGACTAGAGTGGCAGCTTCTGGGTGAAGTGGAATGACAACCCTCGCTGCCTGTAGCGTAGGTCCCAGAACCCTGATGGTGGGTCCTGGTGCTGGAGTGGCTGGCTGTTTCTTGATGTGGTGGAATGGCAGCTCCCCATGAGCAGAATGACGGCCCCAGAAGTCTGATGGTGGGTCCTGGGAGTAGAGAGGCAGCTTCTGGATGAAGTGGAATGACAACCCTCCCTGCCTGTAATGTAGGCCCCAGAACCCTTTTGGAAGCTGCCCCGGGCTGCATGGCAGGAGGGGCGGGGTATAAATTTATTAAATAAATAATATTAAATAAAACCCTGATGGTGGATCCTGGTGCTGGAGTGGCTGGAGGTTTCTTAATCCAGTGGAATGATGGCTCCATGTGAGCGGAATGACGGCCCCAGAACCCTAGCCCGTGGCCAATCGCAGACTGCCAAGCCAGTGGTCTGAGGAAAAGCGGGATGGTGATTGGGCAGGCTGGCTGCTAGTCCAAGCCTTTCCAGCCAGGTTTTTCCCACCCAAACTCATCCAAATGCGCCTGAACTGTTCTGGGGTTTTGGCGTTCGGTTCGGACGTTCGGTTCGGCCATCCGAACTGACTGAGTTTGGGCTGAGCCTCAAACGTTCGAACCACATTCACACATCCCTACTGCTGATACATGAAAATATAAGTGATACAATTGGTCATGAGAAGATCTATTTAATTACAGTGGTTTGCTACAGGCATATCACTAACGTAAGGTAGAAAGATGTAAGAACTAATGTAAGCTAGAAAGGTGAACAGATCATTTCCTTCTTTGTCATTTACCTTATAGGGATGTGTGAACAGAACGCGGTTCGGATGTTTGGCCATTCGGTTCGGGAACCAAGTTCGGGTTTGGCTGTTCGGTTCGGCGGAGTTTGGTTCAGTCGAACATTTGGAATATGGGTATCAATATTGGTACCGATATTGACACCGATTTCAAAGATTTTATTTTCGGTATCGGTATTGTTTAGCCCTGAGACACTTAAGTTTGTTATATGTCTTCATATCTTGTTATAGTGTTAAGGTTTGTTTTTTAAAAAGTTATTATAAAAGTTATATCTGTTACCAGCTGAGTTTGACCTGTCCAATCTTTTGCCCCTCTGTGCTGCTTCTGGAAGGTGGCAGAATCTCATTGTATGTGTGTATATATATACAGATAATCAGATCCCTACCTGACAGCAGCAGCAGGTGTAGTGTATTAGCCCCAAGATGTGCCAGCAGGGTCTCAAATTGCAGACAGACCCCCAGGAGGACTGTTGGGGATAACATCAACAATGGGGGACATTGGTGGCCCTGGGAGGAACATCATGTCTCCAAAAATCAGGCCTGTGGAGTTTGGGGCATGGTGATGGGCTCTGGCTGCTGCTGCATGCTGCCACTCCACTGACATGGCCCCTACCATCTCTGTCACATGCCCCATTGCCCGCCTTATGGGCAGAAGACCAGCCTCTCCTACTTCCCTTCTCGATGTCTTCCAACCCAAAGAATGCACACAAATATTATATATATATATATATATATTCAAACATTTTATCTAATATTATATATATCTACACTAAATCTAACTGCTATTAAATATTCTAAAACCTATGGAACTAAATGGAATAGCTCATAACACAAAGACCTAGTCCTACAAACACACTATAAAACTGAATCACGACACGCTATCTCTATCTATCTCTATAACTAAGCTAACTCCTACATCTAATCCCTACATCCCTACATCTCCTACATCTAACTCCTACATCTAATGTGTGTGTGTGTATACACACACACAGGGATGAGGGTGGTGGAGAAATACAGACAGCTCACAACAAACAACACAGGGAGGGGTAAAAAACTGAAATGAAAGCTACATCAATCTAATCCTACTCTAAATAAATCCAAAAAGAGGGGAAGGGAATCAGGGATGGAATATATAGTGGGAGGAGGGGGAGGATTCAGTGGAGGGCAGGGAAAAAGAACACAGGGATGCGTAAAAAATTAAAATAATGCCTAAATCTATCTAATCTAAATAAATGATGCTAGGGAGGTAAATGTGTGGGATGAGTGAAATAGGAGGAGGATGTCAATGGATTGGGAGGAACATAAACTGTTGGGAGAGGGAGACTTCTGAAAATGCCTACTGACAGAATCAGTGGCTAGCTCTGAAGGTGTTGGAAGGGGGGAGAGCAATGACTTTTGCTACTTGCTGTGCCCGCCTTCCCACAAGCCCCATTGTCTCTGTGCAGCCTAGCCCCCCCTTCCCCCATGTCCAATCGCAGACTGCGAAGCCAGTGGTCCGAGGAGAAAAGGGATGGTGATTGGGCAGGCTGGCTGCTACTCCAAGTCTCTTCACCCCTGGTGCCAGGAAGTCTGCTCCTCAGCTGCCTCCCCCTCCCTGGACCTTCCAGTCATGTTTTTCCTGCCTGCCCAAACTCATCCGAACTCACCCAAACAGTACCAAACTTTTCGGTCATTTTCGAATTTGGATCGAGTTCGGTTTGGTCGGTTCGGGTTTGGTTCAGAAGTTCGGTTTGGTCATCTGAACAGAACAAGTTCAGTCTGAACTCTGAACTTCCAAACCACGTTTTCACATCCCTATTACCTTATAGAAAATCCTGGAAAATCATGATGACCTCTAGAACGGGGGGGGGGGGAAGGGCTAGAGGGAAAACTGAAAGACAGATGTAGGAGGGTGGCACTTTGCCAACAGTAAGTCTTGTCAGGATCAGGGCCCAATAACTCTCTACTTCAGGCAATTAGCTCAACAAAGTCTCTTTAGTCCATATATCTCCACTTTAGCTTCAGTACACATGAACAAAACTTTTCATTTCTAGTAGCGTTCCCAGCAGCTCCCAGTGTCTCTCGGTCTAGGCTTCCCAGCTCAGACTATCCCAAAGTCCACACAGTTACCTGTGGCTTTACCTTCTCTCTCTCCCAGTAGTCTCTCAAGCTCCTTTGGCTTAAGGGAGATCATGCATGTTCTCTCACTCTGCCTCCTCAGCCCAGAACAGCCTCTGAGAAGAGCCCCCCTTTGCTTCCTCCCTCCAGAGCAGCCTGTGTCCAACTAAGCTGGTCTCAGTTTATTTTCCAGGACTGTCTGATGCCCCTCACGGGTGTACTCCCAATTAGTCCTGCACTCATGCTCTTAAAGGGTTACCATGGCTTAGCTCTGCCACACAGAGTTTGTACAATATCTAGTGGAATGGGGACTTGAGCAATTATTGTAGCCTCTATTTAAGGGGGTCTTAAGAGTGGGTTGGGACTTCAAATGGGATAATGATCCCGCCCAATACTGAATATGTGGTATTTTAGAGCTGAAACAAACTATTGCTGGGAGTGCTGTTTTCAGCGGTGTAACAGAGTGGATGCCTACGAGCAGAAAACATCCATTAGAGCTAGGTTAAAGCTAAGTGGGCTGCCAGTTAGCATCTACAGGCAATTGGGCACTGAACCTTGCAACTAGCTAATTAACTTACAGCTACAAGTCTTCAGGTGCAAAGGGCTGAGGAGAAGCTTGTACTGCCTCCAACCAATCAAATTAAGGTGAGGATCTTATAAACAAGCACAGTGGCATTGAAAAGGAGGAGCTTGATGGTAAGGATATGACAACAAATATAATCTGAGGGCTTGTTGAAAGGCTGAAGAAAACAATTCTTTGCTTCCCTGGACCAACCTATTGTGCAGATGGTGTGTCAGTACATGGTGAAACTATTTCTTCTTAAGGGGTTTATGAGAGAGGCTTTTGGTTGGTGTCTGGGAAGGCTTAGAGGAGAACCAAAGACTGTTTCTGGTATGGAAGACAGGGGGTGCCCAGAGTCCTGGCATATGGACTTTCAGTTGCGTATGGGCTTAAACAAGGACTGTATCTATCCCAGTGGGGAAATACTTTGTTGATTATAGTTTATGTTTGGGGACCCACTTATTTGGAGAAGCTCTGCTATCTGGTGGAATGGGCCCAACTATTAAGGGGAGAAGTATACACTGGGAGGGTGTTGGAGCCCTGGTTTTGGGATATCAAGCCCCATAGCAAAGAAATAAAAACTTTTAAAAGTTAATTAGCTGACAGCCCTGTCAAGGGCTCATTGGTTGCCTAGGCACTAGGGGTGATTACTGTGTGCCCTGGAAGAGCTAAAAAAGGACTCTTTGTGTGGCTGGGGAACAGATAATTCCCATGGGGCTTATCCAGAGCTGGAAAGCAGACCCATCCACAAATAGAAATGTCTTTTTTTGCCTTCATTTGCACAAGGAGGAAATCTACTGGCATTTTTTGAAATTTTTTGTTGTTTTCTGCTCTATTCTGCCATGTTGGTAATTTTTGGCAATTTTAGGTAACTTCTGGTATTAGTATATTTTAGTAGCTTCCAGTAATATCAGAAATAGTGGAAAACATTGGCAGATTCCGCCTTGCTCCTGAAAGGTCTGTATTTCCTGATCTAACAAGAGCACCTACTCTCATTTCAGGCCCAATTTTGAATGTCTTTGTTGCCATTTCACCTCCTTTGCACCACTGTATGTTGAGGGGGTTGGGCTGAGGTGGGGATGGGGGCAGGTAAAGAACTTTGATGTCATTTTGAACCATGCTCTGCCCATGGAAAAATCACCTATCAGACATGGTTTGGAGAGGCTTTTTTAGCTGCAAAGTCTACATATTGCATAAGCTATGTTATTATTTATCCCAGGTTGACTTTGCAACAGTGACCCATGCCATGGTAACCATGAGACTTGATATTTTTTTTTTTTTGGTAACTCACTTCTATGGACTTCCAACTGTACTTATTCATCGCTTGCAGCTTGTTTAGAATGCGGTAGTGTGGCTGTTCGCTGGTTTGGGCAGCTGTGATGACATTATGCCTGCCCTGTTTTCTTTGTGTGAAACACCACTTTAACGTTTCTTTTGCATAATGCTGGGTTGCATTGGTGACCCTGCAACATGCATAAGAAATGTTAAAGCAGAGTTAAGATGCATGTCTGTTTTCACTCTGTGGCTGTCTGTAGACTAATGGATTGGATTTAAAACTGTACTACTAGTTTTCAGGGCCTGGCGTATGGTATATACTATATTCGAGACCTGCTCCAGAAGACTTACCATAGTGTTTATCTGTGCTCTGAAACCACAATGGTTTGGGAAGCCTACCATCACGTTGTAAGTTGACAGACAAACAGACCTTTGCTGGGGTGGGCCCCTCAGTGTGGAACTCGCTCCCCCCCCAGATATCCATCTGTTGTGCAACTGTGTGCTCTTTTAGATCAAAATAGTGATAACTAGGGGCGGGAAAACCGGTGAATCCGGTCCGGTTACCGGATACCGGATTTTTTTACATTGCAGCCATTTAAATGAATGGCTGCAATGTAAAGCAATGAAAGCCCCACCAAAAAGTAAAAAAAAACAAAAAACCCTCCCCGAGTCCAGGCTGCACCAGTGGAAGGGGGGACACCCCCCACCCACCCTGCCCAGCCTGGATTTTTGTTTAAAAAAAGAGCCCACCCCCCAGCACCAGCGGCCGCGGCGTCCCCGCAGCCGCCGGTAAGTATAGACCTGATCCCTGGGGAGTGTGTGTGTTTAACACCCCCCCAACCCCCCAGGGATCACCTCTACTAAAGTTGAGTGCTTTGCTTAGCTTACCTTTGCGGAGCTCCGGGTGCGGTGGCGGTGGGCGGTCCGGAGGCCTCAGTGCCGGCTGTGGCTGCCGGTGTCAGAGACGCTCTAGGCCTTCCGGGGAACT
>QEPC01007686.1:3696190-3729223 GCA_003113815.1 Sphenodon punctatus | reverse complement strand
TCTTTTTTTAAACAAAAATCCAGGCTGGGCAGGGTGGGTGGGGGGTGTCCCCCCTTCCACCCGTGCAGCCTGGGAGGGGGAGGGGGGAGGAATTAATTGTATTTATTTCATTGATTTCAATGGGGACACAGTGCCCCATTGAACTCAATGAAATAAAACCGGTACCGGTATACCGGATTTAATCCGGGAATCCGGTTCTTTGAGAACTGGAAACCGGTAAATCCGGTATCTACCCCGGGGTCCCAACACTAGTGATAACTCCAACGTATGATGCCACTAGAGCTATTTATTATATACAAGCATAAAAAAGATAATAAAAGCATTTCACATCCCTTTCTGCAAACCGGAGGACTCTGACACGGCTGCAAGATGATCCCCAGGTGGGCCTCAGGTTCTGCTACACCCCTCAGCATCTGTGCAACACAGGTTAGCAGTGAAGTTCCAAAATGGTTGCTCAGCTGCTGTGTTTATAGGATCTCTGAAGTTATACACTCACTTCTCAAATCCTGCACATGTGTGACCAATTCTAGCTAGCACAGCTGCCTGCCTGAGCATTCTCAGCTTCCAATTAGCCTTTCTCTAGGTACTGATAAGAGTTCCCATAACATCTCTGCCTGGCCTTGACAGTCTAAACAACAACTTATGCAATACATAAAAGTTGCCAAAGAGGCTTACATAAAACACATCCATTGCATGAAATGAGCTGCCAGTTCTCAATGTATATGTTTTTAAACATATGTCAATCAAAATGGATTCTATAACATATATACAGGCCAAAATAAGATATATAAATGCCCACTAATCTGGCGCCACCGGTGCACAAATGTCTTCTCGTAATCTTTTCACTACACCATCTCAGTCTCTCCCTCCTCTGCTTTAAAAAGCACCTGAAGACTTATTTATTCTCAAAGTGCTTTTAGGATCCATTTATGGTTCTCCTTTAATGTAGTCTATCCTCTCTTTTCCTTCCCCTTTTTAAAATGGTTTTAAATTGATTTTATGCTTTTGTTGTATTTTATGATTTTTCAAGTGCTGTTCAAAAGCAGGGGAGTGCTATAAAAATTATCTGTGGTCATGGAATTATAGTGTGGTACGAGTCAGTAATTTAGTTAAGGCAATGAGACCTTCCTACATGCAAATGAATGGTTTAAAGATTGCATCTTGAAACTGGCGTGAGGGATGGGAGGGTATTAAGATGTTTACAGAAAGTTATGCAGGTTTTGATGAGGCAGTCACTGAATGATAGAACCTCATAGTTAATGGCTGAAGGAAGGAGTGCTGCAAGGGGGCGGGGCAGTCCATGGCTGCTGAGTGGCCTGGCTACAAGTTGGGGAGCACTTCAAACAAACATCTTGCAGCATGGCTGTGCCCTGGAGTTTTTAGGAGTGCTCTGGGTGTGGCCATGAGTGGCTGGTGTCTGAGTCATGGGAGTGTGCCTTCCCATGCACCACTTTCAAAGGAGCAGTTGGATGCATGGATGGTGTGGGGCCATGCGTGGATATGTTATTTTAAAACATGCAGAGAAAAGACAGAGTAAATCTTGTGGTGCAACCTTTTTTGTCGGACTCTAGCTGTCGTTTCATCTTGTACCTAGCTGAAAATTGGTAGGAGAGGAGCAGGGACCAAAGCCAGTGCCAGTACGCAGCCCATGCATTTGCCTCTTCCCTTCAGGAAAGGAACCGAGGGGATTCCAGGATCCTCATGGCTCCTCTGGAGAAGCTGCATGCTGACTTTGATCCATGCTCCTCTCCTTTTCCCACCAGAAAGGAGCAGTGGGCATAGAAAGGGGGTCATGACAAGCAAAGAAGCTTCCACTGGCCATGTCCCCCTTTCCATTGGAGTGAGCTCCAGTGTACCCCTCTCAGTTGACAAGTGGGAGGGGGTGGAGAGAGAAAGGTGTTTGAGCCATTGCACTGTCCCTGGGGGTGCCTTACTGCTGGAGGGGGGGCACCAGTGATCTGGAGCAGTTGTCAAGTGGCACCCAGGGGTGGAGTGTGCCAGTGCCATCTGTGGTGGCTGGCACAAGCCCATGGACTGCAGGCAGGGAGTTACCAATTTGATGAGCTCCCAATACTGCCCACAGGCCGGGTAGCAGCAGCATGGGAATTCAACAGATTGAACCTGGGTTCTTGTTGCCTCCCTTCCTGTGTGGTGGTAACACTCTCCGTCTCAGCAGTGTCTGCTACCTTTGCAAGGTGAATTATCACATATGAGAGTGAGCTCAGTTGTCTGTGTCATTTAGTGGCATATTGATTGCCCAGCCTTCCCAGCCACCTTCTTCATCCTCCATTGGTCTTCCTCTCCCTCATCCTGCTGCAGTTGCAATTAAATCTTATTCTACAACTGCAAGAAACCGTTATTCTGTTCAGCACACATTCTTCTGCAGTAGGGGTTGCAAAATTTTATTTATTTATTTCACTTATAATAATTTTATTTCCCCCCGATGTACATATCCAGGGTGGTGTACATAACAAATATAAAAAACCCACATAATAACAATGACATTAAAACCCCCAGTAAAAGAGGTCCGGACCCAATCTCCTTATAAAAACAAAAACCCACCGACTACCTGTCCCCCTTGCCAAACGTCTGGCAGAACAGCCAATTGCATTTTCTATGGAAGGAAGGAGATCCGGGGAGAGGCAGATCTCCACAAGGAGGGAATTCCATAGCTGCGGCATGGCCACTGAGAATGCCCACTCAAATGGGGCCACCTGGGAAACCCAGGCGACTTCCAAGTGGGTGTCCCTGGCTGACTGCAGAGGTCAGTCCAGGACACGAGATGAGGCGGTTCCACAGGTTAGCTTACACAAGGAAAAGTAAACCAACTACTTAAGGGCCATGACAACTTGAAGTAGTTGCCTAAAGCAAGTAGTTCTGTTTAGCTTAGTCAGTAGTACCTAAAGTGTTCTTATTTTCTCTAAGAAATGTCTAACAATTTCTACAAATATATTCTGAAGTGTATTTGTAAGTATAGATATTACATAGTAAGTTTCATATGTATTTATTGCATTATGGTTCAACATTCCCATTTCAAAAACACCCACAAAAACTTCACTTAAATGATCAGTTAAGGCAGAGATGTGTTAATATGTACCCTTCAAGAATGTTGCATGCACAATGAAATGTAACACTCTGAAAGTCAAGAAATGAGGTACGGTCCGACCTTAACTTTTCATTTCCATCTTTGTGGGATTTAAATTTAATTCTATGCAATATTCTTGAGGGGTACCTATTATCCTTGCATGCCACCTTAACTCTGCCCTTTATTTATTTTTTATTTTTAATCAATTGTTTTCAGTATGTGAGAATTTACTGCAAGTCATTAAAAACTGAAGGTCAATAAGAAGACCATTTGACTCCATCAAGATAATTGAAAACTTGGATATGACAGCCTTATCTCATGCTCTGTAATTTCTAACACACCACAACATTGCATACTTGGTATACCAATATATATTTAAGCCCCAGTATTCATTTGTACCATGGAATGTGAGTTAAGGCTGTCATATCCAAGGTTGCAGTCATTATTTATTTATTTATTTATATAATGCCAGCAATGTAAGTTGCACTTACAATAATTTGGCTGTGCCCTTTCTGTAACTAACAGAAGAAACACCAGAGAGGCCCCATTCTTTTTGAGGTCCAAGGGCATCACAGAAGTCCAGAAACCATAAAACTGTCACCACAGGCCAGACCTACCCCAGCAAACCCCCATGGTCATTAGCTGCATCCAGTCCCTGACCACTAAGCAGGACTGAGGCCCCTCGGAAATGCCCCAATAGAAATGCATAGAAAGTAAACCGCCCCTGGAGCCAAGGGGTGATTAGGTTGTTGGTCAACATGCTGTGCATAAACAATGTGGTTACACTGATCTATGTATGTTGTTGGAACGTGCTGTGCTTGTAACAGAGCTTATGACATACAGATCTTGTTATCTATCTAGTACTGTGCTGCTTTGAGAGACCCCCTGACTCAGCTGTTCAACTTATGCAAATGCCTGTATCCCCTCTAGATTTTTCTGTGAGCTAACTTGGGAGCTGTTCACTTTGCTCTGTCTATAAACTAGTGTTTTGCATATTTATATTTAATTTACTTAGCTGCCCCCTCATGCCCATGGCATCTCGGGGTAGTTTACAATACAAAAAAAACACAATTAAAATAACATTAAAACACTAATTCACAAAATTAAAACATCTAAAATGTTTCTAGAGAGGATTGGCCAGTTAGGAGATTTCAGGTGTTGAGGCCCTCCATATGGTGTTTGATTTGGCTGGGAGCAAGCTTGGGATGCTGCTGGTATACCAGGCCCCTTCCTGTCTGGCGGCATCCCTTGCTGCTCTAACATACCTGGCCTCGGAGGTGGTGCTGGGTTCCTTCAGGACTTTGGTCCTGGGCGCTTCAACGCCCATGCCGATGCCGGCCTTGTAGGAGTGGAACGTGAGTTTTTGGCCGCCATGGCAACCATGGACTTTCCCCAGGTGGTCAACTGCCCGACCCATGTGGGGGGGCATACCCTCGACCTGGTCTTCTGCTCTGGCCTTGAGGTAGGTGATTAGTGGGGGATGTGAGGGTCACGCCCTTGTCATAGATGGACCATTATCTCCTACAGGCCAGACCCTCAGCACAACCCCTACAGAAGGGGAATGGACTAGTTAGGTTGTTCCGCCCTCGGAGGCTGATGGAACCGCAGCAGTTCCAGGAGGTTCTGAGGGAATTAACCTTGGACCCAGACAGTCACTCATTCGATGACGTGGTTCAGCATTAGAATATCTTGCTGGGGGAGGCCATTGACATGGTGGCTCCGAGATGTCTACTGCCTCCATCTTGTCACCGCAGGGCCCCTTGGTTTAGTGAGGGGGTGCAGTGTATGAAACAGGTAGGTAGGAGACTAGAGCGATGCTGTTGTCGGACTCACTCTGCATCTGATCGACTTCTCCATAGGACCCATTTGTGGTCCTATGTTGAGGTTGTGAGGACAGCAAAGAAGGAATTCTTTGCTTCCCTCATAGCATCTGCAAAGTCGCATCCAGTGGAGCTGTTCTGGGTGGTGCGGGGGCTGGTCAGTCCAGCCTCTCTCTGCCCGGACAGGGACTTGTCCCAGACCCGCTGTGAGGAGTTTGCCACCTACTTTGCAGGCAAGATCGCTCAGATCCAGAGTGACTTTGAAGCAGGAAGTGAGGAGCATGAAGTTATGGAGGCACAGTCTGGTCAATCTTTTGGGGAGAAGTTTCAGGAAGTGATGCCAGCTGATGCGGTGGATGTCCTGGGGTTTGTTAGGGCCACCAGTTATTAATTAGATCCGTGCCCGTCCTGGTTGGTAAAAGCTTCCAGGGAGACATTGGGGGCAGTTCTGGTGAGGGTGGTTAATGCGTCCCTTTGGCAGGGGAGGTTATCATCCAGCCTCAAGGAGGCTGTGGTGCGCCCCCTGCTGAAGAAGCCATCTTTGAATGTGGACGTACTCTCCAGATACCGTCTAGTCTCTAATCTTCCCTTTTTAGGGAAGGTTATTGACTGGGCAGTGGCTCGGCAGCTCCAGGTGCATCTGGACAGTGTCGGTTTCCTTGACCCTTTTCAATCTGGGTTCTGCCCTGGCTATGATACTGAGATGGCATTGGTGGCCTTGGTGGATGATCTCTGCTGGGAGATGGACACAGGATGTTCAACCTTTTTGATCCTGCTAGATCTCTCGGCCACTCTTGATACCATGGACCATGGGCTGCTGTTGTGAAGGCTGCAGGACCTGGGGGGTCCGGGCGGGACGGTCCTTGGATGGATCTGCTCATTCCTCTCAGGTAGAAGCCAGCGTGTGGTGTTGGGGACTGAAACATCGAGCCCCCGGGCCTTGACCTGTGACATTATGCAGGGTTCTATTGTCTCCATTATTAATTAATGTGTATATGAGCCCCTGGGGGAGATTGTGAGAGGGTTCGGGGTGCGATGTCACCAATATGCTGATGATATTCAGCTGTACCTCTCATTTTCAACTGATCCAGGTCCCACTGTCTCGTTACTTTCCCAATGTTTGGAGGCCGTGGCGGATTGGATGCGGCAGAGCAGACTGAAGCTCAATCCCGATAAGGTGGAGGTGATGCTGGTGGGAAGAGCGAGGGAGGTGCTGGCCTCTCTGATGGGGGGGGGGGGGTTCGCCCTCCTGTTGGTCATCAGATTTGGAGTCTGGGGGTGGTTTTGGATTCGGGCCTCCATCTGGATCGGCAGGTGGAGGCGGTGGTTAAAGCCCCCTTTCACCAGCTGTATCTGGTACGGAGGCTTCGGTCTGACCTGGCCACTCTGATTCCCGCCTTCATCACCTCAAGGCTAGACTACTGCAACACACTCTAAGTGGAGCTTCTTTGTTTCTGGTTTGGAGGCTGCAGCTAGTGCAGAATGCGGCGGCCCGTCTCCTTACTGGAGCAGGCCGCAGGGAGCACATAACACCAGTGCGCCGCACTCTGCACTGGTTGCCTATAGCATACCAAGCCAGATTCAAGGTGTTAGTATTGATCTATAAAGCCCTGCACGGTCTAGGCCCCTCATATCTTGGGGACTGCCTTGCCCTCCGCATCAAAGAGAGATCCCTTCAGTCCACTGTGGGCACCTTTCTTGAGGTCCCCCGTGTAAAATGGGGTGGCCACAATGGAGAGGGCATTCTCTGTGGCCAGGCTGCGTTTATAGAGCTCCCTCTCAGAGGAGGCTCACCTGGTCCCAGGCCTGTTTGCCTTTCGATGAGTTTGCAAGACCTGGCTGTTCGCCCAGACCTTTGGGGGGGAGGGTTTGGGGTTTTAGTGATGTTTTATAAATTGTTGTGGGTTTGGTCTTTTTTATTGTTGTTGATTTTAATATTGTGTGTTTATGATGTTGTAAGCTGCCTCGAGATGCCGTAGGCATGAGGGGGCGGCCAATACATTTAACAAAATAAATAAAATAGATTTAATAAAATAAAATTAATAAAATCCTAAAAACACCCCCCCCCCAAGCATTTTAGCATTTATCCCACCCACCCCTTCCCCTCCTCCGAAGGCCTGGGAGAACAGCCAAGTTTTGCAGGCCCGGCGGAAGGCCAGCAAACTTGGGGCCAGACGGGCTTCCTCCAGGAGGGAGTTTCATAAATGTGGCCTGGCCACCGAGAACACCCTCTCCATTGTGCCCCCCCCCTGCTTTACACGGGGGACCTCTNACCAGATGGGCTTCCTCCAGGAGGGAGTTTCATAAATGTGGCCTGGCCACCGAGAACACCCTCTCCATTGTGCCCCCCCCCTGCTTTACACGGGGGACCTCTAAGAAGGGGCCCCTGGCAGACCAAAGGGGGTCACTCTGGGGCATGGAAGGTGAGGCGGTCCCTGAGGTATGACTGGCCAAGACCGTGTAGGACATATCCCTTGTGTCCAGTTCTGTGTCTGCCCCCCAGGGGTGAACCATTGACTCCAGGCCACTTGGGTATCTCAAACAGCTGGCTAACTGGATATACCCATAATTGGTGACACCTTCCCCTGAATGAACTGTTTTCAATCAAGTGTGGGTTTTTTGTGTGTTTTTGTTTTTTTAATTTTTTTTTATAAAATTAATTCCTGTACTTGTCATTCCTCAAACACTGTTTTACAATACTGCACTTTCCTGTTGGTTTGTATTGGAGGCTAATGAAGCAGCTTGCTGCTTTATACGGAGTACTTGAAAGAAATAGAAATCAATTGCCTAATTATATTACTATCCATTGAGGAAAGTTATGATAGTAATTTTATATTCAGTTAAAGTCGTTATCTAAAAAGTCAAGGTACAATACATCGGGCTAAAGACTTCTGTGAATTAGACCCTTAATTTTATTTATTTATCCATCCATCCCACCCTTTCACTCAAAGGTTCAGGGCAACTTACAAAAATAAAACATATAAAAACATTTTATGAAAGATACGAATATAACCCCCCAAAACCCCAACCCATCCACAACTCCTGACACAACACAACCAATGCCACCTCCACATTCCCCCTTCATGCCTGTACACTAAACCTACCCATCAACTCCCCCATTCCTTATGCCTTTCCAAACAGAAAAGTCTTACACTGCTTCTAGAAGATGCTCAGGCTCAAATGAACCTTTGGGGAAAGATATCAACTTTGCCAAAAGGTATTTGTACATATGGTTGAGGCAATTGAAGCAGAAAGGCAGCTCTGAGCTAGCTAAGGGGAGGCCACATGGGACAGGGAGTGGAAGCTACCATGCTTTAGGTAGCCTTATTCCTCCCTGGGCAAATGAGCCATGCAATGCAGTGGCTTGTGTGCCTAGGGCCTGCCAGATGTCCCTCTCTTCCCCCCTGCCGGAGGACAGGGTGAGCAATTGACTGCTCTGTGAGGCAATTGTTAGCCCGGACCCCTGGTTCCCCCCGCCCAGAGCAGATGTAACCCTCCCCCTTGTGATAGCCAACTGTCTTGGACCCGGGGGACAGCAAAGGCCACAGGGGTAACCAAGGGCAAGAAGGCTTGGGGAAAAGCCCCACACTGGATACAAGAGGAAGGGGGGCATGGAAAATAAGGATCGGGCCCAGCCACCCTAGCTCCTAGCAAAAGGGGACCGCTCATGGAAAAATACCAGCCTAAGGTTGAGAAAAAGACTACAAGGGAGAGCTCTCTGAATAAAGAATGGAGTCATTAAGGATAGAGACTCCCCCTGTTATAACAAAGGACTGGTATCTAGGACTCAGTGCAGAAGCATCCTAGCTTTGCATTCCCCAAGAGAAACCAGACACACACTCATTGTATCCTGAAGCCTGTCGTTAAGCCCTTCCTTCCCTCCCTTCACTTTTTGTTTACCCTTACCTCCTGTGTAAAAGGTATCTTATGCATCTTGTATGGCCCTTTTTGTGATGGAAGTGGAAGTTGGGTTTCTCCCCTCGTTAGCTCATTGTATACTCCAAACGACCCATCATAGCCTCCTCAAATCCTTTGTTCAGTACCCTATAACTTCCCCTGGTTTTCCCATCAACCTTTGAGAAGTCTTGGGACCCAGATACGTGCAGGTTGCTCTGTGCATGTCTGAGTTGAGAACTCTCCCAGACTCTGGTCTGTCCCTTCTTCTTCCTCCATCCCCCGAACTCTGCTGGATCCGTGGGCCGCCTGTCCCATCTCAACAAGCAAGGAAAGGTAACCACAGGTCCAGACTTTCCCAGCCAACTGGGGAAGCCCTCTTTCTCCCTCTCTCTCCCCTTTGCGTTCTCTCACTCCCCATCGCTGGGCCAACACCAGACCCCCCCCTCTTCTCCTACAATCCTCACAAACTGCTTGTGTTTTCCCCTTGTTATATCCCACCAGCCAGACCGAGGCTGTGTTTCTCTGTTTTATGTAACAATAAACTGGTTGTGTTTAGACACTTCTCTCTGTCTCTTTCTTTCTATTTGGGGAGGGTACATAAACTGCCTGTAGTGCGTACTGTCCTAAGCTTGATCCTTTTGAACACGTGGAGACCCCAGTTTAAGTCAATTAAGCTCATTCCCACCGAAGTTTAAGGAATGGTGGATATTGGGGTACCCACCCCCAATAGTCACGAGTGGGAGGGGGTCTCCTGTTAACACATCTTTGGGAAAAATTCCGAGGATGAGTCTCAGAGCAGCCTTACCTCACATGATGTAAGGTTGTCAAGGGTGGGGCAACCTGTGCTGCTGGGCCAGTTCTGCCCACCGCACAGCAAGCTCTGTGGTGGGGCTATGAGCAACAGGTGCTGGTCCCCATCACGCATTGCCATGTCACAGCTGGGGGTGGGCTAGAAGTCTGACCAGGGCAAGGACGGAGGCCAGGTCTTGGCACATGCTTGTGCAGCCAGTGTGTCAGTAGTGGTGGTAGTGGTTGCCTGCCATTGGGCTGCGTGGGTATCTGGCCACCACTGCTCATGTGGCCTCACTCCTAGTTTAAGTCTGCTCGGGAAACACATGTAAATATTGATGACTCGGGGATGCTGGGCAACCCTAACCTCATTCAGTATCTGGCACCTGATACTTTCCCTACTTTGAGGTAGAGGAAATGGTGATTTTTCTATAAATCTAAATGATGAGCAATTCCATGTCATTCACTGTAAACCAAGTCAACAAAAGTGGTGCAATTTGTGGAACAGATTAGTAATAAACATTTACAAAATAAAAAGTCAGCTTCATCTGAGAATGTCGAGGCATATTGTAAAAGGGAGAAATATCTAAACCAAAAAGGAAAACTTCATTGGGTTTAAATACTTCATGCTATAATTAAAAGCACTCATTTATGTTGTCAGTTACGTAGTAAAATATTACAAAGTAAAATATATAACTGTTGTCTAAAATGTACATTTAGGCTGGAGGAGGAAAGGTCAGACAGATGGATGTCATATTTAACAACCTCAAAATTTGGGGAACTAACAAGTTATCTGAATAAGGAAAATACTTTGAAGACAAATGCCTGGGAGAATTGATGCTTTTGAGAGAGGACTTTGCTTACTACCTACCATGTGAAATAAGACTTGAGATCCATGGAACATGAATATATTTATCCATAGGTTTATAATAAGCAAACTGTACATTAAGCTGTAAATGTACACCTATTTATCAGTTTGCTAACTGAGAAAATCTCTCTACAGATGAGAGAGAATTCAAAGAGCTACCACATCCTTAGGGGCCCAGCTTAGTGTTTGGTGGTTCTGAATTTCAGCATGAAGGCCGAGCTCTCAGACTTTGGATGCACCATTGGGGTTAACGGACATCCCAGGGACATGTCTATCCCGCCCTGTGGAGGAGAGGGCTTCTCCCAGCTCGGTACTCCCTGGTCATGGGAGAAAACATTCCTGAGGCCTCCCCCAGCTCGGGAGGAAGGGCGGGAGCCAGGGAGTGACATGCAGGCAGTTGGCTGCGTTCGCAACATCGTCCCACTCCCCTGCCAGGATGGACAGCCATGGCTTCCTATTACAGACAGCTATGACTCCTCACCATGGCAGCCCCTGGATCCTGGTAGGAGATGGGCAGTGAACACATTCCCACCCTGCTTGTCTGCCCTGTTCCGACTGGGTAGGAGCTGGGTGAGCACTGGGCTCGTCTCATACCGGGCCCACACTTCCCACCAGGCTCCTGCCCAGCCGGGGTAGAAACTGGGCCTACATCTGGCAGGCTGCAAACAGATGTCCTGCCATGGTGCTTGGCTGAACTGGGCCTAACTCAGCCAGCATTGCATACATTTTTACTCAGTGGTTTGAAACTCAACTTGCATTACCTTTAAAATGGGGCCTGATAATATTCAGAGGGCGGATGCTCCCTTAAAGTGTCTTGTTTGGGAGAAAACAACAAAAAATGGTTGGTTGGTTTTTTCTCCCTATAAACTCATTCATTATTTTAAAGCATTGTCAACCTACCTATGTAAGCACCTTTTGGGTAGCTATTTAGTCCAAATACTAAACTACTCTTTGGTCAAACAAATGGTGCATAGAAAGTATTGACCTTTGCCATAATACTGGATCTAGGGGACACCCCAGGAAATCCAGAGGCATCAGGGTTAAGACAAACAAAAGGAAGCACTGAACAATTGTTCAGTACTGAGTTTTCCACACACTGAACAATTAATCAGTGAAACTCTTTGCCATTGGATGTAAAGGACAATTCTATACCATAGAGAATGGGCCTAAAAATGGTTATTAGACAGAGTGGTCAGTGATTGAAAAGCCTTTGCTGCTGGCAGCTGGGAGTGAATAACCAGGATAGACTGGTCCATCTATGCCTTGCTTCTGTTTGCTTAAAGCATCTGGTATTGGCCACTATTGGACAGGATACTGAGCTAGCTAGATCTTGATCTGACAGTAAGTTGGTTTCTAATGCTCTTATTGCATGCAACACTATTTCTGAGACTCTTTTCTTCACTTGTTTTTAAGTAGCAAGGTTACTGCAGGCTTTCAGACACTGGTTTTAAAATAGGCAAGTGGCAGACTGAAGATGAGATGCTTCAGCCTGAAAATATTTTGGCAACTTTTTTGTGACTGGACTAATACACATTTTCTCCTGCCAAATATCCAAAAATAATAATTGGTGTGCAGGTAAGGGTTTATGCAAAAAAAAAAAATAATTAAAAAATCCTATCTTGTCTCTTCTGTGGACTTTTCATCAAGACCTTTTCTGGGCTTTTTTGATTGATTATACTGTTCCCCAAAAGTGACTTTATGCATGGGTTTTTTGGGTGATATGATCTGTTGTGAAGCTCTGAGAACACCCACTGCAGTCTGTGGACAGTCTCTTGCCCTTGCAGCCCTGACTTGCATCAAGTGACTCATTTTAAGAAATTAAGACTAGCTTCTTTATAGCTGTTCAGTATGTTCCCCATTGTGAGTTGAATAAAGAGAATAATTATTAACAACTGAAAATAAATGCATGGATTAATTGCAATAAAGTGGTGGCATATTTGTGTACATATTTTCTGAATATGAAACTAATCTTAGAGTTGTAAATATCCCCATTATCTGATGCTTTCTAAATGCATAGTTGGTTGGTGATGCCACCTGCTGATAAAATTATAACATAATTATTGTAAAGAATTCCATTAGGTGTGAAACAAGCAGCTAAATGACTACTTGCAATAAACTTTGTCATTTGCGGAACGGGTTGACTTTGAGTATTTCCTGATACTGATCAGGACTGCCTTGCTGATCATCTTTCAGCAGATTTTGGTACAGTTGATCATGAGGTGGTGTTGGCATGACTCTGTGACCTGGCAGGAGTGCACAGGATGGCTCTTGAGTAGTTCCATTTGTTCCTGTTGGGGAGATCACAGTGGGTGGTGATGGGAGACTGCTTGTCATCCTCTTGGGACCTTCCAAGTTCCTTGTGGTGTCCCACAGGGTTCCATTCCGTCTCCCCTCTTGTTCAATGTGTATCTGAAGCCTCTGGGCAGATCATCTGGCGGTTTGGAGTGAGGTGTCATTGGTATACTGATGACACCCAGTTCTACCTCTTTTTCAATCCATGTCCCACAATCTCGATGTTTTCCTGGTGCCTGGCTGCTGTCGGGAACAGGGTGGGCTGGTTGAAGCTGAATACAGACAAGACTGAAGTGGTGACGGTTAGCTGATGTAGTGACTTTGGGATTGGAACCCCTGTTACTGAGAGGGCTTGGCCCCTTCTGGTTACTCAGGCTTGCAGCCTTGGGGTGTCTCTGGATCCTCTGCTGCACTTGGATTGTTAGGTTGTGGGGGTGGCCAGGAACACTTCTTATCAAGTCCATCTGGTGAGAAGGCTGAAGCCTTTTCTCTCTGACTGAGCTGGCCACCATCATTCATGCTTTCGTTACCTTGGGGCTATACTGCTGCAATGTGCTATACATGAGACTGCCCTTGACTGTTCGGAAGCTGCAGCTCATGCAGAACATGGCGGCCAAGGTCCTTTCGAGGGTGGGTTGTGGTGAGCACATTACGCTAGTGCTCTGTAGTCTGCACTGGCTTCTGACAGCTTTCCGGGCACAACTCTAAGTGTTGTTTTTTTGATGTTTAAAGCCCTAAATGACTTGATCCCCATATACCTGAAAGACTGCCTTTCTTTCCATGCTCCATTACTGGGAATACTCTCTTGTGGGTACCACTGGCTAATCTTCACCATATGATAATGGCCCATATAGAAGCATTCTCAGTTGCTGCCCCAGTACTATGGAACTCCCTTCCACCAGAGTCTAAGCGTGAGCATATTCTGGAGGTGGCGTAAAACTTTTATTTTTGACAGAGCTTTTTGCAGGTGGGGATAGAAGTTGGGTTTGTGGGATTTGGGGATAAGAAGAGTAGAGGTTTTTTTTTTTTTTTTAGGGGATTTTATTGTATTGCTTTCTATTTTTACTGGGTTTTTTCTTTTCTTTTTTGTTTTTTTGTAACTACCCTGAACCTTTGGGGAAGGGTGGGGAATAAATAAAATGTGTCTATTCTCACAATATCATATGTGACTGCCTCTATTTACTGACTCAATACTTATTGCATTGCCAAGGGTACCATTTTACTTCCAGATTTGTGTCCAGAATTCTGAGCCATTTTGTGAACTGTGCAAATAGCCTGCTCCTTAACCTCCCTCCAATGCCCCTTGACCTCCATTCCAGTGCCTCCAATCAGAATTGTTGTTCTTGGTTTCCTTTACGCTGACCAATCTGCAACTGGGGGTGATTTCAGACGTGATGGGGCGGCCTACGCCCCGTCACGGAATCACCACGGGGATTCCCCACCGGGATCACTACGGCACATCCAACAGATGTGCCAGCTGATCCCAGAGGGGAATCGGGGAGGGGGCAGGGCCACACGGCACAATATGCGGCTGCACGTCCCCACCCCCCATGCTCCCCCACTGCCCGCCCCCTGGGGAGATGGGCAGGCACCGCAAGGACAATGCGGCTGCAGCACCCGCCCGACTTGACCACGGCCCAGAATCCTGCCATGGATTCCAGACCTTGGTTGCTGTCCAGACGGGATGATCCCCTTCATCGCGGCAGGGAATCACATTCACCACATGATTGTTGCCAGCCCCGCCGGTTCCACCAATCGCATGGTGAATGTGATTCCCTGCCACGATTGACTGTGGTAAACATCTGGGGGGGAACTTCTGGTTCCCCAACAGATGTTACGAGGTCATTCCCCACCACAGGATATTGACTGTGGTTGAGCGTGGTCTTGTAACATCTGAAAATACCCTGGATTGCAGATTAACAAGGGAATCTATGTACCAGCCAATGAGTTCAAGAAAGTACAAAGCAAAAAGGAGTGCAAGAAATGTGGTATTGCATCAGTATTACCTCTTAGCATTTGAAATGGATGACAAAGTGATAAGCATCAAAGCGGTAAATAGTATCCCAGTAAGTGGAAATACTGTAAATCAAGAAATGAAATTTTGATTGAGACATTACTAAGTACTAAAATGTTCTTGATTTGACCGATGGTATCGGGAACCAGGGTTTCTAAATTCCAATTTGACAATCTCTCTTCAGTCCTATTTCATGCTAATTTCCCAACTCAGCACCATGGAAAGCAAAATACAAAACTCCATACATATGAATATAATTCCTAGTGTCTCCTAAGGAAATGTTTGGCTCCATAGTTTTCAATCCTATCATTAGTGTTCCCTCTTTGTACTTATTTATTTATTTATTGGCTTTTCAAGTATGTGAAAAGTAGAACTTCTAGAAATTGTCACAATTTTTTTAAAAGTCTAAACTTCCCAATTACTGCAATTTTCAAAGTTTGGCAAGTAAGTTTTGAACTTTGTTAGATATCCAATTGCATTAAAATTAAGTGGCACTGGTTTTCAAAACCCTCCTAAGTGACTTGCAAAATCTGAGCCCAGTAGTTCCAAATTGTTTTACCTGTTACCCTGTTTTCAGTTTTAAATGTAATCCTATGACTTCAAACTGTAATAGACCTGCAGAGCATGCCAAATATCAGCTGGAATTGAGACACTATTTGACATGGCATGGCCCCACTTTGCATCTCAACCTAAAGTTTGGGAGCATGTTAATTAGACTATCGCTCTATGGAAAGCTCTGTGCATAGGAAGGCCAATCTTACAGCTTTTACTTGAGCAAAAACCCCATTGATCTTCACAGTTTACAGTGCAGCTGCCCAAAGACATCTGTGGCTTCTTTCTAATAGCTTAACTTGAAACTGATGATCTGTCTTTCTGATATTCTTTGAGGACAGCTAAGAGATTGTTGTATTAGGGAACCAGGCTAGTTGGCCAAAATGTCCTTGAAAGGAAAGGTCTGGCTAGATGCCCTCTGTTAATCACAAGGCGAGAACCCAACATTATAGGGTTTTTATTTACTGAAATTAGAGCTAAAACAAGTGCCCCAAAAAATCAGTATCTCTCTTGAAATTCCAGTATCTGCCATGACCAGGTAACACTGGGTATTAATTGCTGGTACCTGATTAGTTCCTGAAGGGTTACCGGAGTTACCAATATACCATTTTTTCCCTACCGATTTCCTGACTTCTGGTGCTAATTGTTTTGAGATTCTATCCTGATTCTCCCCCCACCCCACCCCCAAGTTCCTGTACCAGTTCAATGCTTACTGATCAGTAAAACTGTAAGTTGGTAATTCAGTAATGGTAACTGGTATTTCTGGGTAATTGGGTGCCCATTGGTGCTTGGGTAACAAGTTAGCACCTGACACGGTACTTGAAATTGCGGTTATTACCTGTAGGTAGAAAATGAGCTACCTGTTTTTAGCTCTAACAGAAATACTGTTGAAATAGTCTTTGCTACAGCCAGAAGGTCAGCAAATCTGAGCAGAGATGGATCCAGGGATGTAGCCAGTATTAGACAAACTGGGACATTTGTCCCAGGGCCCACCCTGGCTGGGGGCCCTGTGGCCCCATTTAGAAGTCCTGCTTGCTAATGCTGACTCTCTAAAAAAAAAATATGGACTCCGATCATCCCGCCCCAGTCGCTCCACATCTCCCACCACCACCACCGCATCTCTGGCCATGCCAGCTGCCTAATTCCCGCCCCCCTGGTGCTTGGCCAGAGGCCCCAACAGCATGCAACGCACACCAACCTGGAGGGGAGAGAAAAGCAAAGTTACCTGCGGATGCACCAGCGTTTTCCTCCTCCATCATGCATCTTCAGCCCACACACGAGGTAAGGAACAGCTGCAGCAGCGAGGCAAGGAGCCTGATGGGAGGAGAGTGAAAGAGTGCCCCTGTGGGGAAAAGTGACTCCTGGCCCACCCATGGTGATGTTACCATCACTCTCTGACTGGAACCTGGGCCCAGGGCCCCTGCACCTCCCACCCCCCCCCAAGCAGAGAGATGGGTCTGCCTCAGCTGAAGAAACCATCTGGGCCCTACAGCTGCCTGCACTGCATTCTACCCATGACCCCCCAGCTCATCAGAGCAGCTACCGCTAGAGCCTGAGCTCCTGAGGAAGAGGCGATGCCTCGTCGAGGATCCAAAGGACTAGAGAGCCTGGCCCCACGGCACCCAAACCTGACCAGCACTTGCTGAGAGAACATTAATAAAGTAAGATTTTTTAATTAATTAATTAAATAAATTACAGGAGGCTGAGTCACACACTCCCCTCCTTCCTTCCATCCAAGGCTTCATGTTCTCCTCTATGCAGGTCTGGATTTAGCCTAGGGAAAGGCCCTTAAGGCCCAGGCCTCAGGGCATTTTATGGAGGGGGAGGGGACAGCACCACACCACCCCCGTTCAGCAGCCCTGCTACCCCCCCCCCAAGACTGCTTCTCCCCAATAAGTTCTTCTGCCTACCTTCCCTGGCTCTGGTCCCATCCCTCACCTAGCCTTGTAGACTAGAGTGCTGTAGTAGCAGCAGGACACCTGGGCACCCATGGGACTGGGAGATAAAGCTGTTTGTTTACAAACAACTCCTCCCCAAGTGGGTGATCAGAAGATTGTTGCCTTGTAAAAAAGGCTCTTCGAGATAGCTCCCAAACATTAGGGATGTGCGAACAGATCGTGGTTCAGGTTTGGTCATTCGGTTCGGTCTGTTTTGGAGTTCGGAAAAAGGTATCACAAGATCCCATGATCATGCTGGAAACTGGAAATTCGAGCTTGTGTGGGTGAGAGCATGTGTGTTGTGGCTGGCTGGGTGTTCAGCTTGATTCGTGTGTTTTAGCTGTGTGGTGTGTTGGTTTGACAGTTTTTGTTTTGACTGGTTGGTGAGTGTTGGTGGGTGACTGTTGACTGTCATCTTAAAAATAATAATAATGAAAGACTACTGTTCTAAATAAATGCCGGGGGGGGAGGGGGAGGAGGAGGAGGAGGAAGAGGTCACTGCCCCAGTCCCTGGACCTTCTGTGGTGGTGGTTCCAGAGCCGGTGGTCGAGAAGCAAGTGGTCACAGGAGGTGATGCCAGGTTTGTAAACTTTTTTTTTTTGTCTTTGAGGACAAGAAAGGTTCTATCCATTAGAGCGAGCTCACTGTCGTGTGGGTGGGTGCGTGGGCATCAGTCGGGCACAAACGGTGGGCATCAGCAGGTGGCAGCGGATGTCTGCCACAGAGAGAGAGAGAGAGAGAACTGTAGTATGCGGGGCCCTTCCAGCAGTCAGCGTGAGCATGAGCAGCACCCTCACCCAAACATGTGCCTGCCAGCCATACCTAGCAAGGGTCTCCACTCTCCAGTTGCCATTCCTACCTAGCGCCCCCAAATAAGGGCAGGATTTGCACGTGCCAGCCAGGGTCTCTCTATTGCCATCCCTAGCACCCCAAGGAGGGCAGGATTTGCACGTGCCAGCCAGGGTCTCTCTATTGCCATCCCTAGCACCCCAAGGAGGGCAGGATTTGCATGTGCCAGCCAGGGTCTCTCTATTGCCATCCCTAGCACCCCAAGGAGGGCAGGATTTGCATGTGCCAGCCAGGGTCACCGTCTCCAGTTGCCATCCCTACTAGCACCCCAAGGAGGGAGGACTGGAGGCATCCTCATAAATGCATGATATTACTTAGGTGGTGTTTATGTGTTCCTGTTTCAGAGAGGGTGAGGATGAGGAATCCTCCAATGCCGGTGCCAGGTGCAGGAGGACACCAAGGCGGAGGTCGCCAGTGCCACCCCAGACGGTGGGCAGAGAAGGTCCAATGTCTGGAGGTGGTATGATAAGGAGAATGGATTTGCTGTCTGCAAGGTAAGGCACGGGGGCTGGAACAACAGCTGTCTCTTATACACATCTAGATGTGTATAAGAGACAGGCTCTGGTGTGGCCGTGGAGCATCAGTACCAGAAGAAGGGGGTGGGGGAAGGCAACCCAAAAGACATGGCAACACCATCAAAGCCCTTTCCCCTCCTGCAGCTCTGATGTGGAGTCCCCAGGGCCCCGGGAGTCTGCAATGGTAAAGGCCAAGGTGGAGAGGCCCACCCAGGACTTCATGGCCAGCCTGCAGAAGCAAGCAGCCACCATGGAGAACTGACTGGTGGAACAGTTCCAGGCGGTCGCGGTCTGGGAACAGAAGGTGAAGACGTATTCGCAGTACATCTCAAAGAACGTCTCCACTGAGATGGCTGACCTGGAACTCTTCCGCCAATCGGTCTCCCAGTGGCAGGTGGCCATGGCAGGGGCTTTTGACTATGCTGTGCAACATGGCTACCAAATGCTGGTGGGTGTGATGCCCCCTGCCCCTAGCTCATGTGCACCCCTTCTGTCTTCCCTCAAGTTCCAGAGGGCAGGCCCAAAGACTGAGTAGTACTAGTTGATAAGTTTCCTTTCTAGTTTAAAATGTTTGGTGGTGGTGGTTTTGTTCATAAAAGTTGTGTGGTGTTTAACCTGACCAATCTTTTATCCCTTTGTGTTGAAGTTCTGTCTGGCAGGTGGCAACATTTCATACAGCTTGTCGATCCCTACCAGCAGCACCTGGCACCACATGTAGCATAGTTAAGTTATTAACCCAAAGATGTGCTAGGCAGCAGCAGGGTCTCAACTTGCAGACAGCTAGGGATGTGCAAACACGGTTCAGATGTGCAGAGTTCGGAGCAAACTCGACATGTTCGGTGGACTGAACTGAACTTCTGAACAGTTCGGAAAAGTTCAAAAAAGTTTGGATGAGTTTAGGCGGAAAAAACGTGTTAAACAAGCCCTGGGAGGAGGGGGGACAGCTCAGGAGCAGACTTTCTGGCACCAGGGGTGGAGAGGCTTGGAATGGCAGCCTGCCTGGCCAATCAAAAGTCCTCTTTGCCTCACTGGCTATGAAGGCTGCCATTGGCCACAGGCTAGCCTGCATGGAGCCAATGGGGCTTGTGGAAAGGCAGGCACAGCAAAGAAACAAAACTCATTGCCCTCCCCACTTCCAAATCCTTCTGAGATAGCCACTGATCCTTTCAGCAGCATTTTCAGAAGTTTCCCTCTCCCAGCAATTTGTGTTTCCAACCCAATCCATTGTCATCCTCCTCCTATTCACCCATTCCCACACATTTACCTACCTAGATCCATTTATTTACTTTAGATTAGATAGATTTAGGAGTTATTTTTTTATTTTACGCCTCCCTGTGTTCAATCTTCCTTCCTCCATCCCCCCTCTATTGAATCCTTTCCCTCTCCCTCTACATATATTCCATCCCTGATTCCCTTCCCGTTTTTATTCATTTAGAGTAACATTAGATTGATTTAGGTTTCATTTCAGTTTTGTACCTCTCCTTGTGTTTGTGATTCCCCCCCATCCCAGATATAGATATAGATATAGATTGATTTATTTTTGATTAGAGATAGAGATAGCGTTTAGTGATTTAGTTTTAGTGTTTGTAGGACTAGGCCTTTGTAGTTATTAGATAATCCATTTAGTTAATAGCATTTAGAATAGTCAATAGCAGTTAGATTTAGTGTAGAGAGAGAGAGATATAATATTAGATTAAAAATTTGAATAAAAAAATAAAAATAAAATATAAAAACATTATTTTGGAGGGAGAAGGGAAGGAGAAGCCGGTCTGCTGCCCATAGGGAAGACAATGGGGCACATGCCAGAGGCAGAAGGGACCATGCCAGGGGAGTGACAGCATGCAGCAACAGCCTGAGCCCATCACCACGCCCCAAGCTTTGCAGGCCTGATTTGTGGGCACAGACCTCTGAGGCTCCCAGCACTAGGGAGGTGATGGTTAGGCGTCACCTCCTGGCAGCGTCCTCCACTGCCACCAACCTTGGCAGAACTACCAGGACGAGGCATCTCAAATCATGCCACAGCGCTGTGCTGCTAAGTGGGCAGGCAGGGGCAGTGGACGCCAGTGGGTTCCTGACCCCAGTGGCCAGATGCACACCTTCAGCAGCGGGCAAGCATCCGGCTCCAAAAGTTCAACTGCTAGTGTTGTTCACATGGAACCTTGGGTTGGCTCCACCAGGGACCACGCCCTAGGCTTCAAGGATCCCTGCAGTGACAGACCCTCCTCCTTCTTCAGCCGGGCCTCTGCCACTCCCCCATCCATGCCAGCCAGCCTGGGATGATCCACAAGAAGGGCCAACTCGGTCTCTTAGGACCGGGACTGACCCATGTCCAACAAACTGCTGATCACATAGAACCGACCTCCACTTCATCCTTCAAAGTGCTCAATTGAGTATGATTGATTATTTCCTACTACCAGTACCACCAATATCACTGCTGCTCTGGCATGGCCTCTGCCACTCCCCCACCCATGCCAGTCAAGCTACTGGTGGTCGGCAGCTCCACTCAGGACCGCGCCCTAGGCTTAGTCTCCCTGCAGCAGTGGCCCTCCTCTGGCAGAATAGCTTGTTCAGATCCAGTGAGTAGGATACAAACCTGCAATGCCAGGCCATACAGGGGTGCCAGCCACCGAGCTCTGGCCGGGCCTCTGCAGCTGCTCCACGCATGCCAGACAGCCTTGGGTGATCCACAGGAAGGGCCCGGCTCATGCTCCTGGAACCTTAGAGTGGTTCTAGGAAGTCCTACATCTTTTGTAGGTAATAAGGTTTTAGCACTTAGGTGTAGGCCTGATGCAGCAGGAGCTTTTACCACGCTGCAATTCCATTCCTAAACCTCAGCATCTAACGTTGCTCCCCGCAGAATTCCGCCTGCGATTTTGCATTTGCCTCTACAAGAATCCACAGGTGCGGCATTTCTGTGTTCCACTGTTTTTCTGATTGTATGCGATAACGGTGCCAATCAGTGATCTTTTTCTGCCATCCTCCAATTTAATATATGAGAGAGACAGTCATGAGCGCTTATCACGGTTCAGCAAACCTGCGCTGCTGCACATGTGTGTGCTGTCTGCTGTGTGCTGTGCTGATGGCTGGTGTTGTCTCTCTGTGCTGCAATCACTGCCCATTCTTCTCAATACATACATGCATGCACATGTTCTGTGTGGGAGTTCAAGGAACTTTTCGGTGAACGTAAATTGACCTCTAAATTAAAGCTTTTTGAGCAAAACTCCTTCTGGGAGTTTAAAGTGACCTGTGTGTATTGGCTGACCAAGTCATTTTTACATGATAGGACCAGCTCAGAAAGTTGAAGGACTGAAGTTGATCCATGCAGAAGAGTTTCTTACAATCCTCATTCTGCACTTCCCCAGTCTAGAAGAAGTGAGATGACCAGCAGAGCTCTGTTGGCATAGTTGTTAAGGTTCCATCTTGCTATATAATTTGTAGCTGTCATTCCATGGTTTCAAATCCCCACTGTTCAGTGTAACTTTAAAAATTTTTGTTACTTTTACATTAGTGTTATCATAAAATTATTGCTGTGTATGGCATACTTTGTATTCCCCCCCTAAAAAATATGCTTATTTATTACATTAACCGAAGAAGACTGAGTAGTGTACCCAAGCCAGGCGGTACGATGAGTCAGCACGAGTGCTACGATGTAGCTGTACCCCTTGCCGCACCGGCGTTACGCTCCACTCTGTCGTTGATGCCATCACTGACTGCCCTGCCCCCACCTGTCCTTACATGCCCAGCCCACCCTCCCTCCCCCTGACATCAACCAGAGTTCTGTGTGACGCACTGGTGGGCGGCAACCAGCAACAGACAGGGAGAGGGGGGTTCCACTTCTGGCCAGCTGAGTCCTGGGTGGGGGGGACGCTTTCTTTTTTCACTGACTGACTGACCCATCCACAGTCACAACAGACCTGTTAATTGTTTTAATAAATGAACATGAATACATGACATTCATGTGCATATCACAGAACTGCCAGCCGCCACGCCTAACTTTGTTATGTTAACAGTTAATACTAAATAGCTAACTGCAGAATGTAGGGTGGGTTGGGAGTCTTGGGACTGGAGGGACGGGAGTGAACGTTACATGAACTGAACTTTACTCCACCACCACCTTCTAAGCCCTCCCACTCCCATACCCTTCCTCCCCACTGCCCGAGAGTGTTTAAGTTCAGTCCAACTTGCCATGTACCTGTTGGTACATGGTTTGAAATGTTTAATTGTGGTTAAACTGAGGTTAGTGTCCTGTCAGAAAAAACCCTTACTGTACTAACTGCATCTGCATCTATCTCAATTGCAGAAATGTTAGGGAGGGACTGGGAGGAAATAGCATTTTAATTTTATAATTTATAAGAGCCTTTGTATATGGATTGTGTAGTTAACAAAGGACAGTAAAAGAATCCCCTAAGAGAGACTGATTTTTTGAGACAGGTCCCACTCTCTGCCCAATGTACTTACAATCAAAGATGGACAAGGATGAGGGGAATGCACAGGGAAAGACAGATATACATGTATTCCTATTTTACATATGGTGAAGGGTAACTGAGACTGTGAAGTTTTGACTTCTCCAAAATAGCTACAGATTAGAGCTTTTAAAAAGTCCTTCTCGTGTGGCTCAGCGCCTCAGCGTCTCTGCTTTGGGGTGGATGTACAGAAGATTCTACCCTTTTTCTGCTCAAGTCCCCCTTCTATTCATCTGGCATATAAAGTAAGTATGTAGGCATACACACACACATGCACTCCCCCATTCTAAAGCCAAAATGGGTACTCCTCATGGGATACAAAATGAGTACTGCACAGGGGCTAATGCATATTTGATGGTATCCCCATTTATTTATTCAAATTGATAGTTTCCCTCTGCAGCCCTCCATGCCACACATCCACCCTGATCCCTCTGCACCCATCCAGGCCATACACCCAAGTCATGCATCCACTGACCACCTTCAATGATCCCTCCATGACTCCTTGACCTGTGATATAAATGTGTGTGTGTGTGTGGGGGGAGGGAGCTGGGTATGTCTGTCTGTCTGTATATGTGCACATGAGGCATACATATCTTTATTCCTCTATGTATATGTATGTGTGTGTATATATATATATGATGTATGTGCATGTTTATATAGCTGCATTTATAGATGTGTGTATATATACAAATGTGTACATATATGCATGTATAGATGTGTGTATATATACACAAATATATATATATTTACACATATATAAATATAGATAGATAGATCGATAAATAGGTGTGTGTGTATGTGCATACACAAATTTGTATTGATGGATGTATTGGTACTTGTAGGAGTACAATAAACAGAAGTCTGTTGGCATAGTTGTTAAGGTCTCTGCTTAGCATACAATTTGTACCTGTCATTCTGCGAGTTCAAATCCCTGCTGCTCTGTTTAACTTTAATTTTCCCCTCGTTGTACATTAGTGTTGTTGTTCTTTTAATCACACACTTATTGCTGTGTTGTGTTGCTCATTGCATACTTTCCATGCTAAAAAAAAAAAGCTTTGCTAATACAGTAACCAATACCCAAGATTCACATTGCCAGGGACAAAGCACACAGCGTCGCTGCTAGGCAACGAGATACGCCAGCAGGGGAGGGAGATTTAAACTGGGTGGGCAGGGCACACAGCAACAGCACAGCTGAGCACACCACAGGGATGTGGCGTGATAGAGCTAGGGGGAAGGGAGAGGCGAGCGGATGGCAAGAGAGGAATGGAGAAGGAAGAGGAGGAGGAGGTGGCGGCAGTGGCGGGCAGTGGGCTCAGCACAGACAGCCTTGAGTCTGACCCTCGCCTAGGCAAGGCAGCGTGGATGCGCTTAGCGGCACTGGTCCCACAGCCTTCACATACAGGACACCGTTTTCTAACTCCACCCTGCGCTCAGGTGTGTGCAGGCACTGCAGCAGCTGCATTCCTGCTGTCTGTCTGTCATCACCTCTCCTCCCACCCCTCTGTGTAGGCTGCCGGTTGGCTTGGGTGTCCTTCTCCTCTGCTCGTGTCCCTGGTCTTTGTGTTGATTGTTGAATGCCCTCCTGTGTGCTCTGCTAGTTTCAGCCAGGCTAGCACCTGCGCTTTCCACATCCCACGCCTCGAGTCGCTTGTTCTCAATTCATTACAATGTGGCAGCTGGTGGGCTTATCTACTGTCCTTGAAGCTCCCCCACCTCCGCCCATCCCACCAGGGCTTGCAGAGCGGAGCCTCAGCCCCTCATTCATTGCAGTAGTATCAGCTAGATGCGTTCTGCTGCTGGAGACCATGGCTGGATGCTGCGCTCCCAGGACTCGCGGGCATAGCAACCCATAGCTGGAGCTTCCGCAAGACAATGGCCCCATGTGATCTTTGGCATTCCCCAGCCGTGCAATTGTTTGCCCATGCCAACTACCCAGACAGCCGCATAGGTGCCTAGGCGAGTCTGAGTTCCGGGCTCCGCTACTTTGGGTATGAGTTGAGTGCCCACGACTGCCACCTGCATGGGGAGACACTAGGCCTCAGTCCCATTCCCACTGGTTGCATCGTGGAGATGATGTGCTCGCATGTGGTGTGGTTCGCGGCAGAGACTGTCTGCTCTGTATGTTTGCAGCATATCCTCCTTCACAGCCTGTCCGGCGGAGGGGGGCCCTTCCCTGGCCATGTCCTCCTTCTGCTGTGTCCATGGGGCCCGTGGGTACCAGCTGTCACATGGTGCAGCCTATCACCACCTGTTGGAGGTGGGTCCGTGGTTCCGTGGCCCCCAGCTGCCGACTATGTCTTACCGGAGCCCACCGCGGTAGAGATGATGGCGCGGGTTGGTGTGCTCTCAATCCGATCTGCAGGTGGGGCTGGCAAGGCCGGATCCCTTCAAGGCATACTACCCAGGGCCCGTGACGCCATTTGTGAAGTCTTGGTGTGGGGCCTAATTTGCATAATTAGGCACCACCTAATTATGCAAATATATAAATTTACATAAAACTTACTACCTCTGGACAGGAAGGATTCCCATTCTCCACCTCCCCGAGCAACCATGGAGAAACATGGCCTCCTAATGCTTCCCCCCCCTCCCCAGCCAAGTGTCTACCACCACTCCCCAGGAGTGGTTCCACTGTAGGGGCAGCCAAGTGGGCAGTGATGCAGGCACAGAGAGACTGACTGCATCCACTGCCTTACTGGAGGAGGGGCCAGGGGGTGAGCTTAGCCAGTCTGGCCTCCAGGGCCTGTTGCTTCTTGCTCCCAGTGCCGCCTGTGCCTTGTGCATGTATGCGGTGCAACCAGTCCAGAGGTGTNCGCATTATGCCATGAAAAGAGACATATAACCAGTTCAGTTGTGCCCCCATAATCAGTTCATGCTGCCCCCACCCCATAACCAGTTCATTTCTGCCCCTGCCCCCATATAATCTATTCACGCTGCCCCCACCCATAACCATTTAATTTGTGCCCACGGGACAGCATGAATTGATTATATGGGGGTGCAAATGAACTGGTTATGGAGTGTGGGTTTAAAGACAGTATTCCTGTTAGCAATAACTTCATTAAGAAGAGTTAGTGAAATAGCAGACATAATAATCTCAGAACCATATTTGCAGATTTATTTTCCAAGATGGAATAGATATTGCTTTACATCCTAAATTCCTACCTAAGATAGTATAAGTAAGACAGTTGTGAGAATGTGGCCCTTTTTACATGGGTCTCTCCTCCCAGCCATGAACACGCAGATTTCTGTGTGTTCATAGGTGGGGGAACCCCATGTGAATGACGTGGTGCACGTGCCCATGGTGAGTGGGGGTGCATGTGCGCTCGCCTAATACGCATCCCCACTCATCCCCACGTACAGAGCAACTGGAGGAAATGGTGGTTACTACGTGGGTGTGGATGAGTGGGGATGTGTGTGCAGCTGTGTGCATGCCCCATCCATGCACTGGTGCGTCCACAGAGACCCCACCCGGCGGAGCCATGTCAAAATATCATGTGAGGAGCCACTCGAAGAAGAACAGAAGGTTGCTACCTTGCAAACAAAGTTCTTTGAGATGGGTCCGAACATTCTCACAACACCCATGCTTCCAGCATGGAATTCTTTTCTTATATTTCTAGAAAGGGTTAAAAGGAACTGTTATTCAGAGGGGGAGGGTTCTTTCTATACTAGAGGAGCTCAAGACCATCATGTGGTCTATTATTTGAATAGGGTGAGCGTGCACAATCCAGTTGTGAGAATGTTGGGAGCCATCTCGAAGAGCCTTCTTTACAAGGTAGCAACCTTCTGATCAGCAGTGCGGAGGAGCTGTTTGTAAACAACCTTATCTCCCAGCCGATCCAGTGTCCCCCTGCTGCAGCCGCTGCCCCAGCGGGGACTACTAGAAGGCAGAAGCAGGTGAAGGATGGGGTCTGGAGCCAGGGAGGGGAGGAAGAATCACTTTCTGGGGGAAAAGCTGGCTGCAGCCTGTTTCCCAGCCAGGCAAGTGCGGGGCCCCAGCTGGCTGCGGGGCCATGTGCTGCCGCACATGTGGCACATGCCTGGGCCCGCCCTGCACAAGTTACAGAATAGGGGTGAAAAAAAATGAAACAGTAGTCTGCATTAGCCTGCTACTTACCTACTCGTTTGTTTGCTTGCCACCAGATGTTCAACCATGCCTGCACTAGGGTGGGAGGTCTGCTACTATGGGATGTGTGGGCCAGAGAAGCTTGGTGCCACAGCCTGGGGTAAGACCTCCCACCAGAGCTAAATAGGACTTGTGTGCTTTCCCATCTGTTAAGACCCCAACAACCCTCCCCCACATGATGGTCTTTGCACCTTTAAAGGAAACTGGCAGCAAAGGCAATCAGCTGTGCCCACACTGCTTGCCCTGGTGTAGTCCAGTGGGGGTGGCCACCAAGGAGCTGCTGTTGCTGCTGCCCTTGCTACCAATGCCGCTGCTGGGGGTGCTCTATGTCTTCTCCATCCTGCAGCTGCTTTGCCCCTCCTCATGGTCCTGCTCATACCACCATAAAACTCTCTGCTGCCCACATACTCTCCATCTCAGCAAAGTCTGCTATGCAAGCTGATGCAGTTGCCTAATGCCTTCACCCTGGGTTCCAGCATGGTGGACAGAATGTATTCCTCCTTCCCAATTGGGGTCAAACTGCCTACTCAGCCCCTTCCACCATTGTACCTGGGCCACCACCTCAGGTACAAGCTGCTGCTCCCAATCTCTTGGTCCCTCAGGAAGCCTGCCATTTGCCTGACCAGACTACGAAGCAGGGGGTGACCTGGCTCAGGGTGGCCATCAATACACTGAAGGTCTCTGTTGCATCCTTAAAGGGCTTAAGGATGTCCACAGTCTGGGCCACCATGTGGTCTCACCACCCCTATCTCCCCATCAAGGGCTCCCTCATGCAGGACCCGCTGCTGCTCAACCACACACTCCAGCATGAGGTAGGTGGAGTTCCACCTCAATTTTGCATCCTGAATAAGGCAGTGCTCCTATGCTCCCAGCTCCACCTGCTTCTCCCTCAGGCTGTTTTTACATGGATCCCCCCCCCCCCCGTCTTTCTTGATCAGCAAAGTAAGGGTGCTGCTGCCGCCTTCTTCCCCAGACCCAGGGTTTCCTTCCAGGTGAAAGGTATAGGCAGCACAGGGGATGTACTGGAACCCGCCATCATGCACTGGCCTGGCCTCTTCATATTGGCTGCGTTGTCTGTTACCACGAATCCCATGGTGAATGGTGCTTCTGCCGTTAGCCACCCCTCCACTATTCTGACAACATACAGGAAGCCTTGAACACCAGTGTGGCTAATGGCTATGGTCCATGACCTGGGCATGAAGCAAGGCTCACCTGTACCCTGCCCCCTAGCCCCTGCCATCCGCAGCTGCCAGCAGTGCGCCATCAGGGTCAGGTAGACATGCTATGCATTTCAGCTGCTCCAAATGTCCATGGTGAAATGTACAACAGCCCTTCCTGCCCCATCCAGATGTTCCCTGACTGCCTGGTACAGGGGGGGCACTACCTACCTGCTCAGGGTGGTGCATGAGAGAATCCGGTACTGGGTCACCAGCAGTGCAACCATACTGAAGGGGTAGTCATCCAGCGCAATCATCTCACCCACTCACCTGGTAATCTTAATTGCCACTAGTTGACTCGCTCCATGCCACAACAATGGCACCTCCATAGTGGTCTGACGCTGCTGCTGCTGTTGCTCACAGGGGATTTGAGATAGGGGCTGCTTTCTTTCCTTCCCCTTGCCAGGAGCAGAGGAAGAATATCTGCTCACCGCAGTAGGGAATCCACTTCTGTTCATGCTGCCTGCAGTCCCTTCCAGCAGCTTAGCCTGATAAATAGTTTTCAGGTGGGAGTTCATCCTGCTGTTGCTCAGGTTTCCCCTTTACTACCCCCACTTTACCACCATCCCACAGTATATGCAGTCCACCTCTAGGGTGTAGTCTGCCCTCATTGGCCTGAAGTGGTCCCACACAGGTCCCCTGGGCTGCCCTGCTGTCTTCCTGCCGCTGCTGGGGGCTGCCCCCTCTATCCCCAACAGGGGCCATGGGGAGAATCGGTAAAGGCCTCAGCATGACGAGCAGGGGTCTCCTCCTCGCTTCCCTCATTGCCCAGCTCCTCCCCTCTACTACGGCTATAGTGGGAGACTAACCCCATGCAGCAGCAGTTGCTGCTGCTAGCAAGGCATTGCAGCATGGGAGAGAATGCCATGCACAGAGACATTGGGGTTGTGGAAGAATAATGGGCTCCTTGGGTTGCTGCTGGGGGGAGATGTCCTCCCCAAATCCTGCAAAGGTGGAGTTCCCCCCCCTGGAGGGTGGTGCCAGCAGGGCACACCTGCCCAACAGGAGAGGTGGGTGCCCCTGCATCGCCTATGGCACCCACATCAGCAGAACTATCATTTCTCCCCACAGCAGCTGCCCCCAGTGCCAAATCATTGCTTCCAGTGCCAGCTGGTGCTTCAGAAGGGGTGCACTGTTGCTGCTGCTGGACCCTCTCTTTGCTCCCTCCTCCGGTGCCACCACAGATGCCATGGCCAAAATCTCTGCATCTTCTTCCACTGGGAAAACCCGCAGGTTGGATGGGAAAGATGGTCTTTCAATCTTGGGCAGTGGGCTGCCACCAGTGGCAGAAGTGTCAACAGATGTGACATGTCCTCCACGCCCATGCCCTCTACCAGGTCTACCTGCCCTTGACATCTCCAATCTTCTTCCTCCCTTTCTCATTATGATGCAGTAGTGCACAAGATGTAATATGTATGTACAGAATCTAATCTAAACCTAATAACCTATAGTATATACACAATATAGTCCTGTCTAAGTATCTATATCAAACTTCTATGTGCTATAGAAAAGTCTCGAGTGGCGTGGAACAAGTAGATATGCAACTGTTGTTTACCCTCTCAAATAGTACTAGCATTAGGGGACACTTGATGGAACTAGCTGCCAGCAGTTTTAAAACAAATAAAAGGAAGTACTTTTTCACTCAACACCTAAATAACTTATGGAATTTGTTACTAGAGGATGTTGTCACAGCCAGTAGTATAGCTGGGTTTAAAAAAAGACTGGATACGTTCTTGGATAGTAGGTCCATTAATGGCTTTTAACCAAGTAGCTTACTGGATGAACTTCTTACTGTCGGGAGCTGGGAGTGAACAACGGGGAATGGATTGCCCATTGGTTCTTCTCCCATGGGATCGAGATTGACCACTGTCAGAGGACAGGATGCTGGGCTTGATGGACCATTAGTTTGACTCAGTATGGTTTTACGTTCTTATGTTCCTGCGTTCTATGTATTTCTCCTATTCTGATCCTATAATCCTAATATATATAATAAAACAGCCTAGTATCTATAGAATATTGAATCTCCCTAAATACAACAAATATCTCTATATAATATGGACAGGAGGAGACAGACAGTGGAAGGGAAAATGTATAAGGAAAGGTATGTGTATAGGTGGTAATGTATAACACTGAGGATTGGGGAAGATTGTTCGTGCAAGCACCTGGGTTCTGCAAACACAACCTGACACAGCAAGAGCTAATGCAGAACAAGAGTCAAACAGTCTGGCCCTGACAATATAAAGTGTTACAATGCCCTTCCCAGAGCCTCCCATTATTACTCAATGCTTCCTGCCCACCAGAACCAATCGCAGGGTGACATGCGACTGCCTGGGACCTGCTTGTGCTGCTCATTGGCCAGAGATTACATCCATCAGGTCCTTCCTGTCAGTGTTCACCCCTCCCGTTACAGGCTTAGGCCGATTTTAGACGAGCAGCTGTGATCAGGCGCGGGACCGGCAAAACAGCCGCGGCGCTGTTTTAGACGAACCGGAAGCGGAAGTTGTGCGCGTGATCCGGGGCCGCGCATTCTTTGCCGACCGCGAGCGAACCACCCTGATCTCTCTGGAGTGACATACGCGGCCCGAAAAGAATGTGCGGCCTCGGATCACGCGCACAACTTCCGCTTTCGGTTTGTCTAAAACAGCGCTGCGGCTGTTTCGCCGCTCCCGCGCCTGATCCAGCTGCACGTCTAAAATCGGCCTTAGTTCAATCATTCAACATGTTTTTACACACACATTTCTCCTGGATGTTTGCTGTTACATCCTGAACTTTCTGTGTGTCTAAATCACGCATCCAGATCTTAAACATCTCTTTGAACTTCTGCGTAAAACTTCTCCCAGAACTTTTGTGTGTAAAAAGTTCTCCTGGTAAACTGCTTTGCTCCAGGCAGATGTGGTCACTTGGTTTCCATGACAGCCTGTCACATCTACAGCTGTGACTACTTTAGGCTGCCTGAGGGTAGTGTTTGTGTCAAGAATGCATCCAGGAACTGCCTCAGGGCAACGTGTGTGTGAAACATGCATCCAGAACTTACTTGTGGACTTGTAAATCCAGAAGATTGAAAAATCTGGAACTTTAAGGTGTGTATAAAAATGCCCAATGTTCCCTCCCAAATGGCTGAGATCCCTCCTCCCCTCTCCACATTTTCTCTCCAAAAATAACTGACAGGCAATAATGAAGTGAATAACAAAAAATGAAAGCTGTTGTTATAACAAAAATAAATACTTTGTTTTCATTATTGAAATAACAAAAACAAAGTGCACACCCCTACACCCAGCCTATACTCAGTGTAGCTGCTTGCAAAATTCCTTTCCTCTTTCAACCCAGCCACTCCCCTTCACTCCCAGTGCTCCCTGTACCCTCTTCCCTGTTGTTCTTGGCCCCTCCTCCCTCAGTTTAGATCCTCATGGCAGCTTCATCTGAGCATGTACATCCAATTGTTACTGCCTCCTTGGTGATGTTGCACCCAGTAAACAAGTGTCTGCATTAGTTGCATTACAACAACATGCCTCAGTAATGGTGCATGCATTTCCTGGTTTATTTGACAAAAACGTCTTATATACAGCTTTACTATCCTCCCACTCAGGATCTGCACCTGCAAGGCTCAAATGTATATACAGATATGTACAAATTAGTATTAAGCATTTGACCTATATACAAGGCATCCCGTGTCCTCCTGACTATGCAGTTCTCATGGGGTAGTCGGTCTGCTCCTATTGCTCGTGGGGGCGCAACAGGGAGGGGGTACTCCAAATCAGGGCCATTCATCTCACAGATTTTTGCAGGATGCAGGCGGCTGGGACTATCAGGGGGCCATCTCCACAGGACGTTGTTCCTTCCTGTGATGGATCACCAGCATTGTTAGAGCATCCTAATGCTGTTCCACCATGCACTGAAAGACACTCCGCTGCCTGTTGAACCGGCTCGGTTCTGTGATGTGGGCGATGGCGTAGACCTTCATGAGCTACGGCATCGGGAGTAGGCAGTATGACTGTCTTCACGAGCACCTTCTCAATGGTGCTGAAGCTGTTGGGCTCAAGGTTCCCCATATACATCCCGGTGAAGAATGAGTCTGCTGCAGGATGTGGGTGTCATGGCTAGGGATGGGCGAACAGATAGCAGTTCAGGTTCGGCCGTTCGGTTCGGCTGCGTTCAGTTCGTCCGTTCGGTTCAGCTGTGTTCGGTTCGGCAGTTCGGCTTGTTCACCAAGTTCGGGTTCGACTGTTCGGTTCGGTCATCTGAACAGGCTGTTCAGTTAGGCCGTTCGGCTGTTCGGTTCGGCCGTTCGGGAAATGTTGTTATGGGTGTTGTTTTGTTTTTTATATGATGTTTTTGTTTTTTATTGGGGGTTATATGGTTTTCTTTTGTTTTTTATTTGTTTTTTTGTTTTTATATGGTTTTGGGGTTGTTGTTTTTTATCTAATATTATATATATCTATCTGCACTAAATCTAACTGCTATTAACTATTCTAAATGCAATGAACTAAAAGGATTATCTAATAAGTACACAGACCTACTCCTACAAACACTAAAACTAAATCACTAACGCTATCTCTATCACTAAGCTAACTCCTACAACTATCTATCTATCTATCTATCCCCCCCATCCCATATC
>QEPC01007686.1:3661932-3696090 GCA_003113815.1 Sphenodon punctatus | reverse complement strand
AGAAGAGGAGTCTGTAGTGAAATACATACATTACATACTCAATGAGTCTGTACAGTGCATAACACAAGGTTTCAGTTTATGGTTTAAGTTTCATTTCATTACAAAACTGAAATGAAAGTTAAAGCAATCTAAAAATCCTACTCAACGCCTGCTGTTTAGGAACAGTAACTAGCTCAGAAGGTGTTGGGAAGGGGGAGGCAGATAATTAGTTTCGTTTCTTGCAAGCCTCTCCACTCCTGGTGCCTGGACGTCTGCTCCTCAGTGACTGACACCTCCAATGTCATGTTTGACCTTCCAGTGAACCTTTTTTTGTCACCCAAACTAATCTGAATGCAATCTGAACTGACCGAACTGTTCGGCCATTTCACCTTTCGGTGTTCGGTTTGTTTGGTATGTTTGGGTTCGGGTTCGAGTTCGGTCGTCTGAACAGGCCAAGTTCGGGCCGAACTCCAAACTGCTGAACCGCGTTCGCCCATCCCTAGTCATGGCTCCAGCTAGAGCAGCTGGCCACCATTATTATTATTATTATTATTATTATAAACATTTATATAGCACCGGTCATGTACCTGGCACTGTACAGAACATAAACATAGATGCGGTCCCTGCCTGTGGCTTACAATCTAAAAGACAAGGAGGGGGACACAGGGAGAGGGGACAGTGGGAGAGACAGTGTAGAAGACAGACAAACATTCAAGCAGATTCGAAGTCTCAGGTGCGTATGATGGCCTCTCAGAACTCCAGTAGGATGGTACCTATGGTGTATGTTCTCATGCCAAACTACTGGACCATGTAGTGGCAGGAGTCTGGGGTGGTGAGCATCCAAATAGTGATGGCAACGCACTACTCCATGGGTTTGGAGGTTCTCATTGGAGTCTGCTCCCTCTCTAGCTGTGGACAGATCTACTTGATCCAGAAGAGCAGCCACTGGGACATGTGGAAATGGGTCACCAACTCTGCCTCTCCCCATGTGGTCACGACCATCTCCCACCACTCTAGGGTCCTGAGTTTGACCCAGGTGCCCTTTGCCAGGTGATGCCCATTGGCTGGTTCAAGGATCGCTGCTGCAGTGTCCTGGAAAAGGTAACTCGTGGCTTGCTGCAACTCCCCTTGCATCGCCTCCAACCCTGCCAGCATGGCCCATCGGTGACAAATATGGGCTAGTGTCTGGTGCCCGGCCATATACACACAGATGCCACTGCCACACCAGCCTCTCCTGAAGCCCACCGACAATCCTCGGGCAGCTGGTAATGACCTCCTGCCAGGCTCGGCAGATGTCTTGTGCCACCTGGATCACTTGCTGGCACACCTCAGCAGTCACAATGAGAAGTTGAAGGGCTGCTCAGTACTTCCACTCCATGTCTCTGTAGCAGATGGCCATGGTGCCTTCAGACACCACACCAGAACCTTTGAAGTGGGTAAGGTGCATACACATGGCACTATCAGCCATCATCTGGCTGACTGCATGCCTAGCTATTGGCTGGGATGGCCCCTGCACATTTTAGAGTCTGTTTCTCATCTAAGCTGGGTGCTATGCCCCATCCCAGGCCTGTGCTTGGTCATCTGCAATTTCGGGGTTCTGTGGGATCATGGCATCTCTCCCAGGGGTGGGAAAGGTAAGGGCATAATGGACCCCCATGTAATGAAGTGGCCATGTGTACGGCTCCCTAGGATGCTCAAGGTCTCTGTTTGGGGATTGTTCTGTGGGTACTGTGCTTTCACTTGTTGGCATGGACTTGGGTATTTCCTTATCTTGTGTGTGTTGCAGTGTTTTGAAAGTGGATGGCACTGCTCCTGAACCCCATTCTGCCATTCTGGCCTCTTTCTTTATAATTTTCCTCAGCCAGTGTTCAAACCTGTTCCACCTTCTTCCACCTGGAGTACAGGGCATGGAAAGCTTGCGGGGGGGAGGCATGTCTTGATACCCTGGCTAATGTTTGGCAGAGGGGGTGATGTGCAGGGGCTGCTGGCTGTCTCATCCTCCAGGGCGGTTGGCTATGGGCTTGTGAGCTGAACTATGTAGCTCCTGGGGCATCGTGTGCATGGGACCGAGTGCAAGCACCAGGTGGCTGAGCTGGGCTTCTGGGTGATGCCCCCCCCCCCAGGTGATGGGACTGTGGGAAGCGAATAAGAGTGCAGCTTTGCAGGAGAATTCTGAGCTTCCAGAGTTTCACCTCTCAAGGTGGATGGACTCTCTACCACTTTTTCCATCATTGCCCTGCTGAGGGTGAGGGGACATGCACAGGGCTGGTACGACTGCCTTGATCAGTTGCTGGACCTTGATCTCCAGGGGGTAGGGCTGGGGAAGGCTTCCTACCAGGAGGACAAACCGAACTAGCCGAACTCTGTGCCCCACTGCCCTGTATGAAGTCTGGACATGGCCAGAGATGCAGCTTGCCCTAGTCTGCATGGATGCTTTCGACCCCCGCTATATAGTGGTGCAGCATATGCTGGCGATGGGCTAGCAGAGGTCCATGTATCAATGGGAGTTATATGCAGAGGGAGTGGGGTCCCCCCCCGAAGGCACTGAGACCCCATCAGGCCTTTCTGCTATCGGTTCCCAGTGGGACTGAACTGTGGAGGGTGGCGGTCCTCATCCCCTGCAGGTAGTAGGACCCCATTGGAACTTTATGCTGTGGGCTATCAGTGTGACTGTGTGACCCAAGGTGTTAATGGCAGCTGGAAGGGACTGAACTGGCTGTTGTGGCCCACGTGCAGCTGCTATCATTTCTCCTTTCTGCTTTACCCTTTTATTTCTCTGCTCACCATGGTGTATGCTCTTTGCTCCCTGTGTCTGGGTTTCAGTGGGTGGTGAATGGTTCCCCCCTGTGGCTGGCTGGCACCTCCATTTGCCAGCAGAGGTGCCATACTGCCAGCACTGGTAGCTGGTGAACTTTTGGGCTGAAGGGGCAGTGGGTGGGGCCACCCAAACTTAACGTTGCTATAAACATGATTTAAAACTACAATAAAGACTATCAATTTTATGTAGCCCCTTCTCCCTCCCAATGACACTCAGAATGCATCAAAAGACATTAAAATACAGTAAAAAAAAAATCCAAACAAAAAATGCAAAGCTCTAGGCCTAACGCGAACAAAAAACATAAGTTCTCTGCTAGGTTAGAGAAATGGTCCATCCAGCCCAGCTGTCTGTCTCCTGCAATGGCCATCTTTCTGCCTCATTCCAGAATAGAAACCAAACCATACACTTCTTCCCCCCAAAACCATTTTTACCAGTTAAATGGGGGTAAACCAAGAAAATTCCAGCAGGATCAGGACCCCCAGGCTGGGGACTAAAGTTCTACTAGGAGGTCATCAACCAGTTCTATTAGGAGGTCATTGACCAAGGCCACCAACACTGTCTCCGTGACATACCCTAGACAAAAGCTTGACTGTGGGATCAAGAACCCGACGCTGTCTAGATGCATCTGCAGCTGACGGACCACCACTTGCCCAATAACCTTCCCTAAAAATAACCTCCTGGTGTATACATGATGTGTCCCATGTTCCCCAGTCCCCCACCCTGTGCAGCCCCTCCCCAGGCTCCAATTCACTCGCATATCTTTGCCACAGCACTGCACCACCATTGCAGGCTTCCCTTGTAGGCTTGCACATGCACACTGCTGCTGAGGTAGGGAAGCATTTGCGTCTGTGCAAACAGTGAGGAAACACTGTGCACATGCATGAAGGCTTCCCTGCTTCAGCAGCAGTGTGCATGTGCAAGCCTGCAAAGGGGGTCTACAATGGTGGCATGACACTGCGGAATAGCTGGGTGAGTGAATTAGGGGTTCCGCAATTCCAGTGTCGCTTGCGATCTAGGGGTTGGTGGCTGAGGCACAGTCTTCTGGGGCACCACCCCATAGCCACTGGTGACGGGAAGCCACGGGGTGAAAACAGACTTAAAGTGGAGTTAGCATTAAAGTTCTTTATGCATGTTGTAGGGTGCATACAGCTCTGCAACAAGCATAAGAAATATATAAGTAGAGTTAGTGTTATCTGTTTTCATCCACTAGGTGCCAGCGGCTGCTTACCTGACATCTGCTTCCACCCTCTTGAGCAATGTTAAGGGTGGGCAGATGGGGCTGCTGTGACTTCTCTTGACCACAGTTCATCCTGGCTGTATGTCATGGCAGGAGACTGGAAGTGGGCTAGGGTCAAAGGTCTGCCTGTGTGTTCAGTTCCTCCATCCTGTCAGTGGCTAGGGGTGTGCAGAAAGCACCCCATTCATATTCAGTTTAGTTTTCCTTTTTGTTTACAAAACCCCTCTTTTCAGGGGTTTTCATAAACAACCTGTTCATTTTATTAATATATTAAATAAAAAAATCACTAGACATGTACAAATGGCCACCAGACCATTCTGCACATGTGCACCCTTTTCCAAAATGGTGCGGACACTGCTGGTGCCATTTTGGAAAAGGGTGCACATGCACAGAATGGTCTGGTGGCCATTTGTACATGAACAGTGACTTCTTTTTTATAAAAAAAAGTCCCCTTCACCGCCGCCATGGCGGCGACAGGGAATTTGTTGTGCCCCGAGGAGGCACAGAGGGATGGCCACAGCGGAGAGCATTCTAGAATGCTCCCCCACCGGAGAAACTTCGGGTTGCCAGGACAACCAAGATCCGCATATGTGCAGAGGCGCAGAGCGCCGGTTGAGAAACTGGCCCGCCCTTGTTAGAAAGGGCGGGGCCACCCCGGTGCCGCAGATCATTTGGCGGCTGAAGAGGACTTGAAAAGCAGCGAGTTCCCTCGCTGCTGACCTAGGCCCTCAGCATAATTTTCACCGAGGCACCGCAGCAGTATTTTCAGCGGCAAGATGGGCCACACTAAGAAGGCCAGGAGGCAGAGGAAGAAGGCCCCACAGATGCCTCCAGCGGAGGAACCAGGTGATAATGCTGAGGGGGCAGGGGATGAGATCCCTCCTTGGGCTGTGATGTTGTCCCGGCTTGCTGCCTGCGAGGCATAGATGCGGGCGCAGGCCCCCCCCACCAGCGAGCTAAGTGACCCCCCTCAGGCAATTTCAGGGGCCGGGGAGGGCACCTCCCAGGGACCAGAGGCAGGACAGGGGTTGGCCCACGTGGAAACCAGCATGGAGGGAATTCAGGCCGCCCCCTCTCTCAGTTAGGATTGCGCTGGGGGGAGAGGGTAGTACAACCCCACGTGTGTTATAGAGAAGAAGGGGCCACAATAAGCCCCATAATATACCGGGCAAACCAGGTTAGGGAAGGCAGAATGGTGGCCAACACAGTCCCACAAGCCCAGGAGTCAATGGGTCCCCAAGGACCAACTGCCCATGCTGGGAGGAGTGCACCCCCATGGGCGCAGGGATCAGGGCCCCGATTATGCAGGCCCTGTATACAACGCACCAAGCCCCCCCAGGTTAGACAGCTCACAACATGCCACCATTGGTCCCGTCCAGTTTGATCACGAGTCAAGGGGAGTAGGGCCTCATTTGTAGGGCAGATACTTAGTGGAACATGCACAGGATAGAAACATAGGGAGGGAGATGATTGACCAACAAGGAGTCCCAGGGCTAGAGGACTATCGGCGCCATGGAGCGGGTAGAGTCACTCCAGCCACCCTAGGGGCTCCGCCAACCTTCAGGACCCCCTTTGCAGAGCAAAGGGTGCCTGGGTTGGTAGTCTATTCTACAGGTGATGAACCACCAGCAAGCAGGAGGTGCATGCAAGAGCTGGATCATCGTGACGAGCAGGCAGATGCAGAGATGTGGAGGCGAATCAGGGCATTAGAAATGCAGCTGAACAGGGGTGTACAGAGCCGTGCAGGGGCCCATGAGGCACAGGACACTCAAGGACCAGTACCCCACACGGTGGATGGAGATGGTGAGCACCTGGTATGGGGTAACATGGGGTATATGGAGCAAGTCGCAACCAGAATTGCGCAGGTGGGGGGGGGAAGAGAGATAACCCCTCAAGTTGCTGGGGGGAGTGTTAACCATGCTGAGCCCCTGAACACACAACATGGGGACCAGTTAGTGGTGACTCCAGCTGCGGAAGCAGCAAACTGCCAGCAGCGGGCCTCATCACAACTCCTCATGGTTAACGGGGCATGGGCATGGGTCATCCCAGCAGCAGGCACAAATTTTGGGCCAGAGGTTCCCCCTCTCGCACTAGTATGCAACCCACCAGCGGCCATGGCCCCCACCGGGGACTTCCCTATTCCTACACAAGTAACAGCACCTCCCCCAATGGTGGTAGCCCCAGAAACACCATGGGTGGCTTGCCCCCCCTGGGGGGGTCATACCCAACGTGGCAGCCCCATTTGGCAATCACCTACCACAAGCCACAAAAGATAAGGTATGTAAAGGGGTGTACATTGACCTCTTTGCACTCTTGTTCAGTGACCCCATTGTGGATCAACCAGAACAAGGGGACAACAAGGACAAAGAGAGATTTAGACGCCCTAAGGCTGATCGCAATTGGGACAATTGAACTTCGGCGTATGCAGTGTACATGGGGGTACTGATGTAAGCCGATCCAAGCCGAGGACTAGAGCTACATAAGTATGCGGACATTGTCCGCAGGGCCCATGGGACAGGACCACCTGGCGCATGGCTTCGCTATGATGAAGCATTCCGCCATAGAGCTGCCAATACCCCCGGGCTTCCATGGGTTAAGCACGCCCCCGATTTGTGGCTTGAGTGCATGATTGACGCCACGCATGCACCCTGGGCAGATAGCGGGCACCCCTTAGTACGGGGTGGCGTGGCTCCAGCGAACGAGCCGTTTTGCGGTGACAGCCGAAAAGGGGAGCAAGGATCACCTGGCTTATGCTATGAATACAACAAATCAGGCCGGTGCAATCGGAACAACTGTAGGTTTCGCCATACGTGTTCCAACTGTGGGGGTGGACACCCAGCAACCACCTGCTTTTGCCCCAGACAAAAGAATAACTGGGGCAGATTCAATCAAGGGTCAGGAAACGGAAAAGGTGGCCGGGGAACATCGCCAGAGCCTCGCCAGGGAAAGGGGTCCAACACCAGTGCAAATTAACAACTTAGAGTGTTAAGATCCCATCCCAACAGGTGTGAAGTCCAGTATGTGGTGCAAGGTTTCAGGTAGGGATTCCTCATTCCAGCGGGTCCAGTACCTCAGCGTAGTACAGTGAGTAACTTAAAATCTTTAGACGGCTGTGAAGAATTAGTGAGACTAAAGATTGGGAAAGAAGTGGCCGAAGGCAGGGTGACTGGCCCCTTTGATCACCCTCCCATTAATGACATGGTGATATCACCCCTGGGCATTGTCCCTAAGAAAACACCGGGGGAATTTCGGATGATACATCATCTGTCCTACCCTCGGGGCTTTTCTGTAAATGATGCCATACCCAAAGACCTCTCAACCATAAAGTACACGTCATTTGACGATGCAGTAGAGAAGGCAAGGGCGATGGGACCGGGTGCGCGTATGGCAAAGTGTGATGTCAAATCGGCATTTCGCCTGCTGCTAGTGCTCCCCGGTAGTTTCCGCTTGCTCGGTTTTCATTTTGAAGGGAAATACTACTATGATCGAGCCATGCCCATGGGGTGCTCTATATCCTGCTCTGCTTTCGAACCCTTTAGTTCGCTAGTAGAGTGGCTATACAGGCAGCGACTATCTGAAGGCGAGGTAACAAAATACTTAGATGATTTTTTGATAATATGCCCCCCCAAGGAAGGGTCCTGCGTAGCCGCCCTGCATCTATTCCAGGAATTAGCAGCGGAACTCAGTATTCTGCTGGCACCTGAAAAGACGGAAGGCCCGGACATGTCCATCACCTATCTAGGAATAGAATTAGATACCAAATTGAACCAATCAAGATTGGCCAGACAAAAAATTGAGAACATGAAACAAAAAATTGGGGAATGCATGAGAGCTCGTAAAGTTACAGTACGGGCCTTGCAATCCTTAATAGGGAGCCTTAATTTTGTATGCCGTGTAGTGGCACCAGGGAGAGCCTTTTTGTCCAGGTTGTGTAGCAAACTACGAGGACACGACCAGCCCCATTACAGGATTTGGGTTACCAACGAGATGAAACAGGACTTAGGAATATGGCTGGGCTTCTTGGAAGGATACAACGGGGTGACCTTTTGGAGGGACAGGATGTTGCTTTAATCAGATCTGCAGGTACATTTCGATGCAGCTGGTGGGGCTGGATTTGGAGTATATTTCCGAACACGCTGGTGAAGGGTGGCATGAATCGGGTGTAGTCAGAGATTTGACATTTCTAGAGCTGTTCCCAATCGTTGTCGCTGTTCTACTCTGGACGCGACAATTTGCCAACAACACCATCCTTTTCTGGTGTGATAATATGGCTGTAGTGCACGTGATCAACACCCTTTCATCCCGCTCACCAAGGGTCATGTCCTTGGTGCGAATATTGGTCACTGCATGTCTGAAGGATAACATCTTTTTTACTACATGGCATGTCCCAGGAGTGGACAACGGCATAGCCGACACCCTTTCTCGGTTTCAGATCAAACAATTCCGTGAAATGGCACCGGATGCCAGAGAAGTACCAGACCCCTTGCCACCCGAGGTATGGAGCTTTGGGAAGTAGAAATGCAGTCAATCATATGGGGATCCTGAGTAAACAACTATGGCTTTTGTTTCCAGAAGGAACTAGGCACGTCAGGATCGAAAGACGTGTGGTGTGGCTCATGGGCCACAGTTTGGTGCGATGGGCAGAGCCGCTAAGACATACGACTGGGGTGTACATCTGGGACTGGGAAGCAAGTTCACCATAAAATGGATAGGAAAAGGAGGAATGAGGTGGAACCAATTGCTGCCACTGTTAAAAAATTTGGGACAAACATCAACACCACACATACTAGTAATCCACCTAGGGGAAAATGACCTTCTGGATAGGAAAGGAGTTAATTTAATAATAAACATTAGACAGGATTTATTGATAGTTAAAAGTTTGTTTTGGGGAGTTCACATAGTTTGGATGAATTTTATACCTCGCATTAGGTGGGATACAGCAACCAAACCTGCGAGAGTAGACAGGGCCCGAAGAAACATTAGCCAGGAAATAGCAAAATGGGTGTCGAGCTTAGGGGGATCTGCCATTAAACATTCAGAAATTGTTTGGGGAAGAAAGAACCTGTTCCGTGATGACGGAGTACACTTATCACCATTGGGGAATGAATTATATTTGACGGCACTAGCCGAACATCTTAGCGAATTATAATTTGTAGAGGCGGTGGAGGGTCGGGGTGTAAACTTCGTTTCCCCCCCTTTGTGGCAGGGATCCAATATGCTATAGTAGGCTAAATAGGATAGGAATAGCATAGGAAGAGTCATCTCCTTATGAGATGGGGGTGTGATAATCAGAGTGATGCGGGCACAGCACACGATGGGGTCATGACCCCTGGGAGGCGTGACGCAGGGAAGTCAGAAAGGACATGCGCTGTCCACTGACTGTGAACACCAACCTCCTTACTCGTGCCTGGAGTTGGGCCTATGCCCTTTTTTCGGCCAGAGCCAGACTGCTGTCGAAAAGGGGAGGTTGTTTGTTAAAGATACCGACGCTGGAGGGCACATCCACGCCGGTATCAAAGTTAATAAGTTAATTAGCGTAGCATACTGGATCCGGAATTGCAGTGCAATTACCCCACCGGCCTCGTTTGAACTTGAGTTAATAAAGGAGTGCGGCCAGTTCTGAAAACCAATGAAGGTCTCTAGGTCTTATTTTGGGTGCGCCGACAAAACAACTTAATTTTTAAATTGAAAACAGATGAAATCAAATTGTGTTCTTATTAATCCATTTTAGTATCTTTAGTTACTAAACCAAATGGAGTTCTATCTGTTCTAGTAGCTTAACAAAACAAATAGAATTGCACACACCTACCCATGGTGTGGAGACAGTGGGACAGCTCTCCTTTTTCTCCTGAACTTTTGGGTAGGCAGCACAAAACGGAGTGGCAGCTGCTGCGACCTGCCCTGGTGTGGGTCAGGGAGCTGCCTCATCACTGGCTTGTTTGTTTTCACCCTATGGCTCCGATGCAGTGTGGATCAAGATGTGGATGGCTCCTGAGCTTTGTGTGCTCCTGGGCAAGCAAAGAAATGCAGGCAGATGTCACACTTAATAGCCATTTCTGTGGAGACTTTAAGTGGGCCATCTGCCCCTTTGGGGCCAAGTTAACCTGTGTGTTCCACTGGAGTAATAGAACTATCCTCTGGAGGAGTGACACTATGGAGGCTGGGAACTTGGTGTTCTACGTACCTGGCTCAAGACACTGGAAGTGCTCCTCCAATGCTACAGCTCTGGGAATTATGTGCTTAGCTGAGTAGTTAGATAGAACAAACTTATTTCTTGGATCTAGATTTACCACAATATGTATTTATGCAAAAAATAAAATAAAGTATAATCTTTCCTCTGAGTGATGGGAGAGCAAGAGACACTGACCAATGTCCTCTTTTTCCCTCTTTCAGACTTGTAAAATACTCAGATTAAGTTGCATAGTATAAAACCATAGTAAATAGTGATTATTACAAAACAATTATATCAATTTACTTGCATAATATCTTTCTGCCACTAGATGGCTTTGTGGGACTAAAGGAGTTCCTGCACTTTGGCTTTCGGTGTACTCCGTGCTGTATATGTGTAGATGTTGGTATTAAAAGGACAGCAGTTACATTTATAAAGATAAAATGTTCAAGTGCCCTAAGGTTTTCATGCTGGCTGCTGCTGACTTGAAAAGTTATGTGCTTTGTTAGCGATGAGGCCTAGAGCAGGGGTGGGGAACTTCAGGCCCACCCCAGGGGCCAAATGCAGCCCATGTCTCGTTTTTAATGTGGTCCCTTTCCAGTTCCTGGATCTAGTTTCTACTGTCCCCAAGTACTGAGAAATTGAGCTTGGACTAAGGGAGCAGAGATGAGGGCATGTACACAGGATTGGGGGCTGATCCAGAGCATAAATCCATGATCTGCACCTTTCTTTTCCTGAGCTCACCCTGTAAGCACCCCTGCCTCCATCTTCTATGCAGCCTTCAGACGTTTCTAATTTCCACTGTGGCCACTGAGAGGAAAAAGGGCCCATCTCTGGCCTGCAGTAGTGCTGAAAATTTGAACTTAGAGTCCTAGGAAAAATTGCAAAATGGCATTTTTGCAAAAGGGCACTTTCCCAAATTGCTATTCTCCCCCCACCCCCAAGCTAGAGGATTATTGGTCCTTCCTACAATGAAATTGACCAACATGGTAAGTTGGATCCCAGATATAATGGCCAAAAATTCTCAGGAACATGGAAATTTAAAAATCTACTGGGGGGATAGGACCATTAATGGCTATTAGCCAAGTAGGCTAGAGGACATTGTGACAGCTCTCATTTTCTGGGCAAGTGTTTACAGGATCAAGCCATGAAGATGTTCACTCTGGGTAAAATCTTTGAACCAGTTTAATCACAAGCATGGCTTCCAATGTCACCTCTACGCTGATGACACTCAACTCTGTCTCTCTACTCCCCCTCTCTCTCCATCTATTCAAGCTCGCCTCACCAGCTGTCTCCCTGACATCTCTACCTGGATGTCTCAACATTAACTCAAACTCAACATGGCTAAAACTGAACTCCTTATCTCCCCCACCCTCTTCCTCTTCCCTGTTGATCCTCATTGACAGGGCCACCATCCTTCCCGTCCCCCAAGCCCATAGCTTTGGCTTCATCTTTGACTCACCCCTTTCTTTTAAACCCTACATAGACTCTGTTGCCAAATCCTGTCGCTTCTACCTCCATAACATTGCTAAGATTTGCCCTTTTCTCCCTGTCTCCTCTGCCAAAACCCTTGTTCACACCCTGGTCATCTCTCGCCTCGATTACTATAACATCCTTCTCACTGGCCTCCCCACTCTCACCTTTCTCCCCTTCTCTCCGTCCGAAACTCTGCTGCCAGGGTCATCCACCTCGCCTGTCACTTTGACCACATGCAGCCCCTCCTCTCTTCACTGGCTCCCCCTTCCTGAACGAATCCTGCACAAGCTCCTAGTCTTCACCTATAAAGGTCTTCACACTCTTGCTCCCCCCTACCTCTCTGCACTAATTTTCCTCTGTACTCCAGTCCATGAACTCCACTCCTCCTCTGTCCCCTCTCACCCTCCCATGCCTTCCCTGCTCCCCTAACCACCTTTGTCCCTTCTCCCTAGCTGCCCCACACACCTAGAACTCCATCCTTGCCCACATTTGCGTTGCCCCCTCCCTTCATACCTTCAATTCCCTCCTCAAGACCCACCTCTTCTGCTCTGCCCTCCCTGACTTCTGTTTCCCATCACCTAACTCCTGCTGATACCCTCCATCCAGTACAATCTGTTACCTGAGGTCTGTGTACTCCTATCCTCACCATACAGACCAGCCAGCCATCATTCTCGATGTAACCAAGCCAAGCACGTGCACCTGGAACCTCGCGTCTTTGTGAATTTTACACTTGTCTCTCCTTCTGTTCTTCCTTTGTCTCCCCCTCCTCCTGAATTGTAAGCCCTAGGGCAGGGACCGTATCTATTCCATTACTTTGTAAAGCACCAGGTACATTGCTGGTGCTATTTGTTAAGGAAGGGGGGGGAGAGGGATGGGATAGGAGTGAACAAGAGGGGTTGATGCCCCCCCCCGGGGTGAAGGGGAGAGCCCTTCTGGAATTACGACTGTCTCTCCTCGGGTACTGCTGTGCCCCAGTAATCCCCTCAGGTTATTAGTTGGGCTTTCCTCTGGAGTCAGGAGGCAACCCATATCATCACAGGGGAGGAGAGAATGTGTCAACCAGAAGCAGGAGGGGAAGGGGAGTCTGAATGGGGTCAACAACCTCTCCACCAATCTCTCGGGCCAGGTCACCCGTGATGCGTAGTGATGGTGTGAAATGGTGAAGGGAATGGAGGAGGGGGACAGGGTCCAGGGGGTGAGGAAAGGAAAAGGGGGGAAAAGGGGAGGGGGTCTAGGAGAAAGAGGGACTGGAGCGGGGGAAGGGCTCACAAACCTGAAGGGAGGCGTAGGGGCTATGGAACGCAGGGGAGGGGAACAAAAGGGGACCACGGGGCAGCTCTAGGTTTGGAGGGAAGGGAGTACATGGAAGGGCGCTCTCACGCTCTCAGACAACTCAGGGGAACAAGGTAAGGTAAACTCTACAAGTCACACACACACTCCCACGCGATACAGACAATAAACTTAGCTTCCAAGGTCAGGACCAGGAGGGGGGCCAGCTTCTCTCTGCGATTACCGGTGGGGAACTGGTGCCCCGCTGGTGCTTTTATTCCCTTTCCAAAAGCCCCAGGTGAGGGGAATTACTCATTGACTCAAGGCCCCAACCCCCACTGCGCGCGTCCTGCCGCCAGGCGCGCACTGCGTCGGGACGGGGCTAGGGGTTCCCTACTTGGCGTGCCCTGCTGCGGGGAAGTTGGGACAGGCTTTGCCGCTTGGTTTGCTTCCGGGTTTACTGGAACTGGTGCCTTTGCTGTCCTCGGGAAGAGACCCTTCTGCAATGGGAGTAGAGTGCTCCTTGTATCCCTGTGAGTGCCTTGGGGCTTCCGTTGCCTTCCCTGCTGTCGCAGCTGCCTAGACCTTCACAACGTGACAGTACTCCCCCCATCCAGGTCCCCCTCCCCCCACAAAGGTACGTAGACCTGGGCTGGAAGGGTGGCGATGATGAAAGGAAAGGACGAGGTGAGGGGCGTGAATATTCGCGGCGGGCTCCCAGGAGCGTTCGGCTCTCCCATAATGTTTCCAATCAACAAGATTGTGCAACCTGGCCCTGATATATCGGGAGTCTAAAAGAGCCCGTACTTCATATTCTAGCACCCCTTGAAGCAGGACTGGGGGAGGAGGGGTTTTCCGCTGTAGAGGATAGAGCGGAGGGGCGGCCTTCTTTAACAGGGATATATGAAAAGATGGATGGATTCGGAGATGAGCAGGGAGGTCGATGACATAAGTGACCTTGTTCAGTTGCCGTCGAATAGGGTATGGACCCATGTAGGTGTCATCGAGTTTCGTGGAGGGGCGAAGGAAAGGGTAATTTTTCTGCCGAACCCATACGGAGTCCCAGCTTTCCTTCTTTTATCTGCCATGGCCTTATATCATTGTCGCGCAAGCTGTAGCTACTGTTGTGCCTTTCTCTGAGTTTGCTTAATTTGTTGGACGAGGGCTCCTGTGGCCGGAACGGTAGTTGTCGGTACCTCAGGTAATCCTAATGCAGGGTGGAAGCCATACGAAACAAAGAAAGGGGAGTTACCCAAAGAGGCGTTTGGGCTATTATTGTATGTGAACTCCACCAGCGGAAGCTGCTTGGTCCAGTTATCTTGCAGATAATTGCAAAAGCATCGAAGATGCTGTTCTATGTGCTGATTGGTACATTCCACCTGCCCATTGGCTTGGGGTGGTAAGCCATGGTAAGCTGAACCTGTATTCCAAGGAGTTTACACAGTTCCTTCCAGAACCAGGAGATGAACTGTGAGCCTCTGTCGGAGACGATTTCCCAGGGAAGTCCGTGAAGACGAATGATTTCTCTTAGAGGTACTCAGCGGTGCCCTTTGCTGTTGGCAGGCCAGGGCAGGCGATGAAGTGTCCCATTTTTGAAAAATAGTCCACCACCACAAGGATGGTGGTGCACTGTTTCGAACTAGGTAACCCCACAATAAAGTCCATTGCAATTTTCCGCCAGGGTCCCTTCGGGCTAGGGGTCAATTGCAACAATCCCACCGGTAGATGGTGTGGGGTCTTGGTGCAGGCACACACTGAACATCCCTGCACATATTTCTTTACTTCCTGTCAAATCCCTGGCCACCAGAAGGCACGCAGGATAAGGCTTAGGGTACGTTGGCACCCAGGGTGTCCTGCCAATGGGGAGTCATGCAGGGCCCATAAGACTTGGGGCCAATACTTGGGGGGAATTACTACCAGCCCCTTCTGGTAATGTAACCCATTCGTATTAGTATAGGGACCTTGGGGTTGGGTCCGGGCGCTTTCTCGCTGCAGGTCCTGTAGGGAGGGGAGTGAGGCTGCAAATACTCCATGGGGAAGAACAGGTTCTGAGTTTACAGGGGGAGTATCTTTTGTCTCCTCACATTGGGAGAGGGCATCGGCCATGGTATTTTCAGGTCCAGGGCGGTATTGTATTTTAAAACAAAAACGTGAGAAAAAAAGAGTCCACCGAGCGTGTCGCCCGTTGGTGATCCGAGCTGTCTGAAGGTAGATTAGATTCTTATGGTCCGTTAACACCAATATCGGGTGCGGTCAGCCCTCTAAAAGGTGCCTCCATGCTTCGAAGCTTTAATCGCCAAGAGCTCCTTATCGAGGATCGTGTAATTCCTTTCCGTGGGTGTTAGCTGGCACGAATAATAGGCACATGGCAACCGTTGTTTCTGGTCTCCCACCGTCTGAGTAAGGACGGCCCCTAGGGCTCGGTCCGAGGCGTCCGCCTCCACGATAAAAGGTCATGTGACGTCTGGGTGTTGGAGCAATGGAACAGATAGAAATGACTCTTTGAGTTGGAGAAATGCTTGCTGTTGTGATGGTAGTCAGTGGTATGAAACTCCCTTTTTCAACAACAGCGTCAAAGGGGCTGTTTTCTTGGCATATTGATGGATGTACCGGCAATAAAAATTGGTACTGCCCAGGAATCATTGCAACGCCTTGACTGATGAGGGGGTGGGCCAACGATGGATCGCCGAGACCTTGCTGGGGTCCATTTGCAGTCCCGTGGCAGAAATGATAAATCCCAAGAAGGGAACAGAGGTGGCATGAAACAAACACTTTTCTAGTTTGCAGTAAAGTCTGTGTATCCGTAGTCGCTGGAGGATGGTGCGGACATGCTTCACGTGATGCTGGAGGGACGAGGAAAAAATCAAAATGTCATCCAAAACACCACAAGGAAGGTGTCTAACAAATTGCGTAAGATGTCGTTTATGAAATGCTGAAACGTGGCTGGTGCATTTACCAGTCTGTAGGACATCACCAAATACTCAAAGTGGCCAAACCAAGTTTGGAACGCTGTTTTCCACTCGTCTCCTTCTTTAATGCGGACATGGTTGTAGGCCCCCTGGAGGTCCAACTTCGTGAAAATCTGAGCCCCCATGAGTTTTCCTAATAGTTCGGAGATGAGCGGTAAGGGGTAACAATTCTTTACCGTTATGCTGTTGAGGCCCCTGTAGCATGGCAGAGATGGGCATGGGCAGAGATCACCTTCCTTTTTGGGAACAAAAAAGAGCGGTGCCCCCGTGGGGGAGGAGGAGTGTCTGATAAACCCCTTTTCCAAGTTTTCTTTAATATATTTTCGCAGCGTATCTGTCTCCCCTGGCGCTAAATTGTAGATTCGGCCATACGGAGGTTCTGATCCAGGGACCAACTCAATCGGACAGTCATATGGCCGGTGAGGGGGAAGTACGGCCGCTTCCCTTTTATCAAAGACACGTTCCAAATCCTGGTAAACTAAGGGAAGTATGGGGGTGCCATCACCAATGTAGTTGATGGTGGCGCCCAAGGAGCCTGGCTTAGGGTGGAAGCACTGTTCCTGGCATCAGAGTGTCTCGAAATGTAGGGTTCGCTTTTCCCAGTCAATGAGGGGATTGTGAAGGTGCAGCCACGGGAAGCCCAAAACTAAGGGGAATAAGGGCGAGGCGATAATATCAAATTGTATGCACTCCTGGTGCGTCCCAATGGTGCAGGGCAAGGGAGAAGTGCACTGAAGTATTGGTCCAGAAGAGATGGGGGAACCGTCAATAGTTTGCACTAGTGGTGGGACCCCGGGCCCATTACCGGCTACCGGATTTACCGGTTACCGGTTCTACGAAAACCGGATTCCCGGATTAAATCCGGTATGTTATACACATCTAGATGTGTATAAGAGACAGGCACTAGCCGAACATCTTAGCGAATTATAATTTGTAGAGGCGGTGGAGGGTCGGGGTGTAAACTTCGTTTCCCCCCCTTTGTGGCAGGGATCCAATATGCTATAGTAGGCTAAATAGGATAGGAATAGCATAGGAAGAGTCATCTCCTTATGAGATGGGGGTGTGATAATCAGAGTGATGCGGGCACAGCACACGATGGGGTCATGACCCCTGGGAGGCGTGACGCAGGGAAGTCAGAAAGGACATGCGCTGTCCACTGACTGTGAACACCAACCTCCTTACTCGTGCCTGGAGTTGGGCCTATGCCCTTTTTTCGGCCAGAGCCAGACTGCTGTCGAAAAGGGGAGGTTGTTTGTTAAAGATACCGACGCTGGAGGGCACATCCACGCCGGTATCAAAGTTAATAAGTTAATTAGCGTAGCATACTGGATCCGGAATTGCAGTGCAATTACCCCACCGGCCTCGTTTGAACTTGAGTTAATAAAGGAGTGCGGCCAGTTCTGAAAACCAATGAAGGTCTCTAGGTCTTATTTTGGGTGCGCCGACAAAACAACTTAATTTTTAAATTGAAAACAGATGAAATCAAATTGTGTTCTTATTAATCCATTTTAGTATCTTTAGTTACTAAACCAAATGGAGTTCTATCTGTTCTAGTAGCTTAACAAAACAAATAGAATTGCACACACCTACCCATGGTGTGGAGACAGTGGGACAGCTCTCCTTTTTCTCCTGAACTTTTGGGTAGGCAGCACAAAACGGAGTGGCAGCTGCTGCGACCTGCCCTGGTGTGGGTCAGGGAGCTGCCTCATCACTGGCTTGTTTGTTTTCACCCTATGGCTCCGATGCAGTGTGGATCAAGATGTGGATGGCTCCTGAGCTTTGTGTGCTCCTGGGCAAGCAAAGAAATGCAGGCAGATGTCACACTTAATAGCCATTTCTGTGGAGACTTTAAGTGGGCCATCTGCCCCTTTGGGGCCAAGTTAACCTGTGTGTTCCACTGGAGTAATAGAACTATCCTCTGGAGGAGTGACACTATGGAGGCTGGGAACTTGGTGTTCTACGTACCTGGCTCAAGACACTGGAAGTGCTCCTCCAATGCTACAGCTCTGGGAATTATGTGCTTAGCTGAGTAGTTAGATAGAACAAACTTATTTCTTGGATCTAGATTTACCACAATATGTATTTATGCAAAAAATAAAATAAAGTATAATCTTTCCTCTGAGTGATGGGAGAGCAAGAGACACTGACCAATGTCCTCTTTTTCCCTCTTTCAGACTTGTAAAATACTCAGATTAAGTTGCATAGTATAAAACCATAGTAAATAGTGATTATTACAAAACAATTATATCAATTTACTTGCATAATATCTTTCTGCCACTAGATGGCTTTGTGGGACTAAAGGAGTTCCTGCACTTTGGCTTTCGGTGTACTCCGTGCTGTATATGTGTAGATGTTGGTATTAAAAGGACAGCAGTTACATTTATAAAGATAAAATGTTCAAGTGCCCTAAGGTTTTCATGCTGGCTGCTGCTGACTTGAAAAGTTATGTGCTTTGTTAGCGATGAGGCCTAGAGCAGGGGTGGGGAACTTCAGGCCCACCCCAGGGGCCAAATGCAGCCCATGTCTCGTTTTTAATGTGGTCCCTTTCCAGTTCCTGGATCTAGTTTCTACTGTCCCCAAGTACTGAGAAATTGAGCTTGGACTAAGGGAGCAGAGATGAGGGCATGTACACAGGATTGGGGGCTGATCCAGAGCATAAATCCATGATCTGCACCTTTCTTTTCCTGAGCTCACCCTGTAAGCACCCCTGCCTCCATCTTCTATGCAGCCTTCAGACGTTTCTAATTTCCACTGTGGCCACTGAGAGGAAAAAGGGCCCATCTCTGGCCTGCAGTAGTGCTGAAAATTTGAACTTAGAGTCCTAGGAAAAATTGCAAAATGGCATTTTTGCAAAAGGGCACTTTCCCAAATTGCTATTCTCCCCCCACCCCCAAGCTAGAGGATTATTGGTCCTTCCTACAATGAAATTGACCAACATGGTAAGTTGGATCCCAGATATAATGGCCAAAAATTCTCAGGAACATGGAAATTTAAAAATCTACTGGGGGGATAGGACCATTAATGGCTATTAGCCAAGTAGGCTAGAGGACATTGTGACAGCTCTCATTTTCTGGGCAAGTGTTTACAGGATCAAGCCATGAAGATGTTCACTCTGGGTAAAATCTTTGAACCAGTTTAATCACAAGCATGGCTTCCAATGTCACCTCTACGCTGATGACACTCAACTCTGTCTCTCTACTCCCCCTCTCTCTCCATCTATTCAAGCTCGCCTCACCAGCTGTCTCCCTGACATCTCTACCTGGATGTCTCAACATTAACTCAAACTCAACATGGCTAAAACTGAACTCCTTATCTCCCCCACCCTCTTCCTCTTCCCTGTTGATCCTCATTGACAGGGCCACCATCCTTCCCGTCCCCCAAGCCCATAGCTTTGGCTTCATCTTTGACTCACCCCTTTCTTTTAAACCCTACATAGACTCTGTTGCCAAATCCTGTCGCTTCTACCTCCATAACATTGCTAAGATTTGCCCTTTTCTCCCTGTCTCCTCTGCCAAAACCCTTGTTCACACCCTGGTCATCTCTCGCCTCGATTACTATAACATCCTTCTCACTGGCCTCCCCACTCTCACCTTTCTCCCCTTCTCTCCGTCCGAAACTCTGCTGCCAGGGTCATCCACCTCGCCTGTCACTTTGACCACATGCAGCCCCTCCTCTCTTCACTGGCTCCCCCTTCCTGAACGAATCCTGCACAAGCTCCTAGTCTTCACCTATAAAGGTCTTCACACTCTNTACGCCCGGTACCGGCATTATCGGATACCGGATTCTACCGGTTTCCCACCCCTAGTTTGCACCATCTCTATTCTCCCCTTGGGTTGTAAAGGGACCCCATGGCTCTTGCCAAACGTGAGGTCCATAAAGTTTCCTGAGGCCCCTGAGTCTATCATGGTCTGGATTATGATTGAGGTGGAATGGGCTAGCTTCACCATCATTGGGACAAACAGTTGTTGGCAAGGTTTCCCTGAACCCCTTTGTTGGCAGTTGGGGGCTAGTGAAGTTACCAGGAGGCCCCCTTCCCCTCCCCGCCCTCGGCATTTCCCAACCCCATGGGGCAGGGTGGTTTCAAGGGGCATTCCCTAGAAAAATGAGTGTTGGCCCCACAATAAAAGCAAAGATGCAACAGGCGTCACCTTTCCTTCTCTGCAGGGCTCAAAGGGCTTCTTGCGGCGCCAATCTGCATAGGCTCCCCTGCGGTGTCTCCCATCCCCAAGGAAGGGGGACTGATAGGTAGTCGCGGAGGCCTTGTGCTAACTCCCTTACCCTGCTCTCACTGGCATTCACGCCTCCTTTCATTCAATCGGTCATCGATATGAATGACTACAGTCACCAGTTCCTCGAGGGTGGAAGGTGAGGAGGCAGCGCCTGGAAGGTGATCCTTAATCTCCTCGGTTAACCCTTGGTGAAACAATGCTCGCAGTGCGGCGTCGCTCCACTTTAGGTCAAAGGATAAACACCGGAACCACGTGACGTAGTCTAACAGCGGGTTTTGCCTTGTCTGATGTTTAGAATCGCCAGTTCCGCATCATGGGTCCTATACGGGTAATCAAAAAGGGTTTAAAACTGGTCAACAAACTCCTCATACTTCTGCAGAAGGGGGTCATTTGCTGCCAGGAGGGGGGTGACCCAATCAAGGGCCACACACCCCAGCAACCCTACGATAAAGGCAACCTTAGTGGCCTCAGTGCTATAAGTCAAGGGCTGAGTTTGGAAAGTTAAATTACATAGGGCAAGGAACCCTCAGCAAGCTTTCCGGTCTCGTAGAACTTTTCCGGTCAGGGAGACTTTGACTCACGGAGTCCCGGGCCTGGAATAACCAGGTTTGGGGGCTGGACTGGGACCTGAAGGGTGGCCACAAGCAGGCCACTGGCTGCTTCTAGGGCAGTCTGTAGGAGTTGATTCTGTGCTAGGAGAACCTGATTTTGTTTTTTGAGGCCCTGAACCTCCATATTTAAGCCCTGCACTGCAAGGAGCAGGTTCTGGATCTGTTGAGCGGGGTCCTGGGGTTCCATTATAAGGGGTATTAATGCCGGTAATTCAGTTAGGGAAGGGGGGGAGAGGGACGGGATAGGATGGAACAAGAGGGGTTGATTCCCCCCCGGGGTGAAGGGGAGAGCCCTTCTGGAATTATGACCGTCTCTCCTCGGGTACTGCGGTGCCTCAGTAATCCCTTCAGGTTATTAGTTGGGCTTTCCTCCGGAGTCAGGAGGCAACCCATATCATCACAGGGGAGGAGAGAATGTGCCAACCAGAAGCAGGAGGGGAAGGGGAGTCTGAATGGGGTCAACAACCTCTCCACCAATCTCTCGGGCCAGGTCACCCATGATGCGTAGTGATGGTGTGAAATGGTGAAGGGAATGGAGGAGGGGGACAGGGTCCAGGGGGTGAGGAAAGGAAAAGAGGGGAAAAGGGGAGGGGGTCTAGGAGAAAGAGGGACAGGAGCAGGGAAGGGCTCATAAACCTGAAGGGAGGCACAGGGGCTATGGAATGCAGGGGAGGGGAACAAAAGGGGACCACGGGGCAGCTCTAGGTTTGGGGGGAAGGGAGTGCATGGAAGGGCGCTCTCACGCTCTCAGACAACTCAGGGGAACAAGGTAAGGTAAACTCTACAAGTCACACACACACTCCCACGCGATACAGACAATAAACTTAGCTTCCAAGGTCAGGACCAGGAGGGGGGCCAGCTTCTCTCTGCGATTACCGGTGGGGAACTGGTGCCCCGCTGGTGCTTTTATTCCCTTTCCAAAAGCCCCAGGTGAGGGGAATTACTCATTGACTCAAGGCCCCAACCCCCACTGCGCGCGTCCTGCCGCCAGGCGCGCACTGCGTCGGGACGGGGCTAGGGGTTCCCTACTTGGCGTGCCCTGCTGCGGGGAAGTTGGGACAGGCTTTGCCGCTTGGTTTGCTTCCGGGTTTACTGGAACTGGTGCCTTTGCTGTCCTCGGGAAGAGACCCTTCTGCAATGGGAGTAGAGTGCTCCTTGTATCCCTGTGAGTGCCTTGGGGCTTCCGTTGCCTTCCCTGCTGTCGCAGCTGCCTAGACCTTCTCAATGCAACACTATTCCATTACTTTGTATTCCAATGGTGCTATTCCATTACTTCTTAAAGTTCCAGGCACATTGCTGGTGCTATATAATAATAATAACAACCACTCTGTCCCTATCCAGGCATCAAGCCTCTGGCCAGTCATCCATATATCTCACTCTCAAATACCTCAGAATGCAAGAGTCCATAGACTAGCATTCAGCCATTCATCTCCAGGCTCCAAGTTTTCCTTTCCTAGGCATCCGCTCCAAGAACTTTTCAGGTAGCCTCTCAAGAAGATGTGATCGCCTTGAAACTCAGGAACAGACTGCCCCGTCTTCTTAACTGGCCTTCATTTTATCTTGGGAGCATGCCCATCTGCTTCCTATGGTGGCCATCTTGGGTCATTTCACATCGCAGGCACCATCTTGCGGCATAAACCTGCTACAGACTTAAACCGTGAGTATTGGAGGTGGGAGTGAACAGGGAATGGATAACTCCATTACAACCCCTTGGGTCATTCTTTTATGCAACCGAGAATGTTGCTGTTGGATACAGGCTTTAGGATTGATGGACCATAGGGGTTGCATCAGGGCCCCATGTCATTTTTCATTTTTACTTATAGTTTTCATTATTAAAATGTCATTTTTGTTAACAAAATGTTGTTTTCATTGTCATTGCCATTATTGGTATCAGTACCTATTTCAAATTAAGATTTTGTTTTTGGTATCATTATTGGTATTGGTATAATACTATACATATACTATCTAGTTACATTTATATAATATATTTGTGTATGTGTGTATATAATACAGAATCTAAGCTAAACTTATCTATAATACAAAATATTCCTATCTTACAATCCTAATATATATAATAAAACAGCCTAGTATCTAAAAATCTAATTGTGTGTGTGTATATATATATATATATATATATATATATGTATATAATATGGACAGGGGCAGACAGACAGTGGAAGGGGAAAAGGAAAACACGAATATATATCCATTATATATAATCAAACAGCCCAGCCCTGCAGTATAAAGAGTTGCAGTGCCATCCCCCAGAGCTCCTCTGATTGGTTGTGGAAGGCAGGAGGCATTGAGCAATCACAGGGTGCCATTCAACTTCCTGGACCTGCTTATGCTGCTCATTGGTCAACGATTACATCCATTGGGTCCAGCGGCGGTTTCTATAAGTGGGCGGCCACCCCCCACCCAACTTCTCCCCGGTTGGTCAGAAGCATCAGCCCTTGACTTCCTGCACACCGCCTCCCTAGACTTGACTCGGCTCTGCTCCTGCCTCCTCCTCCCCCCCCCCCGAACTTTAGTGAGGCACTGGGATGGGCTTGACAGTCACAGACTGCATCAGGGAGGAGGTGGGGCTGTGCGTGTGCTGTGTTTTTACTAGAGTGGGAGGGAAGATGAGGGAGAGGGCAGTGCTGGCAACATGATTAAAAACAAACACCAAGAGAGCTCATGCTTCAGGTGCCATCCTGCTGCTGCATGTCTCTCTCCCAGAGCAGGGAGAAGGGGTTTTTCAAACCTAAAGCTCAGTTACATTAGTGGAACTCAGCCAAAATAGGTGGCAGCTGGGTGCTTAGAAATACCGCCTGTTTTACGTCATGGGTGACCACCATGAGTCATGACTAGAGGGAAGTTAGGTAGGCTTGGGGGAGGAGTTTCAGGGGAGGAGCCTGCCTCAGCACAGCCAGCCAATCACTGGCCACCAGAGATTGCAGAAGGAGATGCCCAGGCTGCCCACAAACTATTTATTAGGTGATAGCCACAGCAGCACATGCACATTGCTGCTTCAGCCTGCTACTAGTGGCATTGAGGAACTGCTGGCCTGGACAACTGAGGCAGCAACTACAGCACTGCTATAACTGCTTAGGAACTGGTGAGATTGAATTCCCTTCCCAGACCCCTTTGCCAAATTGCCATAGACCCTCTGCTTGCCCCTGGCCTGGCCATATGCTACTGCTGTTTCAAATGGCCTCTGCTGCTTTTTCTCCCTAATTCTCTGCTCCTTTCTGGTTTTTGGGTGCTGCTAGTGGAACCTGGGTGGGGGGCTTGTCACATACAATGGATGGTTTCTGTCCTTGAGTTTGCTTGGCATTTTTTGTGAAGGTTGTAAGCATGTCCAGACACACTTGGGGCCATTTTGTACTGCCCTCTCCTGCTGCCCCGACTGGCCTGGCCACATGACTAGCTACTGCTGTTTCAAATGGCCAGGCCTAGCCTAGTCTGCTGATTTTTCTCTCCCTCTAGCCCCTAATTTTCTGCTGATTTCTGGGTTTTGGGTGCTGCTGGGGGAACCTGGGTGGGGGGCTTGTCATGTGCAATGGATGGTTTCTCTGCTTGAGTTTGTTTGTCATTTTCTGTGATGGTTTCAGGCATGTCCCAACACACTCAGGGCCATTTTATGCTTCCCTCCCCCCAAATCTTGTACTTTCTGCATAGGAAACTTCAAGAAGTACTTGCTCTTAACACCTGGAGCATTTGTTCTCACCATTCTGTAGTTTTAAAGTATCTTAAGGGGCTTTACAGCATTTCCAGTTTTTGAAGAGATATGTAGGTTTTCATAAGTATGTGTTGCTGGGGCCCAAATTTCTTGTCAATCTAACTTACTCTCTAAAATCTATGTAGAATCTACAGGAGCGGACACTGAACTACCCATAGAGAAGGTATCCATCTTGTTTCTGAAGATCACCTATAGAAGCAGGTAATTTCTTTTCCCATGGTGGGGTTCAGAAAAGTGGGGGGGAGAGCAAGCTTCCAGCTTTACTGAAACAATTTGTGGTGTTCTTCAAAAAGCAGCCATCATGAGTGTGGGATTCTCTTTGCTACTTCTATTGTGTGGTGGTCATGGCTTCTCAGAGACAAACTGACCTTTCTGTTTGTTTTTGTTTTGTGAGCAGAAGGAGCAGGAGCCACTGCTACCAAGGAATTGCTAACCTAATTCCAAGAGAGTACACTGAGTTAGGTGCCAAGAGACATTGCTGTAAGTTGGAATACACTTTAATGAATTATTTCAAGAGTATTCTAGCAACTTCAATTGCTGCCTTCCTGGCATATTGCATACACCACACTCTGCATATCATTTGCTAGGAGGAAAGGTGTGTGTGTGTGCGACGTATTATGCTTTCATTAAGAACTTGTATTTGCACCCATTGTAGTACAGTGCATAATAATGGCTCAAAGCTCACTGCGATACAATTCCCAAAATCTTCTCTTATTTTGCAGGACAGAAGCATCAAAGAGCGAGCCACTAAAAATGAACTCTGTGGATTCAGTGCTGGCAAAGCCATTCTCACAGCTCTCTTGTGCTGAAAAATGTCAGGTGAAAGAACTGAGACCTGACCATCCAGATCTTCAGCTTGCACAAGCTTCCTGTGACAGAGGGAAGGACTACACATGCTGGTTCAGCACAGCGTGGTATGAGAAGAAGTGGCTATGTGGTAGTGTTTCCAAGACTGCATTGTTTTGTTTTCCATGCTTGCTGTGAAACAGCATGAACCAAGTCTGGAGTGAAGGTCTTAAAGCATCTAGCTGAGAAGATAAAGAAGTATGATGAATGCAAAGGTCATATCAATAACTGCTTCAAGCTTGCAGCATTTGGTAAGATCAACATAGTGGCACAACTAGATGCAGGTTACCTTGTGAGTGTTAGAAGGCACAGTGAGGAAGTTGATGACAACCGGTACATTCTGTCTAAAATAATTGATTGTATTCAGTTCTGTGGTGCTTTTGAGTTGGCGCTGCTTGGCCATGGTGAGACTGAAGACTCCTTGAACCCAGGAGTGTTAAGAGCCTTGGTTGATCTTATTGACAGCATTGATTCTACAATGGAGAAGCATTTAATAACTGCCACAGTTTTCAAAAGCACTTCCAAAATGAACTCCTAGACTGCATGCTCACAGTGGCCATGGATTTCATTATCAAGGAGTTGAAGAGCACCAAATATGTGGCTATTCAGGATGATGACACAACAGATGTGCCAACTCACTGCCAGTCAGTACTCCTTTATCAGTACACTGATGGCAGAGGCTCAGCTGTAGAGCCTTTTTAAAGTTTTACTCAGTTACAAGACTCTCGTTCAGAAACCATTGCCACAGCATTGCTGCAGCAGATGAATGCTGTTTTTCCACAGGAGGATGATAAACAGAAAGTGATTGCTCAGAGCTATGATGGTGCAAGCGTGATGCATGGGCAGCATGGGGGGCGGTTCAAAAGAGGATACAGGACATATACACAAATGCTCATTATGTACACTGCTATGCACATCAACTAAATCTGATAATGCAACAAACTGTGTCCCAAATAAAAAAAGTGAAAGTATTATTTTTTTTTGCAGATTTGGGTGGATTGAACAGCCTTTTTTTCATTATCTCCAAAAAGAACAGAGGTTTTGGATATGATAGTAAAGAGAAGGCTCCCCAGAGCACCTGCCACATGCTTGAACTTTAACGTTAGGACAGTAAATGTAGTTTATGACCACCGAGAGGATCTGATACAATGCTTCAACCACATAAGAAGTGGTAATTTTGATACCGGTGCAACTTGTGAGGCATGGGGATTTGGTAGAAACACCTAGTACCTACAAGGCACCTAGTAAGTGCAACATTATTACTGGGGGCTCTTTTTGCAGCACACAACCAAAGCTTTCCAACACGATCATTGAATGAAACAGTGGATGCCTATCCTATGCTACACAAAGACAGACTGAGAATAAAAACTTTCCTGAGGAACACAATGACAGCAGAAAGACTCAATGCATTGGCAATGATGTCAATAGAGAAAAGATTGATCCAATGAATTACTGACTTCAACCACAGGACAACTGAACAGTTTTCACATCTCAAAGTCCATCTCGTGCTCTTGCTGTACAAGCGATAAACCTGTATGAGTGTTTGTATTTGGAGTGTATGGGAAACCCTTTGAGGTGTTTGGCTGGTGAGGCAAAGGAGCTGGGAGGAAGAGAGGGGTTTTTTTTTAGTTCTTGGCTGGTTTCTGTGTGGGTGTCTTTGGTTAAGGACAAGGAGGAGGGGAGCACAGGGAGAAATACACCCATTCCAGTTTTTTTACACAGGGGGAACAGAGGTTGTAAACATTCATATTAACTTAAAAGTTGGCTAGGCTCCTCCTACCATTGGATAGGTTCTGCCTACCATTGGTCTGGATCCTCCCACTTCTGGCCCCACCCTACGTACCACCAGCTTTGGAACCAACCAGCGGTCACTGATTGGGTCCTTCCCCTGCCATCACAGGCCCAGTTCAACACTGTTTCTGGCTCTGAGATGTCTGCTCCTTCCTCACCTTGCCACATTTCCCTCCAAAAACACCTGCTAGGCAATAGCAAAATCAATAAAATATTTGATAAGCAATAAAACACTTGATAAACCAGAAAGCATTTGATAAGGTCCCTCATGAAAGACTCTTGATAAAATTAAGACGTCATGGGATAGGAGGTAGTGTCTTACTATGGATAAGAAATTGGTTAAAAGATAGAAAGCAAAGGGTAGGTCTAAATGGTCAGTTTTCACAATGGAGAGATATAAAAAGTGATGTTCCTCAGGGATCTGTATTGGGACCGGTGCATTCATTAATGATTTGGAAAAGGGTGTTAAGAGTGAGGTGATCAAATTTGCAGACGACACCAAGTTATTCAAGGGAAATAAAATATGAGCAGACTGTGGGGAACTGCGACGGGATCTTACGACACTAGGTGCCTGGCATCTAAATGGCAAATGAGATTTAATGTGGACAAGTGCAAAGTGATGCACATGGGAAAAATAATCCAAACTACGCGTACACAATGCTGGGTACTAAAATAGGAGTTACCACTCAGAAAAAAGATCTGGGGGTGGTTGTGGACAATACAATGAAATCCACAGCACAATGCGCAGCAGCAGTAAAAAAAGCAAACAATGTTAGGAATTATTCGGAAGGGGATAGAGAATAAAACTGAGGATGTCATAATTGTTAGGGAGAAGTTTCTTACTTTTAAACCTATCACTGATACTTAATCCATAAGTTATCCTTATAAGTACTTCCTGCCATGTTTTGTGACTGAGTCTAGTCACTACTGTTTTCATCAATTTGCACCACACCAAAGATGCTTATTAGGTAATAGTGTTTAATAAACCACTCTTTAGAAAACTACCAGTAATGAGCTCTTAACTTAGACAGCCAATCTTTAGCGTGACTAATGTAATGTGAAAAGTGTTCCTAGCACTGAATAGATTTTCACATTTAGTAGTGTCATAATTAAGCTCAAGGAACCAGGAGCTGTGATGTTGATTAGTCTTGGTTTCCAATCTTAAAATGCAAAGAATCAAAGGAATATATTCTCCAAGTGTTTTTCAAATTGCCTGCTTACAAATGTACTCCAGAGCGATGCTGTTTTTTCTCTTCTATGTTTTGATACTGTTTATAGCTTACAAACTATAGAGTTTGTTCATTTTATGTTTCTGTTTAACAGGAATTGAGTACTTTAGAATATCAGCACTATCTGCTGTCAAACTATAATAAAGTTTCTGGGAGAGACTGAGGACTGGGAATGGGGGGAGGGGTGGATGGGGAGAGACTGGGGAATGTCTGCTTTTAAACCAGGCATTGAATATAACCTGCCTAAATGAAATTGCTGGAAACGCTGCACTTGTTGTTCACAATCTGGTGTGACAGACACATTTTAACCTGTGAATATATTCACATTTTAACCTGTGAATATAACCTGCCTAAATTAAGGTGCCTCATTGTTGTTTGGTTTCTGGTTTACATGTGGTTTTGGGGAAAAGCTTTGTCTGTTCTGTGGCTCTTTGCTAAAACTGCTTGTAAGTGAGGTTTAAGGTTATGACTTGTCTGTCTGCTTTTAAACCAGGAGTTGAATAGCCTGCCTAAATGAAATTGCTGGAAACGCTGCACTTGCTGTTCACAGGTGTGACAACAAGTTTGTAAAGGTTTTTTGTTAATAAACAGGTCTGGAAAGAAGAGAGATACTAGTGGCTAGTCTGTGGTGAGGCTCCACGCTTTGAATCAGTCAGAGAATTGTTCTGCTGAGAAAGATGCAATTCACTAAATTTCTGTCTATGTGGTAAAATGAACTTGAATTGACTAAGGGCAGGGATAGTGTTCACTGTATTTTCTTCATTAGCAGCAATGGGGTAAACCACAGTGAACATGGGTCCCTGACTAAGGGGGTGAATTTGATTCCAATTAATCCCCTCTCTACACACTTGCACAAGACCATAATCTCTTATATTTATCAGAATTTATACCCTGCCCTTCCGCAAAGGCTCAGGGTGGTTTACAGAAACAAAAGCACAAAGAGAAAAATAGTAAAAATACAAAATATAATATAATCCCCTAAAACCCCCTACCAACACCCCAAAAACCCACCTGACCGCTATCCTCACCTGCTAAATGCTCTGCCAATATGAGGATTCTCTATCCCCTGGTGGCAGTGATTCACACAGCAGCATTCCCATCAAGTAATGTAATGTCCATCCAATGTTAATCCTGGGAACTCCTTGTCGCTGGGTTATGCCCTGGCTCCGCCTACCGTTGCCCTGGCTCCACCCCTAGGCTTGCCATCCTTACTGCCCCTCCAATCTCAAAACCCACCAGCCACCCCTTGCTAATACTAGAACTAGGGGACACCCCATGAAACTCATGAGTGGCAAGTTTAAAACAAATAAAAGAAAATATTTTTTCACTCAGCGTATAATTGGGTTGTGGAATTGACTGTCAGAGGCTGTGGTAAGGGCTAGTACTATAGTTGAGTTTAAAAGAGGTTTGGACAAGTTTCTGGAAGATTTATTTATTTATTTTAAGAATTTTATACCTCGCCCCTCCTGCCACAGGCAGCTCGGAGCAGTCCATTAGCAGCTGTTAGCCAGACAAGATCAGTGACCATGACGGGAGCTGGAGGAAAACAACAGGGAATGAATCCCCCATTGTGATCTGTTTGTGCTTCTCCCAAGCCACCATGATTGGCCACTGTTGGAGACAGGATGCTGGACTCGATGAACCATCTATCTGACCCAGCAAGGAGCTACTTTTGTTATTCCATTATTTTTGGTTTTGCTGTTGCAATAACTATAATGAAAATGACAAATTTCATTTTTGTTATTGATATAACAAAAACGACATGCACACCCCTGGACCATTGGTCTGACCCAGTATGGCGCTTACATATTTAATGGTCTATGGGAGACTGTCCAGCTTGCAGGTAAGCCTGAGTTGGTACATGCATTTCAAATGCGGTGAATGAAATGATTGTCAATCTGGACAATGGAATTCCAATTCACAAGCTGAATTGTGGAGGACTGAAAGACACTTACCTCCTGGGGATTATGTGGTCAAATAGGAAGGAATATTTGGGGAGCTTCAAGGAAAAAAATATTTTTGCATAAACTTTCTGTTCCAAATGCAAGCTTTTAAAGTGCTTTAAAACGTTGAGTCTTGTTGCCTTGAAAGTTGTGTCTTGCCAGGGAGTCAAATGTCATAATAGCTGCCCCGAGCTGCTATTTTTCAGGAGGGTGCGGGATAAAAATATCCCAAAATAAATAAAATAAGTGGTGAAAATCTGGGTAAGGATTTCCAGAGGCAGAGCCTTTTGGTGTTTCAAGATTCCTTAGTTGTGGTCCAAATGGGAAGACTGAAGGAGCTCTGATACTGTGAATGCTCCCCACTGCAGAGCATGGCTAGAGGCTCTCGTGCTGTGAGCTTCCCAACAACAGTGCCCTATCTGGGGTTCTGACACTTAGTGCAGCTACATGAGACAGTAACCAGATTTAGGCAGCCTTACCCCATTTGGGCACCATTGCCATGTGATACAGTGCCTTGTATGCCCTGCAGCCATCACATGTTCACCCCACCCCAGCCCAGGATGGGACAGGCAGGCAGCTGCTACATGCTACATCTTATAAAAAAGGCCAGGGACATAGTAGTGTTACCCAAAGTGGGTTAAGGCTGCCCCGGTTGTGTTACTGTGCTCCTCTCCGTGTCTGGACCCAGTGATGCTCTGCTCCAAGGTGAGGTCTGCTGGGACCGGTGAGCAGCGGTTGTGGTCACCATTCTCATGCCTCCATGTCATGTCTGGGGGTGGTATGGTGGGGGTGGCAGGGCTCGATAACCACATGGGTGGCCAGTGCCTCAGCCCATCCCAATGTATGGCAAGATGTCCAACAGCAGCCTGCCCAGTTTCCCTGCAGGGGATGGACTGTGTGCCCTGCTCTCCTGTGGGTGGCAGCTGCAATTGCCCACCCCAGGGTCCATTGGGATCAGTCCCACCCGACCTTGTGTGGCTGTACCCATTGTGTCTCTATTCCAGCACCCAATCAGACACTGGTCTGAAGGATTCCCCATGGTAATGACTCGGACGAAGACTCTTGTTTTCACAAATCTGCACACAGCTGTGCTTAGTAGGATGTTTCCATACTGTGAATTTTCCCACTGCAGTGTCCCGCTTAGGATTTCTTTTGTTGAAAACTTCTCCTTAGCAGTTCTCCTAGCTGGAGGTTCTGACTGAGTTGAGCTCAATTTTTCCCATGGCCCAGGACCGTTCAAACAGACACATCCTTCTAAGACAGTTGGTATGGTCCAAACAAAGCATGTATAAAATCAAAAACAAGTCTCCTCTCAAACCACCACACAGCACTCATACAAGCACACCACAGCCAAACTCCTTTGTGAGCATTTAAAAAACCATAAAGTCATTGGCAACAAACAAACAAACAACTTTAACTGAATGAAGGTTATCTGGAGCTTGCTTATAACCTTCCAGAACAACAAATACAGCAAAACCACATCTCTCAAAAGTAGGAATGAAAACATTGTCACATGGCACCATTACATCTCCTTAACTCTGCTGTTCTTGGAAAACACAACACACGCGCCACCCTACACTGCATTAATATACTACTTGCCCTTCACACACTCATTATTGCTTCTAACTGACAACCTTACTCCACCTTTTTCCCCCTACCTGCCAAACCGTTGCTAACATTCACGTGCTCCTGCACTGCCCCTCGCACTTCTCTCTGACACAGGGCCCCACTTACATGGCTCAAACCCAGGGACCCCATGTCGTCTTTAGACATAACAAAGGTTGGGTGTCAAAACCTCTAAGCACGTGTTTGGCTGTTGTGTGTAAGCACCATAACAATCGCAATGGCAACATGAATTCCACCCGTTGAACACCATTGCATCACAAGGATAATTTGCGTGTTTTGGCTGAACACGTGGCCAACATTGTATCTAATGATATGTTGTGGATTAGCAGGTACAACATGGGGAACGAGGCAGCAGCACTTGCATGCCGAGATTGGGCGGCGAACAAAATGCAAATTTGCTCCAAGATGGGCTATGTATCTAAGTAGCACTACATGTTGAACACGGGGCCAAATGAGTGTTCATATTGAGGTCAAAATACACAGACACCTGTTGATTTGTCTAAAAATACCTAGTGTGTTTACTGTTTTTCTACAATTCAGTTTTACTCATGGGATCAGCCAATGCTTGTGGGGGTAGGCTGTAACTGCAGTGAAACTGCAGGAGGAGCTCTGTGCTGGCCCTTTATATCTGAGATGACAACTGAGGGTCGACCTTGTTGCCTGGGCCTGCTGTCACAGCTGAAATCTGTGAAGGGGCACCTGCCCTATGGGACCTGAGCCTCATGAATGGGAAACCTGAAAGCTGATGTTTGGGGGACGAGGGGTTGTTCGAGTTAGGAATTGTCTAGTATCCTGTGACTGAGATTCAGTTGGGATGGAGTCCTGAGAGCTCAGATAGTCCAGAAGTTGGGAATTGGGAATGAAGACCCTGCTAGTTGGGAATTGGGGTGGGAAGGGTTGGGGGCTGTAATACTGGCGGTCTCTTGGGTGCTGAGTTTAAGGGGAAGCTGAATTAATTATTTATTTTATTAATATAAATTCCATTTGGGATTATTGCAGTTTTTTACTTTTGTCTGCTTTGTGTTAGGTTTTTAATGTTTTTCCACCATTTTTTATCTGTGTGCATTTTAGGGTGAATTTTCTGCTGCATATTTATTTATTTGCATATTTCTTGCAAGTACAATACAAATAGTGTGGGGTTGTGTTACGTTCCGTTTATCTAACTTCTGTTTGGTTTCTAGCAATTTTTCTGTAGAAATGGGTTGAGTGCATGCTGTGCTTGCATGTTTACCAATTATGAATCTCATTTATACCAATGAGATTAATTATACCAACAGAATTCTTGTGATAAACCAGTAGAATTTGGCATTCCTAGTTTCAGGAATGTGGTGCAGTAAACAGAGGTCTCTGCTCAAACTTCGCATGCTGTATTCTACGTTCTATCGAAAACACCCTGTCTACATGCAGTTCTTTGCACACATCTTCCTCTGCCCTCAACTACCCATAGCACTTACCCACCACACCCAATTAGAAAAAGACAGACCCTCACATCCACAGTGGCTATTACCAGCTGCAACGGGACAAAATTAAGCAAGAACATGGCATGGCCAAGATGGTCCAAGTCTTTATTTCCCAGGTTAATTTATGAGATTTAGATTTATTATGCTGAGGGTTGCAACTGCAGGAGTAGGGAGATGGTAGGGGTAGTGTACAAGCAGAGTATACTTAGGCCCATCGATACAAAACTCTAAGCCTTGGGTAAATTATCTGTACCCGCAAGGTTTGTTCCACTAGTCACCACACGCACAGTTCCTAGAAGGGATAGGCGAACACGGTTCGGAAATTTGGAGTTTGGACCGAACTCGGCCTGTTCGGATGACCAAACCTGAACCCACTGAAGCAAACCTGATTCTGAACTCCAAAACAACCGAACAGTTTGGTCAGTTTGGATCGCGTTCGGGTGGCAAAAATGTGTCCCTGGAAGGCAAAATGTGACAGGGAGGGGGAGTCAGCTGAGGAGCAGACTTCCAGGTACCAGGGGTGGAGAGGCTTGGAGTAGCAGCCAGCCTGCCGAATCACTATCCCTTTTCTCCTCAGACCACTGGCTTCACAGTCTGCGATTGGCTATGTGCTGCACGGAGTCAATGGGGCTTGCAGTGAGGCGGGCGCAGCAAGAAACAAAACTGATTGCTTCCCCCCTTCCCAACACCTTCTAGTTAGTCACTGTTCCTGAAGAGCAAGCGTTTCAGAAGGCTCCCTCTCCCAGCAGTTTTTGTTCCTTCCTATTCCTAATCCATTGCCA
>QEPC01007686.1:3628508-3645105 GCA_003113815.1 Sphenodon punctatus | reverse complement strand
TCCCTCTCCCTCCCTTTTCCCCTTCAAACAAAGGAAAAAGAACTCAACTGCACAATGCCTTCCTGCGGGCCCCGAAGGGCCGCACACTTTGACCGCGGACCTTTGGCTCGTGGCCTGTGGTGGAGATGCAGGCGACTCCCTTTGTGCTCCCCCCTCGAGAAACTTCTGGGTGCAGGGTCATGCCAGGACACCCAGCTCAGGTGTTCTGGCTTCCGTGGGCCCCCCGCCCTCAGGTTTCATGTGTTGCTTTTCTCCCCGCAGATGGATGCAGCAGGGGAACTGAGGCAGCAGCTGAGCCGGCGGCATCGAGCAGCGAGCAGTGCAGCAAGGTCCCAGCAGCAGATGTCAAGCAGGTAAGTCCCTCCGCTCTGATTGCAGGTGGCTCCCTTTGTTCCCCCCCCTTAAGCAACATCCGGGTATGGGGTCACACCAGAACACCCAGTTCAGGTGTGCTGGCTTCCATGCCCCCCCACCCTCAGGTCTCACGTGTTGCTTTTCTCCCCACAGATGGATGCAGCAGGGAACCAAGGCGGCAGCGAGCAGTGCAGCAAGGTCACAGCCGCAGATGTCAGGCAGGTAAGTCCCTCCACTCTGATTGCAGGCGGATCCCTTTGTGCCCCCCCACCTCAAGCAACTCCTGGGTGCAGGGTCATGCCAGGACACCCAGCTCAGGTGTGCTAGCTTCCATGGCCCCACCCACCCTCAGGTCTCACGTGTTGCTTTTCTCCCCACAGATGGATGCAGTGGGGGAACTGCAGCAACAGCTGAGCTGGCGGCAGTGAGCAGCACAACAAGGTCCCATTAGCAGATGTCAAGTAGGTAATGTCAAGCAGGTAAGTTCACACCAGCGCTACTGCAGGCCTTGGGCTCCTCCCCACTGCTGCATCTTTGCACACTATTTTAACAGCGCCAGGCATCGGGTGTGAATGTGGTATAAGATGGGACCTCAAGGTTCACAAGTCCAATTCCTACCCCAGGGTAGGATACCCCGTACTTACAGAATCACAGACAGATGCTTGTCCAGTTATTAAAATACCCACTCTGCTGTTTTAGAGCTCCATCCTGAAAAACTTTGAGCACTCTGGCCCTTAAGCAGACATTGAAATCTTTTAACTTTTGAATACTAGTCATTCTGTGAGTTATGCACATGTTTAGCTCAGAGGTTCACAAAGGGTGATTTCAGACGTTATGAGCCTCCCTTTTACCACAGTGAACTACCTGTGGTGGAGGAGATCCCATAACATCTCAAGGCGTTCCTGCCAGATGTTCACCACAGTGAACACCCGGTGGGACTCCAATTAACCACCATTCCAGAGAGGAGGCTGGCATTACCTCCGGAATGGTGGGTACTTGTACCACGGTCCAAAATCGGTGGACAGTAACATCTGTTACCTCCTCCAAGGCCAGAGCGTGGTCCCAACCATGAGCTGGGATCGGGCGCAGTGGCCGGACTGGCCGCTGCACCCACCCATCTCCAGAAGGGTGGCCAGCCGGGTGAGCGTGGGGGGGCAGGACTGTACGGCCGCACGTTGCGCTGCAGAGCCCTGCCCCCTCCCCGATTCCCAAGCGGAATCAGGCCAGCATGTCTGTTGACCAGCTGGCCTGATTCCCAAGGGGGACGAAGATTTGACCCCGCGCCGTGTCAAGAAGGGAGGCCGGCTTGTCTGAAATCACCCAAACTGTGAGTTTGGATCCCAAATAGAGTTGTACCATCTCTGGATGGGTTTCAATCTCATTTACTATACTGCACATGCTTTAGTTGCTATCTGGGTTCATGGATTATATTTAAGTCTCTGAATGGGGTCATACAGACAAAATTTGGGGGAACTACTGGTTTAACTTATTTGTTAATTTGTGAACCTGGAATATGTAGAGAACATATGACCACCCCAAACACCAATATAACAATTCATACTCCCAAAATCTTTAATCTATTGCAAGGCTTTGTGAATATATTGATTCAGTTTATCTAAAAATGAAGCCCTTGAAGTAGTCATAAGATGTCAAAAATTAAGCCATACTGGGTTAGACCAATGGTCCATTAAGCCCAGCAACCTGTCTCTGACAGTGGCTAATTTTGGTCGCTTGGGAGAAGTACCCAGCAGGTCATAATGGGGCAATCTATTTTCTGTTGTTCACTCTCAGCTTCTGACAGTCGGAGGTCATGTCCCCTAAACCTATTTTGTTAATAGCCGTTAATGGACCTACCCTCCAAGAATTTATCTAATCCTTTTAAAACCCAGCTGTACTACTGACCTTGACCACATCCTCTAGCAACAAATTTCACAAGTGAATTGTGTGTTCAATGTACCAGGAATACTTTTATTTGTTTTAAATCTGCTGCCGTCTAGTTTCATGGATTTTCCCCTAGTTCTCGTACTATTTGACCCACTCCTTAGTATTTACTCATTGCACAACAGTCATGATTTTATTAATGTCTACCATATTTCCTCTGTTATCCTCTCTCAAAACTGAAGAGCTCTAAGCTATCAAGCCTCTACTCATATGGAAGTCATTCCATTCCCTTGATGCAATACAATAAATAGTGACAAATGTTGGAATCACATAATGATCATCTCTTCTGAATGATTATTTAAAACTAAGCAACTAATAAAATATTCTGGCAGGTGGAGACACTTAGTAATATCAGCTCTCCTTTTCAATATGAAGTATTGCTTATATATTTATTTATTCTCTATATAAAGTTTGCTGCTCTTCCCCCCCCTCCCAAAAAAAATGAATATATTGCTTTGTACTCTTGCAAGGAGAATGCACTATTTCTGGTACACCAAGGACATGCTCCCAACAGTCTTAAGAAGAGAACACTAATTGTGACCGGAAGAAGAGTCTATTGAATGCTGGATTAAGAAAAAGATTAAGGGCCAACTTTGGAAAGCTCTGCCACTAAGGTACCGTGTTTGCCATATACAGACAGCGGTCTATTAGACTAGTCATTACAATTGGCATACATTTTTTTCCTCCTATAATTCCATATTTCTTAGATGGCTTTATCTATTCATGCTTTTGCAGATACAAGGATACTTTGTCTTGATCCACTTATAAAACTTTCACCAGCAGCTTTGAAAGGATCTCATTGTAAGGATTTAATTCATGATGCAGAATTGCTTGTCTGAGTCTGATCTGTGTGAAAGCTGTATGGAAAACTAAGTGGCACTTGTGAGCCACAGATCTGGCTGCTGCACCTGTAAAGAAGGACCAGCAAATGTTTTCTTCAAAACCTTTGGAAATTCATCGAATTCATGCATGTGCTTTCTGTGCATAATTTATAATAAACCTGTGTGTGTACACATACATGTGCCTTAATCAAAGAGCTGGCTATGAGACAATGAAATATTGTAATTCTATCCTGGATAAAAGTGGATAATTACTAATTAGCATGTAGATCTAATACTTTCTAGTCGGGTAATAAAAATGAATGGCTCAGAGTACTTGGAGATTATCAGATGAAAGCTACTCAGGAGGGCACTGCATTGTTTTAGTAAGTATTATACAATACTAAATGTAAGAGTGTCACATGGCCTTTTAAAAAACAATTGTTAATTTTTAAAAAAAAGAGCTACAAAACTGTTTTGGAGCTCAGTGCTAGTAGCTATAGCTTTCTCTGCAGCTTCACAGCAGGATGTTCCAGATTTCATTAAGAAAACATATTGCAGTTAATACTTCCCAAGCTCTGGTTCCTTGCAATGATAATAATGGGTAGCAAGTACAGCTAAAACAAATGATGTTCTTCTCGGAAGCTAATAACTGACAAATTAGCAGACTTCTAGACAAGGAGGATATGAAGCACTCTCCATTTCTACTTTATTTATACATTTTGGATATTTTTCAGGTATTTTGGTTCAATTATTTGGTATTCATTTCGGGTACTTTGTTGACTTCATTTCAATGCTATTTAACTCTACTGTGCACCATACTGATGTGCAACAGGGCTATCACTATTGCTCTTAGCCCAACAGTAGGAGGCTTACTAATACTAAATAGCATGAAACAAAGTACCCAAAACAAAATACCAAACTAAATATGTGAACAAAATACACCAAGAGGAGGATGCAGGGTGACACCTGACCGAAGAGACTAACTGGTGAAAAGTGTCTTCATCAGATGCTATGAAAGAGACTAACAAATGAGTAGCATATAAGGGGGTAGGCAGGAGAAGAAATGTTTGTGTTGGGTGTGGCGGAGACCTTTAAAGATGAACGGGGTGAAGAGCAGGCAGGGTGAGTGATTCAATCCATCAATATAAGGTGGGGGGGAGAGAAAAAGTCATAGTCCTTTTTTAGGGCTATGCAAAGGTCAAGTATTTGCATTTGTGGTTTTTGTATTTGCATCTGTATCTCTGTATGGATTTTTGGAAGAGGAATTCAGAGGCTCTGCCAGTTTGACACGCCTATAAGGAAAATGCAGTTCAAACTTCTGCTAATCTCCTGCCAATTTTAAAAAACGCTAACTAAAAAAATATGCAGCTTAAAATATATTATAGGAAAAGCATATCAATCAAATTATGGAGATCAGCACATATAACCTAGGCAGCTCAGCAACAAGTGCAGACACTACCACTACCAGCCGCTGTGCTTTTGCTCTGGCTGCTTTGCAATAGGAGGGGTAGGGCTGCCACCTCTCTCCCAGGGACAAAAACTGGTCATAGTTAATTTGCATTAATGTTCAGGTGTTGATGCAAATTTGACATAGCCACTTGCCTGAAACTGAGTCAGGGCCAATTGGGGAAAAAAAGCTAGGGGCATGGGGATAAGGTGGGTGGAACTCCAGAAATGCACAGAAGACCAACCACAGAATGTCATGGTTCCAAAGAATGCTATGAACACACACTACATTTCTGCAGAACAGGACACCAAAGGCACCTCCATCATTTAAGTCAGTGGTTCAGCTCCCATTGATTATAATGCTAGTCTTGCACCCCATATTTTCATAGAACATGATGGAATTGGCTATATAGCTCCACAGAACTTCATGGAACAGGCAATCCAGTTCCTCACTGGAGGCACTAGGAGGGAGCACAGATGCTTCAGGTACTGAGGGGAAGGGTGGCACATGTTGCTGAGGGGAGGAGGTGATCCTGGGAGGCATAGAGGAAAGGGTTTGGGGAATGGAGCTGGGGTGGAGTATGCCAGCCAGGGGAAGGGGAGGTCCAGGGTGCTAGGAGGGACTAGCCTGAGGGCAGTCCAAGGGGGTGGGGGGCACTAGTCTGGGCATGTGGAGGCCCATGGGGTGGGGTGAGGCACTAGCCAAGGGTAGGTCCATGGGTGCTAGCCTGGGAGATGGGAGTCATTTGGGCTGGGGATGCTAGGCTGGGGGAGAGATGGATTTGGTGGGGAGCTAGCATAGGGGAGGCATGTGGCTCCCTGGGCAGGTCTGGACTAGCCTGCAATGGGGAGGTGGCAGTGGACCATGCAGGTGGGGAGGGATCACTATAGGCTCCCTGCACAGGTGACCAGGAAGAGCTACTGAGCCTGGAATCCAAACCACATGGTGTGAGGTAGAGTTTGGGGCTAGGATCGGGACCTCGGAAACCCAATTTTCAGGCAGCGTTGGGCTTCCTTGAAAACCCAAGTGCACAGCCCTAATGCTTATTAAGCCTAAGCTTGATGCAATCAAATTTTCAAATTATTTCTTTTCCCTTTCAAGGTAATTTCTGAAGTTCATTTGCCAGAGTACTGCCACTTTTAAGTACATGAAGTATATTCAAACTGAAATATCCAAATAAACAAATATACAAATTTAATTAAGTCATGGATATTTGTTAAGATATTGAGTGGACTATCCAAATATTTGAATACCAGTAAATCTGAAATTAGCTTTTTGATTCAGCTCTAGTAGTAAGCAGCACCCAGAGGGGTGGTGGTGGTAGGAAACTCTGGTAACACCATGGGTAAAGAGACATGCGACTGTGGTGCATCACGCGTGCAACCCAGCCCAGGACAGAAATCCACAGAGGACACTATCTGGGCCGTATTAAACTCGGGGCACTGACCATACATACTAATGGCCGGCCTGCATGGCCCGGGGAGAGCCGCCATAGACGTGGCCATCCAGACCACCCTCATGCTGCTCTCGGCATCCCACCCCCACCATGACTGGCAGCCAATGATGGCCAGCCATTGTGGTCAGCCATGGCGGGGCCCAATCTGGGTGGGGTCATGGCGGGCCACAACAGACGTGCTAGCCTGTTGCAGCCCACTCAGCCCCAGTTGGGCAGGTCTTAGCAGGCCTCAAGTCTGTGACTTGAGGGGTTTCCCGAAGTAAGAACCTGGGCTAGCTGCCAACATGCAAAAATAGACAGGCTGGTGGCCTGCAGGACTAACTTTGCCACCATCACATCTGTTTTACCTCCTGGCTACTGGATCCCTTGTGGCCATGTCTTTGTACTTCCATAATTTTCTCTCAACAGTTTGCATTGCCTCAAATATAGGTTTTCAATTTCATAAACAAGTACAATGACAACCCCCATGTCTTGGAAATTAAAGATAAGAATTTCTGCCCATTTCTAGTTTAGAGAGAGGGTGTGGTTGTCAAGTTGGTGCCAAAAGTAATAGATGGAGACAAAGCAGTTCAGACAAAATCTTTTATTGTACCAGCTTCTGTTGACAATAGTATACAAGCTTCAACTAGCATGGCCCTTAGAGCCACATCACTCGTTCTTGTACTCACATCAGTCCGTTATTTGTCAGTTGTCCATTTCCAGTGTCACAATCTGACTAGACTAGAGCGTAATGGAAGTTTCTCTAGCAGTGACTTGTCTTGCTGTGTCTATACAAGGCCTCCCTTAAACAATGGGGTCCCTGTTTTCAGTTGATTTTTTAGGCCCTACCACACTAAGCATGGCTATTAATAAAACTGATAAGTAATCATAGCCTCCACAGTAATCCTTTACCCTCAAAATACAGGACCAGATAATCCCAGAATCTCATGATCTGATAGCACTTCTTAAAAGGTATTAAACGTTACCTGGCTTGGCAGTGGAGCCATTAAAATTATCACTATGTATGTAGTACCATCAATGTGCCTGTACTGAACAATCAATTATTAGAGATGGATTCCTGCCACAAGGGGCTTACTATCTAGCATGGCCAATGGAGGGGAGGCAGGGAAGGGGATATAGGAAAAGACAGGGATACATTCATGAAGTTGAGAGTGTGCAGGTGCACATACTTAGCTTGGCGAAGAGCACCGTGAATGACTCTGACTATTTAGTGCAATATTTGAAATATTGCTTTTTCATAATTGTGAGAAATATAGAAAGTATCACAGTATATGCAGTAAAGTCCTTTCTCAAGAATTCTGAGCAACAGCAACACTGAAGAGGAGGTTTGGGGAAGAAAGGATGCATTTGAGCATATTTCACACTTTTAAAAATTTTTCCCAAGTGCTTCTACCAAGAGCTTGTGAAAATGTTCAGCTAAGGAGCATTCTAAATGCAGCTGCACTTATGTTGACATCTGCTGCTTTTACATTCCTTCTTCCCTCAGATCCAGCCATTTCTTAAATGAGTGGGGTGACAGGAAAGAACAGGGAGAGGAAAGAACCATTTTCTTGAGTTTTTAAGGAAACCTTTGCCACTCTCCACCCCACGTTTTGAATAGAGTGGAGAAGGATTACCTCCTTCCACATCAACTTGTTCAATTTAGACCTTTCTCCATAATGAATTGTTTCTGAATGAGTGAAACAAACAGTTCTTCAGATATCTCCGAAAGTGTCATTTGGGCTCTCCAGTTTTTCATGTCCACTAGGTATTACTATTTCCCAGTATGATGCTCTTTATGCTTAGCTCTGGTAGTACCACTGAAGCAAATGGGATGTGCACTTGTGCTATGTGCCCACACAGTAAGCCTGCAAATAGCTGTTCTTTTTGTCTTAGAGTCTCTACTTCAAGAATCCATGTTAGAGTTTGCAAAACTTAGTACAGAGGTTCCCGAATGGTGGATTGTGTGACTCACACCATCTGTGGTTGCAATCCCATGTGATATTTGATATACTTTCTATGTGTGTTGTGGTCTGGAATTTAATGGTTATTTTTTCATCTAAAAATGGGATTAGTCGGAGGAAAAAAAATTGGAACCACTGGTTTAGTGTCTGAACCAGTGGCCTGAGAATCTAAAGTCCTGGTTTTAGCTAGGCACTCTCCCCAATAAACTGCCACTGATTTTTGAAGCTACTTTGGGTGAGCCACGTACTGTCCCTCTGCATTTATATCCTCCTTGGTAAAATGGAGACAGTACCTATGAGAACCACTAGGAGATTCTCAGATGAAAAGATCTATGCAAGGAGAAAGAAAAAGATAGTGATTATTATGCTTAGCAGTTCAAAGCTAGACTTTTCTCACATTTACTATTGATTAAAGAACTTTTTTTTAAGTAGATCTTGGTGGGTTTGATTTTTTTAATGCAAGAATTACTGAAGAAAAATGCATTTAAAATTATCTGAGACTAAATTAAGATCTAAATTGATAAAATTGAAAATATTATTGGTGACTAAAACTTTGTCTCCTATTTCAAAGATTTTGAAATGACCTTCAAACCGAGCGATTCTTTGGTTTGAATATGCTGATGAAATCACTTTGCTTGCAAGATGTTTTGTTTGGTAATGAAACTCTAAACTACTAACCATGCTGAACAGATGATGTTTTTCTGCCTCATACACTAATATTCATCGATGCAGTGTGTGTAACCAAAGTTCAGATATGAATATAGATGAAGGAGGATTTTCAGGGAGCTCATGTAATAATCTCCATTAGGTATTTATTTATTTAAACAGAATGATGACCTTCCCTTTACAGTGTCATTGGAAGAAGAAAGCAATATTTTATCATTTTGAAGTGATTAGGTTTTCAATTTTTTCTTTATTTAAAAAAGCTAAAAATTCTTTTGCAACTAGGTTTTCCCAACCTTTGATAATACCTTGCTCAGTTATAATAGCCCATTGAAATAAATAGGACCAATTGCACTATAAGTATGAGTAAAAGTATCAAACCTCTTGCCCTTTCTGTTTTGAATTTACCTCGGGGCCTGAATCTAGAAATCAGTTATGCTTTGCATAATTTCATGGTATTGTCATTTTAACTTCGCTTGCTTTAGATCAGTGGGAAGGGGAGGGATCATGAGACAAATAATACCTGGGTTTTTGTTTGCCCCCCACTCCAGCTTTGGGATCTGGCCTGTGTATCCAGACTTGGCTTGTAATCACTGAAGGAGTGAGATCAGGGGGAAGAGAGTGGAAATGTGGGCACTTGAGGCTAGGGCATGGATCCATGATCTGGACTCTTCCCTCTGCTTCTGCTCTCCTGAGCACTGGTTGGCACCTGCACACCGCATTTCCCATGCCCGACTCCCAATGCTTTTGGGCCCAGAGAGCTTTGATAACTTTCAAAGTGGTGTCCAGGGAGAAAGTTCCCCACCCCTGCCCTTGATAAATGACACTTTCTTCTTTGCTGTGACGCTCAGAAATGCAGCATTGATTTGCAAATTAAATGGATTTGTGTTTTTTTTTAATGGTGTTTGAAGTGTCAGAGACATAATCCCAAACATAAGCAGCCAGAAAAAGTTTACAAAATTAAAAATCTTTCAGCTTCCTACATACTTGGTACATATACCATTTTACTATAGTAGACTGTATTAATGTCAACTAAAATGGCCTTTGTAATCCTGTAAAATATCATTTCTTTGGACTCCTCCTAATGGGTAAATCTATATTTAGGACTATGGGTATCTTTAAACAAGAGCGGGGTGTGTGTGTCCATGATTGGCACAGGGGAGGGGTGCCATGCGTAGGGGGACTGCTTCACACAAGCAGCATCACACACAGCCACCCTGCCCACATGGAGAACTCCAGCATTTTGCTGAAATGCGGCATGCATGGGGGATGGGTGAGGATGAGAGTGTGCACTGCTTCCCCCCAAAAAAAAAATTAGACGAGACGGGCCCCATTCAGGGACAGGCAGTCCTTGAGTGGGACTGTTTTATTTTCAAACATCCTATATAGGCTCTTTTTTCCCACTGTCCTTTAAATTCTATGTACCCTTTAAAATAACATTATCAAGGCTGAAAATTACAATTTCTTGGGTTGTTTGGCTTTAAACCGAGATTGTCTTACCATTCAATGAGTGTCAAATACACAATTTTTAAAATTATTATTATTTATTTAAAACTTATATCCCGCCCCTCCTGCCCAAAGGCGGCGAACAACACACACACACACAAAAATAATTCAACAATAAAACATTTAAAAATAAATCTACAAATTTTAAAACAAATCATAAAAACTCACCCTTCCTCCCAACCCCCCTCCCCCATTCTACCCCTCCCCTCCACCAAAAGCCTGGCAGAACAGCCAGGTCTTACACAAACATCGAAATGTCAGGAGGGTGGCGGCCAACCAAGCCTCCTCCTGGAGTGAATTCCACAGCACAGGGGCAGCCACCAAAAAAGATCTCACATCAGTGGCCACCCGTCTCACCCGGGGAACCCCCATAAAGGCCCCCACAGACAATCTCAGGGGTCGCACGGGCACATGGGGAGTGAGACGATCTCGCAGATAGGCAGGTCCCAGGTCATGAAGGGCTTTGAAGGTCAAACCAGCACCTTGAACCTAGCCCGGTGCTTTATAGGCAGCCAGTGCAGAGCCTGGAGCACAGGTGTCATGTGCTCCCTGCGGTCCGCCGCAGTAAGGAGATGGACCACGGCATTCTTCACCAGCTGCAGCCTCTGGGCCAGCTTCTCAGGCAGCCCCATGTAGAGCACATTGCAGTAATCCAGCCTCGAGGTGATGAAGACATGGATGATGGTGCCGAGGTCAGAGTCTGAGAGATATGGCCAAAACCACCGGACAAGGTGTAACTGCCGAAATGCACTCCCCGCCACAGCCACAACCTGAGATTCCAGGCTAAGCTGTAAATCGAGGAGCACACCCAGACTCCGTACTTGCGAGACCATGGGAGGGTGAAACACACACCCCCGAGGAGATTCAACCACTCCCAGGTCCCCCAAGCCCTCGCCCACCAACATCACCTCTGTCTTGTCAGGATTCAGCTGCAGATGGCTCAACTTCATCCAAGCCCCCACAGCTGACAGGCACTGGGAAAATAAAGAGACTGCATGGCCTGGGTCGATGGAATGGGGCCCAAAATCTGTGTGGGGCTTCAAAGCAGTATGAATGAGAAAGTAGTATACGTGTCTATTTTATCTCTTGCTTTTGGAAAGGGCAGATTACGTTACCTTTACCCTTAACTTGTGAGTGTTCACAGCTACAGGAGGAGGTTACTGGCTGCTGTGTTTATTTCAGCTGTCAGATGGACTCTGCATAGTGCCCAGAAAGCTGGATTACTATTTGCCAGGCTGTCATACCAACAGTTGCAGTGTGACTGAATAGCTAAGCTTTGTAGCTGTTATTCCAGGGGTCCTGGGTTTTAGTTTGCCCTGTACCATTTTATCTCTTCCCGGTTAGCTTCTTTTAACAAATGAAATGAAATCTCAGTTCCCATTGGCTTTAATGAATGGAGAAACTTGGTAGGACTCTTTCACTGTTTTAAAAAAAGTGACAGAAATAACAATACAGGGCAAACTAGAATCCAGGATCTCTGACATGACAATTACAAAGCTTAGCTACCCAGCCATACTGTTAATCCTCAAACCACCAGAAACCTAATCTCTTCCATTGTCTTTTTTTGTTGCTTGGAAGAGTGTGTATGTTTGTATGCAAGATGGTTGATAGAGAGAAGGAACAAGTGTTTCCAAAGAGGAATGTGATTGGATTTAAGAGTAATCTTAAAATTAAGATCTAAATCCTCATTTTTCAGTACATTTTCTATCCTGTTGCAATTTATACATGCACCTAACCTCCAGTTTACAAGAAGAGTTAAGACTCTTGAAAATTCAATCATGCACTAAAAAGCATGGAAATTGCAAGCTAAGGATCCTACCTTAACTTCCGTGCCATCTTTAGCAGTAAAGACATTGTACAGTTGCACATATTGTGCTCACTTAAAATGAAGGCTCCATGCACCCACACTTTGCCTTTGTCTTTCAGCCCCAACCCTCTTCCTCTTTGCAGGCTGGGGACAACACTGAAGCTGGGGACAGGAGGCCATGAGCTGGCCCCTCATCCCCTCCATTTCCCATTTAAGAAAGGGAATTTAAGAGTTCTGGCTCCCACCCCTTCTACTTGTTCCCAGCCTTGTAACAGAAAACTCAGAACTCCTGGCTTCCAGCCTCTCCACCCAACTCTAACCCAGTAGGCTATGCTCCCTTCACAGGCAACTCAATAGTCTTGGTTCAGAGCCTGTTTTCCTCTTTCTTACTCTCAAACTTGAGAGGTTGTTATAGACAACCCAGAATAGGGATGGGCGACCAGGTTGTGGTTCGGGTTCAGCCGCAGATCCAGCCCCAGGGTTTGTGAGGCCATGTGTGAAGTCTTGGTGCGGGCCTAATTTGCATAATTAGGTCCCCATCTGATTATGCAAATGTATACATTTAAATAAAACTTACTCCCTCTGGACAGGAAGGATTCCCATTCTCCACCCCTCCGAGCAACCATGGAGAAGCATGGCCTCCCAATGCTTCCCCCCCTTCCCAGCGGAGTGTCTACTACCAGGAGTGGTTCCACTGCAGGGGCAGCCAAGCGCGGAGTGAGGCAGGCACAGAGAGACTGTCTGAGTCCACTGCCTTACTGGAGGAGGGAGTGAGCTTAGCCAGTCTGGCCTCCAGGGCCTGTTGCTTCTTGCTGCCGGTGTCGCCTGTGCCTTGTGCATGCGTGCGGTGCGACCGGTCCAGAGGTGCTGCTATCACACACATAAGACACCCAAAATGCAGCTAGCTTATTAAGTGCATTATGCCATGAAATGAGACATATAACCAGTTCAGCTGTGCCCCCATAATCAGTTCATGCTGCCCCTGCCCCATAACCAGTTCATTTGCACCCCTGCCCCCATATAATCAATTCACGCTGTCCCCACCCATAACCATTTAATTTGTGCCCACGGGGCAGCGTGAATTGATTATATGGGGGTGCAAATGAACTGGTTATGGGGTGCAGGTTTAAAGACAGTATTCCTGTTAGCAATAACTTCATTAAGAAGAGTTACTGAAATAGCAGCCATAATAATCTCAGAACCATATTTGCAGATTTATTTTCCAAGACAGAATAGATATTGCTTTACATCCTAAATTCCTACCTAAGATAGTATAAGTAAGACGGTTGTGAGAATGGGGCCCTTTTTACACGGGCCTCTTCTCCCAGCCATGAACACGCAGATTTCTGTGTGTTCATGGATGGGGGAACCCCATGGGAACAATGCAGTGCACGCGCCCATGGTGAGTGGGGGTACGTGCGTGCCCACCTAACATGCATTCCTACTCACCCCCCCACTCATCCTCATGCACGGAGAAACCGGGGGAAACGGTGGTTACTATGTGGGTGTGGATGAGTGGTGGGTGAGTGGGGATGCATGTGCAGCCATGTGCATGCCCCAACCATGCACTGGTGCGTCCATGGACTCCCCTCCCGGCAGAGCCATATCATGCGAGGAGCCACTCAAAGAAGAACAGAAGGTTGCTACCTTGTAAACAAGGTTCATTGAGATGGCTCCGAACATTCTCACAACACCCACCCTTCCAGCCCCGCATGGAATTCTTTTGTTATATTTCTAGAAAGGGTTGAATGGAACTGTCATTCAGAGGGGGAGGGTGATTTTTATACTAGAGGAGCTCAAGACCATCATGTGGTCTATTATTTGAATAGGGTGAGCATGCACAACCCAGTTGTGAGAATGTTGGGAGCCATCTCGAAGAATCTTCTTTACAAGGTAGCAAACTTCTGATCAGCACATGGGGAGGAGCTATTTGTAAACAAACAGCCTTATCTCCCAGCCCGATTCTGTCCTCATGCTGCTGCTGCTGCTACTAGGAGGCAGAGGGAGGTGAGGGATGGGGTCTGGAGTCAGAGAAGGGAGGAAGAATCACTTAATGGGGGAGAAGCTGGCTGCAGCCTGCTGCCCAGCCAGGCAAGTGCAGGGCTCCAGCTGACTGAGGGGCCATGTGCGGCTGCACAAGTGGCACATGCCTGGGGCTGGCCCTGTTCAGCCATTTGGTTCGGCCTGGTTCGGTTCGACCGTTTGGGTTCGGCCATTCGGTTCGGTCATGTTCGGTTCGGTTTGGGCATTTGGAAAAAGACTCTCTGTGCAAGAAATGATGGCCCCAGACCCATGATGGTGTGTCCTGGGGCTAGAGTGGCAGCTTAAAAATAATGGCCACAGCCCTCCCTGCCTGTGACATGGCCCAGAACCCTGGCAGAAGATCCTGAGGCTGGAGTGGCTGTTTCTTGATGCAGTTCAAAGACATCGCCTCTGTGCAAGGAATGATGGCCCCAGACCTATGATGGTGGGTCCTGGGGCTAGAACAGTGGCAGCTTGTAGATATTGGTGACAGCCCTCCCTACGTGTAACTTGGCCCCAGAATTCTGATGGTGGGTCCTGGGGCTGGAGTGGCTGTTTCTTGATATGGTGGAATGGGAATGAGTTTGACCCACTAGCACCTGTGCTGCTGTTGCTGAGTCTATTACCTACCTGTCAGCTGGAGGGAGCTGGAGCCATGGTCTGCGTGGGGGTGGAGCTGCAGCCCTGTGCGGGGATAAAAGACATTTGAGAGCCCCTGCCGGAGGAACGAGTTCACCCTGCTAGCACCTGTGCTGCTGTTGCTGAGTCTATTACCAACCTGTCAGCTGGAGGGAGCTGGAGCCGGCATCTGCGTGGGGGCGGAACTGCAGCCCTGTGCGGGGATAAAAGACATTTGAGAGCCCCTGCCAGAGGAACGAGTTTGCCCCGCTAGCACCTGTGCCGCTGTTGCTGAGTCTATTACCTACCTGTCAGCTGGAGGGAGCTGGAGCTGGCATCTGCGTGGGGGCAGAGCTGCAGCCCTGCGCGGGGATAAAAGACATTTGAGACTTTACGGCAGCGCCGTAGGCGCGTGCCTTGGCCATGTGCCAAAGGGCCATGCGCAGAAGGGTGTGCCCTTTGGTGCGCCCTTCGGCGCGCCCTGGAGCCTGGGCCGGTGACTCTGTTCTGCAGTTAGGTTCCCCTGGTCTCTACGGGGACTACCTTGGAGGAGGTGCCAGGGGAGACATTTCGGGCTTGCTGGAAATCTGTTATACCTTTTCTTCTTATATTTCTCTGTTGGGCATAGGCATGTGTGCCCTTTGTTAGGTTGGAGTGTTAATCTTTAGAGTTAGCTGATTTAGGATTGTACTATTTTTGGCCTTGCTCCAAGGGGCATGGCTTCCTCCAAGAGAGAGAGAGGGGACATATCTGATTCGGCCCCAGGTAGGGGCAAAATCTCCAAACAACGGAAGCTTGATGCTTTCTTTCAGAAATGCTCATCTGAATCCGAACAACTGCCATCTCCGTGCCCCCACACGGTAATTGCAGACTGCTCTCATTTGATGTCAGGTCCATCTGCAACTGAGTTGAGTATGTGTTTGAGATCTGGTATTGGGACAGATCAGCCAGGTTCCCTTCCTTCCTTGCCACTTGAGCCCCAGGGTTTAGATCTGCCCATGGGGCCTGGGGGCTCCCATGCTGGAGAGAGTCTGGTAACCTTCCTTACTGAGCACCTTTTGCTATCTGCTGATACTTTAAATTTTGTGCTAGCTCGAATTGCACAACTCCAGTTGGCAATTAATTCTATTCATGACAGAGCGGCAGGGGAGAAGAGGGGTCTTTTAGTGCCTCAGGGTGGGGAAGTGGTGGGGGATGTTCTTCATCCACCCAATCCACCCTTGGGGGGTTGTGGCTCTGGGGTCCCTTTTAGACCTATGCAGCCTTCTTCAGTTGCAGTGAAAGAGGGGGCGACCCTCCTAGCCCTACCAAATGTATTGATTTTTACTATCTACCCTGGTGGTAGATGGCCAAAGCCACTTTGGTCTAGAGCATTAGATGTAGCTGAACGAGTCACGTGGGCATGCTGAGGCAGCAGGTCATGTTTGGCTGAGTTCCCAGCAGGCCTAATGCAACAGCGCACCTGAAACAGCTTAAACTCTCCCAAAAAAAGCTGCAGAACCCCGGCGTAACTTACAAGGCATGTGCGCCGGAAAAAAAAGGGAAAAAAATTTAAATTTGGAGCGACCCAGCACTCCACGCCATAGTGCGAGAAGAGGAGAAGTGGGGGAGCCTAAAATGGCAGGCCCAACAGAAAAGGACCTGCAGGAAGACACAGAGGCCTAAACGCAAGTATTGGACTTGTTAAAATCCATAAAGAAAGATCTGGCAATTAAAAAAATCAGAATTAGCAAAACAAATGATATGCTAGAAGATCTAAAGGGTCAGGTGGAGGGAATGAGCAAAAGGATGGACTTAATAGAGCAAAGAATAAGTGACCAAGAAGATTGGGGGAATAATGTTGAACAAAAAGTGACAGGGGCAGAGGTGGCAATGCAGGATTTAAAGAATAAAGTAGAAGACCTGGAAAACAGGTCTAGAAGAAACAACCTGCGCATAATGGGGGTCCCAGAGGGAAAAGAAAAAAATGGAATGACAGAGCTTCTGCATGAGCTTTTAAAGAACATATTCCCAGGGAGC